>VYZT01049423.1:0-323033 GCA_013400735.1 Pomatostomus ruficeps
CTGAACTAGCTGTTGTACAGCACTGAACATTACTTCTGGGATATTAGTGTGCTTCTCTGCAGATGTTTGGATGTTCTTAGAGGCAAGAGTCAAGCTGTAGAAGCAGCAGAGTTGAAAGCTAGCATAGGTAAGTGTGCTGCAGGCATAGGCGTTGTTAAACCTCGATTCAACCTGCATTCATCTCCATCACAGTACAGTTAATGAGATCCTTGTCCACAACAGGGCCTGGTAACTTAAACATTTCTGGCTTCTTACAGGTAGTAGCTAGGGGATTATGGCTTGAGTACCTGTGCTCTGGACACTTTAGAAGTAAATATTAGCTGTTCTCTTGCTAAGCAGCTTTCTGTTAAATGATGTGGTTGAAGTCGGCAACTGAAGAAATCGCAAAGAAAAAGGCTGGAGAGCACCTCTTTCTTGGGAGCTATCTTGGAAGCACTGTCACCCTGCTTTTCTCATAGGAACTGGGCACATTCATGTAAATTGAGCAACTGCTTTCAGTTTTAAAGCTTCCTGCTGTATTTGAGACCTAAAGAAGGGCTGTCCCCCAAAAATGTTTTTCCATAATGTTAGTTTAAGGAGCTACCTCTTTACACAAGCATTGCCTCACCTATCCTTACATTACTGCAGCTCCAAAAAACATCAACTGTGAGAGCATTGAAAGAAAAGTGTCTTGGCCAAACAAATGACAGAACATTGAGATGAACTATACTGTTAAGATAATTTGGTCAATATTACTGAGCAAAACTTGATACCAAAAATATTTGAATATACATTTTAGAGTGGTTTAAAACTGTTGCTGTGGCAATGCTTCCTCTGCATTCATTAGTACAATGTGGTATTGAACAGGTGGTCATTTCAGTCCCTTTTATGTTAGCAGATGATGCAAAAAACAATTCTTTTGGGTTCAGACCTCTTCTACTGCTTTTTATTCTTATTTGAAGAGTTAAACTTTGGGGGACAGAGGGAGGAAGGAAGAATGCTATCAACAAAGCTGTAATTTTTTTTTTGTAATTTGTAAAAATAGCTTAAAAAAGAAAAATGTAACCCAAGTGTGTTGTCCATGTTATGTATCAACAAACTACAGAAAGCTTGATTTGCAAACTACCCATCAGGATGTAGTTTGCTCTAAAGTCATTAGGGAAATATGTTATCACTTAGAGGTTTATTACCTGTGAGAAAGGGTTTCTTTGTAATCTCTTCAGGGACATTTAATGTATTAGGTTTTTGAAATGTTGCTTTTATTTTTAAGTATGGCTGGATTTGGGGGGAGGGGATTTGGCATAGAATGCTCAGAAGATAACAGAAAAAATGTCTGCTGATTAGGGTTTCTCACCAAAAGGATTGTACATATAGAAGTAAACTTGATCTGCTTTTTTACGATGTAGAAAATGTCCTTTTTTATTTTTGTACATTTTCAAATGCTTGTATTTCTATTTTGATTGGAATAAAAACTTTCAAAATATAAAGTTTGCTTCTGTGTTTTAGACTTAAGATTGCTTAAGGTCTGGAAAAATACATCCACTTTTTTGGTGATATGTTTCTTCTGTGATTGTATATGCAGAGCATGTGTTTTTTTCCTAAGAGCACCACTTTGGAATATTGTGGTTTTGCATGCTGAAATCCTTTCAATATTCATCTTACATAACAGGAACCTTATAGTACTGTGTGAAAATCCAGCACCTGGGTGAACACTCAGAATCACTGGTGAGGGAGGTAGGGAAGGAGGGGAAGATCAGTAATTCACAACCCTAGCACTGATAAATGTAAATTATCCTCTGCCCATCTCTAAATTGTACAAGGTAGTCTAATTACAAAAAGTATAAGATTTAATGTTTGGAGTATGTCCAAAATGGGTGTGGATACAATACAAATGACGACAAAGATATTGTACTACTAAAAGAAAGGAAACACTTAACAAGATATTGTTAAAAGACGGCCACTGTTCAGTCACAAATGATCTAAGGTATTGTGTATCTAGCTCAAGGAAAGTCCAATGAAAAGGTGTGATGATTCATGAAGAGTGGAGGGAAGGTTTTCACTTTCAGAGTTGTTAACTTTGCCTTCTTCCTGGCAATGTTACTGCTCTTTCCTCCTCTGAGGGACGCAAGTTCAGGTGCTATGTTGTTATATAAGTAATTAAAAGGTATTACAGTAACTTTTAAATGCCACAGACGTGAAGTTACTCTGTCTGAAACACCTTGTTGTGTGACGGCTCAGTGAGTGATGGAGGAAGTAGTTGCAGAGCAGAGGAAATTGTTTTGACAACTTGGGTCACTTCAGAGGTAGCTGATGCAGACAGATAAAGCTCCAGGTGAAGAAGGAAATGTGTGTGGTAGTTAGCTGCTTGATTGCCCTGTGGGAGGTGGCCTGGGGTTTTTCGTCCACCTGTGGTACATGTCCAGAGTATTGGGACACTGGGTTTGACTTTCTGACAGAAAGTAAGGATGTGATATTTCTGCATTTATTGAAAGGGGTAGCATTGTTCTTGGTGAATAGCTTAATACCTTTAGCTGAATTACATTGAATGAAAATGCACAAAAAATACATTGTGAATCTTAGTAGTAATTATTCAAACAATGTGAGTACCCAAGTAGGTTGTGTTAGGGATTTTAATCTGCACTGACAACCCCTCAGTGAAATTTTTTCTATATTTGTTTTGTGATCTTACTTGAGTTGGTTTTATGCTATATCTAAATCTAGATCCTTCATTTGTCACTGGAAAATAAATTATATTTAAAAGCCTGCAAGTCAAACTGAGTCTTCTACCCTTTGTGGGACTAGTAATCAAGACTGTAAATTGGAATTTACGTCGCTATTTTGAGACCAAGTTGGAAATCAAGTAGACTCCAGCTTCCTCATCAACTGAGATCAATTTGAATTTCTGTGCAGGGCTAGACAGAGAATGCATAGAGTATGCTAAATATATTAAAGTGTCATTTCAATTTGACAGAGTTTAGCCACAGATTTATTATATTCCAATTTGAAATGTACTAGATTAAATTAAACTAGTATAGATTTACAGGAATTTACAGGTTTACTACCAGACTTATAGGAAATAACTTCTCTAATACTGATTGTCACAGGAAGAAGTTTAAGATATGCAAAAAAATATTCCACTGTCTTTTTTTTTTCTTTTCTCAATATTAATTTTTATTTATTACTGTCCTGGATCTCTGAATTATTATTTCTAATTATGTTGCTGCATTAGATCCTGTTCCTAGGAAGGTGTGCCTGCTGGTTCAGTTTCCCTGGCACTTCGTCCTGCCTATCCTATTAGGAAGTCTTACAGTCCTCTGTATGACTTCAGATATTCTGTGCTTGAACAACTCCATTCCTTAACAGCACAGTATTTTGGGCCAGCATTGTTTACCCAGTTCAGCTTATACCAAACTGCAGAAAATGACACTTTTCCCTGCTGATGGATGGCTGTATGCAGTAGGAGGTTGTGTGTGATGTTTTTTGTACCCGCAAAATATGCTTCAGCCCTGCCAGTTGCCTCCTGGCTGGTCAGGGGAGAAGCAGACACCTGCCGAAGTGTGGTCTCTACTGTCACCATAGTGTTTTGTACTCACGTGAAGAAGAATTCAGAGCTACACAAACTTTTCTGAGCTGCCATCATAATCTGGGAATAATTGCTTTCAGGCACTGTTAGTGGCTAAAGATTAATTCCTTGTCAAGTACAGTAGACAAAACATAAAGCAGTTGGATTTCTGTCTTATGTTCAACTAACCTGGCTCTTTTAAGACCAGACTTCAGCTACTGATGTGACTGCTCCTATTACACATAGAAACTGAAGGAGCCTGACTTTAATCCCACAACTAACAAAGTTCTTTGCTTCTTTGATGTGAATTGAGAGGTAAGAGAGAAATGGCTATGGGCAAATAAAATGTCTTTGTATTAGCTTTTAAATTCAGGTTGATGGATAGCATCAAATGTAGATTGGTTTATCCGGCCAGGCTAAGCACATGGACAAAAGGCTTAAGGTGGCCAGAGGAAGGAACACACTGTTTCAGAGTACAATGCTTTGTTAGTAATGCTTGTGACATCTCAGTGTGTTGTTTGCATTCATCTGGATCGATTTTCTGAGGCCATAAATACTGCTAATGGCCCTGCATTAGTAGCAAAAAACCCCAAATATTGGGCAAGGCAAAACTTCTCACCTGTTTGGATGTGTTTTGTGTTGGTTCTTCAAGAAGTTTTAAAATTGACTACTAAAAGATTGGTTCTTAAAAGTCCCATTGCCTTTAACTAAGAAGTCAAGCCATCTGCTTTACAATTCCCCCTACCCAGAATTCTTCCTGGGTGGACTTCACACCTTAAGTCATATGGCACCGATATATCTACTGCATACAACAAAATTAAGTGGTCTCTAATTTTCTAGAATTGGTGTGGCCATTACCAAGGTTTGTGTGGACAGAAATATGTTTTCCCAGAGTCTCTCAGTGTGGGATTGTTACTTGATCAGCCAGCAAAGCCCCTGGTATCTTCTGACTTTGTACACTCAATGGTGCAAACCAGAACTTGCAAGTTCTCCTTCTTGCCTCTGTTCTTTAAAAGGGAACTTTTCACACTGTGTTTCATTCAGTTCCAATGACAATTAGTAATGAAAGTATTTCAGATTGAAAAGTTGTCAGGCATCTTAAAAATGCCTCCTTGTTTCTGTTCATTCAGCTGGTTGTCTGTCTCCTTCTTGGGACAGTGTTAGTTAATTTTCAGCTCTGTATGGAAATGGTTGAGATTCAGTGTTGCTGAATTCTTTTTCTCCTCTTTCATGTTCTATAACAGCTTGAGGGATGTGATGTGTCTATGTTTAACTCCAAGAAATTTTCAAAGTAAAAAATGGGAAACTTGTTAGCATCAGCTCTTCTCATTATAGCTGGACAAACGAAGATAACGTGGCATTGCAGATGGTTAAATCACCTTACTGTCAGGTGATACGTGACACAGAGTAAGCAAGAAAAAGGGCAAACATGGAATGAAACTTGGAGGAAACGGTTCCTGCTTATATGAGAAGGTGATATTTAGACTTCTTGCCTATTGCCTTCTTGAGGCAGAATAGCTGGTGATAATAAAGCATAATGAAATATAGTATAATAATAACATAATAGTAGGGCTACAAATCTGCAAACTAACAGAAAAAAAAATATTGTTCTGTGCCAAAACAGTGACTCTGTATTCTGAAACAATTTTAAATGAACCAAAGGTAACCACTTTTAGAAAACTCCTCAGTTTCAGATGTGTCCTAATAGCAGAAGAATCTGGCTAATTTGCATGTTGATGCTACTTAGCTGATTGTTGCAGGTTATAGTAGGTTATCCCAAAGCCAATGTGGAGACAAAGTGAGAGATACAGGATTGTCACTTTCAAATGTGTTACTATGAAATCACATCCAAGTTTCACCATCTGCTTCACATGGGATCTGTATACAGATTAATTAGCCACATAGTTGTGCCCTAGTCCATCCAAAGATTCTTCTAGAAAGCCAAAGATAATTGAATTTCTAGTGTTACTGATCACTCAAGTGCATGATTTGCACAGCACGTATAATTGACCCCATGAGTATTTGTGTGAAATAAAATGCCCAGTGGATACTTGTATCTAAAAGCATTGATTATACAGTAAGTAGTTTGAGATACTGTTTTAGGAAATAATTCAGTCATTTTGAATTAACTAAGAAAATCTATTTTTTTAAAGAATGCTGAGGGAGGGGGGTGGAAGAAGCTGCTGTCAAGACCCCACAACACAAAGTGTCAGCTGAAAGTAGAAAATAACTTCAACTGAATAGTCACAGCAAGCGGTGGCATTGGCTTCTCTTGTAATGGAATATTCAGCTTTCAGATAAGTCATCCTCTTGCAAGAATACCTGAAAGACGATTCAGAACTTTGCAAGCCTCTGCTTGGAAAAGCCATCAGCTTTTTGTGTCTAAAGACAAAGCCGGGGGATGCCCAATGGAAATGCTGGAATGCTGCAGGTGCTCGCTGCACCTTTGGCTTTCCCTGCTACTGTCCCTGTCTGCAAGGCTGCCTGGGAACCTCAGCAGAAGGGCTTTGCTGCAATTCAGCTCCTCTTTACATCAGCAGTTGGATTTAACTCTGGACTGCTTTCTGCCTCCCTTGCCCCTCCCCATCCCCTCTGCTGGTACTTTTAGCAATATTTTGGGAATTTCTTTTTAATTGCTTATGTTCTAGAGTTAAAGGAGCTGATGTTGGTGAGCTGCTGAGATGGCGATTTAAACAAACTCTGGCAGATCATGGTCTGATTATGTAGTAGGAGGCTAATGGATGCCCTGAAATTTTTGGATCTGCTTTGGACCTGCTCCAGCAGCATTTGACAAGTAGTGTCTGAAACAGTCCTGACATGCATTACAAGGAAGGGCTTCCTCAGGAAACCACGCAGAGCTGTAGAGGTGGTAGTGCTTTTTTTCTGCTGTTAATGTTTGGTTACAGCTCACAGCATAATGTTCACAGGCAGATGGCATCTTAATTTGATCACATACAATTCATGTCTTCCGGTTCCTGAACAGACATTCGGTAAAGAGAGGAAAAGAACCCGCTGAGGTGATCCGCAAGTAAACTTGAATCTGAAATGAGCACATTAAGGGCTATGCTTAAGCAGTTTATATGTGAGCTCACTGATAGTTTAGACAAAAGGCAGGCAAGCTGGGCACTTACCATTATGTGCTGAGCTGTAGAGATGCCAAATCTGGCAAAAAACTGGGAGGAAAGTTTTTTTAAATTACCTTGAACTTGCCCTAACTCCAGTTGGCCAAGTTGCTGCTTATGCAAATAAAAATATTTCATAGCATTCATTGATATCACACAGTAATACAGGGAAATAAGCAGAAGAAAATTCTTGTAAGCTTCCTACACACAATATGCATATGATGAGATGCATGTTGATTGATGTAGTTCAGGAAACCGTCTGTTTCCTGTCACAAACTCCATCTTGGCATTTCTTGCAAGTTTAATTGTATCAATAATAGCACACTCCAACAGCACATGTTTGCTGGCTTTTATAACTGGAATTTTGGAATCCTCTAGGAAATCTAAGTATTTTTCATATTTCTTCTGAAGCCTGTTTACTACTTCCTCTTGCAAAGATAGGCTTGCTGCTCCTCTGCATTTAACTAAGCTTTGCTTTGTTTACTTGAAGATGGAAATTTAATTTTGAAAGATCAGGTCATTGTTGCCCATGCTTGACTGACATAATTAACAAGTTCTAAACAAGACCCCTCTCTTTAGGGCTTTTTATTAACCTGTCCCCTTCCCTTTGTGACTTGGAATCTGAAGTCTTTTTACTGAGCTTCTTATTTTCTGTAAATCTGTGCATTTAGCACATGTATTTGTTTTAAATTACAGTTAATTTAGACTTACACACATGACATTTTTGAAGATGAAAGTGAAAAGAAAGGGGAAAAAAAACCCCACATCAAAAAAAATTACCAAACTGCATGGTGGTATATGCTACCACCCAAGTGCCAAAAGACCATTTTAAGGGCTGCCACTGAAGTCCCACTCATTTAGTGGAGCACTAAATAAGGCTGAAAGGAATAGTGATTGTTGAGGACTCCTGTGCATCTGGGTAGCACTCGCCCTTTCTCAAGATAGGCTTCCGTTGTATTAAGAGCTTGTATCTCACCCTGATTAGCAACAGGAAATAATTAAAATATAATCAGGCTCTCTTCATTAGAAATGTTCTTGAATACTTTGAAAACTGTTGAATAACTGTCTTCCAAACCAAACGTTCCCATAAATGAAGTAAAATAATAGTGTGGTGTCTCAGATATTCTTTTTCATGCATGTTTGACTCTAATACCAAGATAAGCACACACTGGCTTTGTAAATGCGGAAGACTGAAGCGTTTTGGATATTTATGCACATTCAGGCTAGCAGGGCCAGCTCTTCTGTGAGGCTGAAATTCCAGAAAGTCACCATTTGAAGTTAGCTGGTGAAGGGATAAAGACAGAGTTCAACCTAAGTGTAAAATGTATTTAACTCTGAGCCATTGGTACATTAATACAGGTGAGCTGCTTGTCCTGCTATTTGGAGCTCCCCTGCCTTGGGTGAGTGCCCAAACTGAAGTCTTTTGTTTAGACGAAAAGTACCAAAGGTACCTTTTTGTGTGTTTCCCCTCTATGAATTGCTTTGCTGTTATTGAAATGCTTCTTGTTCACAAAATATGTTCAGTGAACACATGGGGCTGCCTATAATAGGTTTTATGAATCTTCAATTAAAACAATAAATGTCAGGACAAAGTGTGCTTCCCCTGAGGCCTGTACTGGCGATTACAGAGGAAAGCCGGTGGGTACTGCCAGGTAGGTGGTCAGTGCTGCTGCCCTCATTAGGTCTGTGATTGCCTGGTGTAATTATTGAGCAGCTTAACATTTGTGCAGCCAGCTGGAAGACACAGAGGAATATAAAATGAAGTGACCCTCATGATGCAGTGCTGCTGTGCCCCTTCAAGTGAATTTTCTCTTTTGAAATGTGGCTTTTTCCTGCTTTTTACTCTTTGTCAGAGCACTGTGTGTACAGTGAAGAAGTTGCTTAGACGAAACTGAAACATTTCTTTGTTTCCCAAATCGCAAACCTTGGAAAAACTGGAAGAAATTCTAATTTGAGCTGATATTGAAATTTTTCAAGAGAACCTAGGCTTCCTTTTAGCCTTTCTGAAATCTGAAGATGCATGGGTTTATTGTGAAGTAAAACCTAGTGGCATTTTGCGGTCTTCTGCAAAATCTGCATATCAGATTACCAGGAAAAAAATGTCCTGCAACAGGAGTAAGTTTTAGGTTTATTTCTGTGGTGTATCAAGTTTGTGATCTTCATCAGTATGCTCCATCACTCATGTCTTTGCCCTTAATAGCTGTGTCTCAGAAATTTATTCAGCTATAATATTTCCTAATAATTAAGGGGATTTTTTCTGAAATTTCCCATGGTTTTTTTTCTGGTAAATGAAAGTTGCAGTCTAGCAAGAGAATAGCTTTCCCTTTAATTACTTATTTGTTGACAATGCCACTTCTCCCCATTTGTGTGAGTGCACTTTGGGATGCAAGACTGAACTGTGGAAAGAAAATCCTTTTACATCAGGATGAGACACCTTCAGCAGCTGCAAATGGTGCTGCCAGGGACTCCCTGTGCCTCCATGTGGAGTGGGATCTGTCCCAGGTGCAGAAGCTGTGAGACAGTGCAGTGTCTCTGTCTGAAGCTGATGGCTCAGCAGGTGATTTTGGTTAGTGTGTCCCCAGCACGAGTCACCCTGAATGTGACCTGAGCACCCCATACGTCCCTGCGGAATGCCAGGATGAGCTGTCAGGCCTGGCTGGCTGCTCCTGCGCCTCTGAAGCTAAACCATATGGAGTGTGAGTGCAATTAAAGCACTACTGCTTTTGCAGTTGCTTGCAGTTCCAAGTGACTAAAGATGCCCTGAGTTCTTAAGGAATTGCTTAAAATATAATGATGATCATCTTAGTGAACACAGGAGAAAGTGGTGGGATGTTTTTCTCAGATAGAATTATATATGGTGCCAGAATAGCCTCCGGAGACTGAGCTGATGGTGTGAATTTACAAATGAGGAGAAGGTTCTCTGAAAGAAAAGCGTCCTACTTTAGCTTCAACTCTACTCTTGCTTCATTTTGGAAGTCTGGGATTTCTTGTCACCCATAGTCACTACAAGAGACTTGCCAATTTCTGTCTTATATTGGAAGGGCCAAGACAGACAGAGTGCTCCATGAGGAGCTTCACAGAGAGTGGAACTGGCCTTTTCCCTTGGCCTGCTGATCAGGGCATCCAGATATTTTCCTACAGAGGCCAACCCTTGCTCTCTGCTTTCCCAATTCCCACATTTTTTAATTTATGGATCAACTTGAGCTTCTGTAACTGAGGAGTTGAATCCTGCGGTACACTTGGTTTGACACACACGTGTGCTGTGCATAACAGTTTTGATGGACAGTGGTCACTAAACTTCGACATTGATAAAAATGTTGACTCTCTTAAAAAGGGAAAATTTGCTTTGTGTGTTTGGTCATACTGTGGGTTTGTGGCTTACTTGCCACAGTGCAGGGGCATGGTTCACTCTTTGCTGCCATGGTAATGAATCAAAGGTTATCAGCAAACCAGCATTGTGGTAGGTGCAGCTGCACTGCAAGTTTCGTCTGTTATAGTGCCTTTAATATTACTAAAATATCTCCAGAGACCTGCTCCAGCTAAAATATTGTATTTCGAAACAACAAAAATAAATCATTATTTGTGGGTAGAAAAAGGAGCAATGATGTTGTCATTTATTGCCCCTATTTCTCTATAATTCTGTTGTAAGGACAGAATCACTTTAGCAAGTGATCACATAGCTTGGCTTATCGTAACGTAGCTTCATAACAGGGATAGCTTCTAGTAAATATATGTATTGAAGAGTATAACTGGTCTTTTACCTTTCTCACACATCTTGGGTAATTAATTTGTAATTTAGACATTTTACAGAACTTTTCCCAGTGTTCAGGAAGCTGTCTCTAACTTCTAGGTGTATTAAACTCCTTGTACAATAAAATCATCTTTCACAGTACTATGCTTGAATCTGCCTGATTATTGTATTCAGATCTGGAAGGTGGAGGTAGTTGAAAGGCAAAACAGCCTGATACAGTGAATTCTGCTGTGCTGCAGGTGTCCTTCCCTGTTGGCAGAACTTGGATATAATCTGGTTTAGGTTAAGTCACAGGTGGATTTTGCTCTCAGAGTCACAGGAACACCCAGATTCAGGGTTTATGGAAAAGGAAGTCCAAGGGTTATGACTGGAAAAGGACATGGCTTACTATTTCTCAGAAATATACCTCTTAGTGTGTGCCAAGTCTAGTAAAAAAAAAAAAAAAAACACCAAAGGAAAAAAAAAAAAACCAGCAATGTGATATATACACGCCCAACTCCCAGGAAACAGCCCCCGAAAGCAGCATGATGGAGTTGGGGAACAAATTGTATATTATTTGGCTTCATAAATAATTATGTCAAGGGGGAGGAATGCTCCACTACAAAAGTTTAGAGTTTTAAATGGTGCTTTTTACTCTTTTCTCAACTGTTGATCCATTCTGCAGTTTCTGAAAACATGAGTTTTGACCAGCAAGGAAGGAGTAAAAGGTGCAGTTTGCTGCTTTGGGTGAGTGGCTCAGTCTAAGGAGACATGTTCATCCCATTTGTAATGCTAGCAGTGGAAGGTGGCTGTTCCCAGACTTTACCAAGGCTGCCTGAAAGTGACAGTGCAAACAAGCTTGTGAATGATGTGATGAGCAGGGAGAGAGGGACAAGGATTAGTTTTAGATTGCTAGTTAAACATCCAAGCAGACTTCTGTTGGAAACTCACTTAGGTAACATTTATGAACCTGGGGACAAATGCTGTCTGAATTGACAGCAGCAAATAAAAGCATGGCTGCTGAATTGCCCAAGCTATAAAAAATCAGAGAGAACACAGGCTGCTTGTTGCTTTGGGTGTCACAGATCTTGCACTATGTACCTCTCCAGCCTTACAAAGCACTTACTGTGACTTTGAAATTTTTTATGTAGCTCCAGATATTTTATCTGTAGAAATCCTAACTAAGTAGTAGCTGTGCTTCCCAGAGAGCTGAAATGCTTTCATCTCTCTGGTTTAGATGATGGGTAGATCAAAAGCCTAGAGGGTGAACTGTTTCCCTGTTGTTTAATGCTTGAGCTCTGAGACACTGGTGTCTGGGGGACGTGAGTATGTGAAAGATGTCCCAGTAAATCTGCTGGGACGTATGGAGTACTTAAGAACTTAAAAGTAAGACTAGAAGGATATCTCAGGCTGTGAAAGTGAGCTTCCCTACTGTCACTTCTAGTTGCTCTTGTATTCACTTCGCTGACTGGCATTGCTTCATCTGTAAAGCTGTTGTTTTATGGAAGGCTGTTTAAACGTGTGATGGCTCTGCTGGCTGGGGACGTCCTGATTTCCAGCTTACAGGTGTATTTGGTAAATCCATGCTATTTGCTCTTACGATGAATTGTCTTAAGTTTGAATTCTTCCTTCCTGGTGTTGTAGCCTCTGTAGCTGGCAGCTGCACTTCTCCCTTGCCCTTCACTGGGCTTGGTTAAGGAAGTTCAGCTCTCTGTTGGGAATGCCAGACTATTGCATGTAACCCCCTAAAAAACAAATAGTTCTGAGCCTTCAGCTGGCCTGCTTTGTCGTGAGCACTTGTAGCTTTGGTTTTCAAATCTCATCCCAGATACCCCACCAAATCTCACACATAGTATCCATGTTAGTTAGTGTTATTTACTAGAACGCAGAAAAGAGGGGGTTTTTTTCCCCCATCCAGACACATGGGGAACAGTATGAGATTCTTTAGCTGCATGTGGTTCCTTTGCCACATGTGGTGGCATTGTAAGTGTTCCCAGTGGCTGACAGAGTAATTAACCTGGCTTTAATTACTTTAAATGCTATATTTGGAGGAGGAGGATACATAATACAAACAATGAGGCATTAGGATGAAATTAATTCCATTGGAGTGGCCAGGAAGTCCTGCAGAGTAGCGTTGTAGTGCACTTGAAATCCTCCCGATTAGTGCCGTGAGCTCTCTGGGCCTTGCTCGTGTCGCTGGCTGGTGATCTGCTGGTTCAGTGGAGCACCTGACGTCAGGCATTGCTGGAACTGTAATTCCCTGTCTGCCCCCACCCAATGTTCTGCTGTGGCCTGCAGGACACCTGCTGCCAGGGGCTTAGTCAATGATTTGTGCTGCTTTTTATGCCAGGGTGGTTTTGTATTTGGAATAGATCATAGTTCTATATAGATATGTTGTTCACCAGGATGGGAAGCCAGTGGTTCTAACAGCAGTGGTGTCTTTGGAGGAGACTTTACTTCAAGAGCATGCAGCAGGATCTTAAACCTCATTGTTTAACTCACTTGAAAGGCCCTGCTGTTAACAGTGCACAGGGGGTCTAAATGACCCACCCCACCCGCAGCATTTTTCACAGCAGAAGTGCATCCAGTGAAGATCTAGCGGTTAGCCCATGCTTCCGGGGACTGTGGCATTCCTGTGGCTCCCCCTGGCAGGGGCAGAAGATGAGCCACAAGGAGCACTCCGAAATGGGAAGGTTTCTTCTGATGGGGATCTGTTGTTCTGTACAAATAATGAGGTGTTTGCTACACAGGCAAGAGAATCTAACCACCCTCATTAAGCTATTTGGTGGGCAGAAAGCAAGGCTTTTGTCTCTGTTCCAGTTCATTTTTCAAAACAGAAAATCTTCAGTAGGGGATGTTTAGAGCCAGATGAACAGAGTAGCAGTTATTAATTCTGGTGTTTAGCAACCCCATACAATCGAGTTGTATTGAAGATGAAAATTCGGAATCAGTGTTTTTGACTCCATAGTGAGTATCCTCATATTACTTATTAATTCTCCTGAGGTTTTGTGTCTCCTTACAAAATAGCAATAGGTGCCCAATTTATTGAAGTAATGAGGAAATATTTGCAACTTCTAACTTTTTCAACACCAGTAGCTCTTTACAACCCAGGTAGAGCCGTGGTGATTCTATCTGATTTTGCTATGTGAGTTTAATGCTTTGTGGCAGCTTTGATGTCTGCTAAGCCTCTATTGTTCTGCAACTCAGAGGATTTAAGTGCTGGGCTGGAGTGTGTTTCACCAAAGTACAGACTGTCTTAGGATCTTCCAACACAGAAAACAGCCTAAAGCCCAGGTGCTATTTCTTATTATTGCTGCAAATTATCAGGTGTCAGGGGTGCAGTCGAGCCAAACAATGGGAACGTTTTAAAACAAGTCCTCCTGTGAAGCGGCAGGAAATGATTGTCCCTTCCCCAGTGGCTCAGCGGTTTAGATGAGGATGGAACCTGAAATGTTCCATCCCTGCCTGTTGGCTGGCTTTCTCACATGTCTGAAATAATGAGTCAACACATGACTAATGAGCTGCAAGCCTCTAGCAGAGGGCCAGCGCAGCACTGGGCAGTGCTCAGGCTGCCAGGCACTGAAGCATGGCACAAGTTGGATAAACAGCTCCTGTCTCATAGGATTTGCAGCCTGAGCGCTCTTGCTGCTGGTGTAGCTGAAATCTGAGGGTTTGTGGGTTTCTTCTCTTTCTGAAACTAAACTTCACAAATCAATGTTGCCATGGAGAAGCGCCACCTCATCATCAAGGGCAGACGATGAACTAATTAATTGCAGAAATCTGACTGCAATAGTGATAATACCCCTGGGATATAAAACAGTTACCATGAAATTCGAATGGCCATTTTCAGGGAAGCAGTATTTCTTTCAACATACTGTAGTGCTGGCTAATCAACTATGATATGAAAATTTAGGCACTGATGGATGTGTAACCAAGAATGTGGATGCTCAGCTAGTTATGAGTGAATAGATAACATCTGATTTCTGCCTTCATTTTGTACAGTTGTGGGTATAGAAAAATGGAGAAAAGTTTCTTTTATGCACATGTGGAGCACAAACTGAAGATATGTATTTTTTTTCCTTTCTTTGGCATTTTATTATTGTAAAAACATGATACTCTTCTGTAAGGAACTTTCTGATTGCCCTGGGATTTCTACATAACTGTTCTCCCTCTCTTTTTTTCTTGCTTATCTGTTTTGTTTTTGTCTAGAACAGTCCTTAGCCATTAGTCCTTAGCCTTGTCTCTGCTGTCCTAAGCTGCTTGCCAAAGAGCATTATTAAGGAGCAGAAAGTAACAAATTTAAATAGAAGTGTTATTTTAAATCTTGCTAACGTGAAGACAATGATCAGTCTCATATCAGGGGTACATGAAGAATTTCAAACAACTGGAGAAAGAGGTAAAAGATCAACTTGCTTGTGATTTGAAAAGGAATTTTTAGTTGTTAAAGAAAGCAGGTTAGGCATGGGAGAGAGAGCCTGCCTTTGCAATGGCTGTGGGAAGAGGAAAATGAAAGATGCCGCAAACAGCATATGGGCTGGTGTGTCAGATGGGAGCTGGGATGCCCTTTCAGTGCCCTCTACAGCTCAGAACATGCAGGCTCCTCAGCCACTGCAGAAAAGGGCAGAGAGCATTTCTTTACCTAATGTTCACAAATGCCTCTGAAGCGAAGACTGAGGCTTTTTTGGAAGAATGTAGGGATGTGTCCTTTCTGGATACAAATCTAAAGTGGCACGTGTCATGCTTGTCCTGGTCTGGTTGTACCCCTTGCACGTCTCAACCTGCGCCTCAGTAAGCAATGGCGATCTGTAATTACAGTGGCAGAATCTGGGAAACCAGAATCTGGAACTTTTGCTGAATAATAAAGGAAGTTTCAACTAATCAAAAGGTCCTCAAGAAATCCTTCACTGTGCCATGGCTTGTTGAGTAGGATGCCTGTAAGTCTCTTTAAAATGTTGGGTAAATTGAGAATTTGCCCAGACTGTCTGAAGGTGCATTTCTGCAGCTGCTTTAGTGTTTGAGCTTCACTTTGGGCTCTAAAGGCAGATTTGTCAATGCCTAACGAGGTCTGTCTAAGCTCCAGCTGCATATGCCATTGCAAACAGTACTGGCCTGTCCCAGTTCTCTGGTGGCTCTAAGCAGGAAAGCAGTGCACTAATGAGGGGGCTTGGCTGTGTTTCCTGCCCCCCTTCTTGCAATGAGAGGCTGCCTAGCTGGGCAAGGAGGGGAGCTGGGTGCTGTGGGTTGGTGTTGGCTAAGGGCAGGTGGAGAAGGGTGACCTTGGAATGCAGGGAGGAGCGTGTCCTGCTGACCAGCATCTCTGTGCCTTGATTAGACTATTGATGGTGTTCTGCAGGGAAAGCAGGTCTGCTGTGTGGACACTGCAAGGCTGCAGCTGTGAGCCCAGGAGGGACATCAGGTGACAAACCTGCTCTGTTCTGCATGGACCTGCAGCAGGAGGAGCTGGCTGTTGTTGCAGAGAAGTCACTGGGCTGGATTAACCAATGGTTTGAACCATTTCTCAGGACCAGCTGTCATACCAGTGCTTGAAAAACAGTCCATTTGTGTGAAGAAAGGCTAAAAGAGCATGTAAAGAGAGCAGGCATTTGCAGAGCAGCAGACCTCCCTACTTGAAGGTCATCTTACTTCTAAAAAAACGCTTTTACATTGAAAAAATGAATAGCAGATGCCTCTTTCTCATAGTTTTCTGCTCGTTTTGCCCAGTTGTTGAAGTAGGGCTGAATGAAGGTGCATTTGCACAGGATTGCTGTTCCTTATCCTCTGTAGTAATGAGCTCATATATTAAGGTATCCCTTCCTGGACTAACTCTAAGAAGTGTAGTGCCTGTAAACAAATGGAAAAACTAGCAGTCAGTGAAACGCTTTGAGGGTATTCTGGTCACAACACAACATTTGAATGCAGATGAGTAAATAACAGAACAAGAAATTTGTGAGAGGCTGCTGCTTGTGGTTAAGGAACAGGGAAAAGTCAAATTAGCATAGAAATGGATATGCATAGATTAGAGGAATGAGGAAACTAAAGTTGCACCTGTACTAAACTGAATTGGTAGGATATAGTGTTGCTATTGACTGTGAAATAAATAAATAGGAGTTTCAGCCAAGGTCATGTTGGAAAGCACTTACCTAGAGGCTAATACAACCTTTGTGCTGCCAGAACAGCTCTGCTGGATTCAAAGCTGGGAATTAGATGCCCTAGGTGAGCTCCTTATAGAGAACAGCGAGAGAAACGCTGAATTCAAAAGTCGTACAGGGCTATGTGATAAAACAGTAACAAAGGCAGGTAACAGTCACTGCTGTTGTCTTGCCTGATAAGACTGAGGGGTTCACATCACGCTGACTTCCAGAGGCTAAAACAAGTTCATCACTGTCTTGCTGCACATCAGAGTAATCTCCTGGAGACCTATCCTCTCCTGTCCTGTGTCACACCATGCCTCAAAGCAGTTCCAGAAGCTAGCAGGCTCATAAAAACCTTCCCCAGGAACTGGAAGTCCTCCAGCATGTTTAGATCTGGTCTTCCACCATATATGTTTTCCAAAGACTGTTCTCTGCACAGAGTACATTTGTACCAGCAGGCAAGAAAACCTGAAGAGAGTCCTGGGCTACTTTGTATTAGCAGAAAGAAATTCTTTACAGGAACAGGTGAAGTCGTAAAGATGTTAAGGTACAGATGTGGTGGGGTTTTTTTCACTATTAACAGGTGATTTCTTTTGGTTCTTGACATAATTTTCATTGTCAAGTATCATCTTTAATTCAGTTATAATCGACCTCTCCTCACCCCTTTTCATAGAAAGCAAAAAAAGCTTTTTCAATAGAGAAGATAAAGGTACTCAGGTGGAGTGTGAACAAGCTTCAATCTGAAGCACTGGGGTATTTGCCTCTGTGATCAAGTGTTGGCTTCTCAGTTCTGATGTTCACCTATGAGAATATCTGTCCTGTTTCAAAATTCTGCATATTTCTGACAAGATACCTCATTTCACTTGACTGCTTGATACAGAAGTTGTTATTTTTTCATCTTAAAAATGCTGGAGTTTCTTCTAATTTAGAATTTCTGACATATAAAATGCAATTGTGATCTATTCCATGGGAATACTCAAGATGTAGGTGTATCCTCCAGTGATTTTATTTCATGTAAATTGCTTAGCCCAAAAGAACAGTGGAGTAAAGGCTTCTGAGCAAGAACAGCTTTGCCCATGGAGCTTTCTGGTTGCTCATTTTACTTGCTTTGCTGCACCCTCAGCAAAGACCAACCTCTGAGACACGTTTTCACAAAGCAGGTTCATCTCTCCCTGTTCTAAGCCGCTCACCAAGATTTGCTCATTTTCCTGTTTTACCTGCTCCCTACCACTGCCTCTCCATTCTGTGACTCGCCACGGTACAAAACAGTGCTTTAAATTCAGCTGTGCAGTGACTGATTTCTGAGAGAGGCTGCGCCAGTCTCCCAGCTGCTTCCTTGCACCAGGCATCAAATCCAACAGTTCATCTTATCTGCTTGTCAGGAAACTGACAGCTGAGCCCACTCCAATCTCATCATAGGTAGTTCAGGGAGGTGTTATTTTTCTGGCTGGATCAAAGGTTTGCTCTGCAGCCACCTGACTGTTCAATCCAGTTGATGGGAAACAGTGTGAGTATTTAGGCAGCAAGAGGCATGTTTGGGGAGCCATACCACCCCTTTGGCAGGAGCCTCCTGAACATGGACTAGGCATGTTCAGTCTGAACGCTCTAACCACTAAAATTTAACACCTTATATTCACCTAAAACTGAAAAGCTATAATTAGAAAATCATTTCAGTTGTGTAAATCCAGAGACATTATTGCTGCTTCCTGATAAAGACCAGACACAAACTAATTAACCTGATTGGAATTACTGGCCCTCAAAAATCTTTCTTCCAAGGAGACCAGTAATTACTGAAAGAAAGAGATAGAGTAGGGTCTTGAGCAAGTTAATCTATGTAAACTTCCAGGAGTTAATCTATCTCTGCAAGAAATTGAAAATACTCCATAGTTCAGTAATTCTTTAGAGGGCTAAAAGTGGAACTGCTTCTCAGAGTAAACCAGCTTCACTGATGTAATAGTTCAGGTTTGTGCTGCTGTACCCAAGGTGAGAATCTGGCCAGGATATGCAATGCCTTGTGTCAAGTGCAGTCAGAAGAGACTGCACAATGCATAGACAGGTGGAAACAAGACTATGAAATGGGAAGAGAAATTAATCTTCCATATGCAGTTCTGATATATCCTTTCAGATGTTCTGTTGCATTTTCTCACAGGGGTCAGTAGCAGAAAAGTTAAGCATGTGTCAATGACTGAGATTTATTCCCCATGAAGATATTAAAGGTCACTGGAAATTACAGAAAAGTTCTTTAGAGGTCAATAGTGTCATGAGGTGATGTTCTCTGATGCATAGATGTTGGGTTGTTACCTGTAAAAATTTGATTTAAAATCTGCTTCCTTACCAAGGAAACAAATCTATTAACTTGATTTGTTCAGGCTTGAATCTGTAACAGCTATTAGCTCTCCCTAAGCTTAGCAGAATGATCTCTGAGCTCAAGGCAACCTGGTATGTGGTTGATGTTGTATAGGACATGATGAACCACATGACTGGTGCTCATGGCAGCAGTGCAGCATTTTAGAAATGTGAACATGCAACCAGGCACGTTAAAGAGCCGCTTCTGCCAACAGCTCTAAAATAAAAAACTAACCAGTGCAGTCCTTGAAGAAATCACTGGCTGGTAGAAAATCTGTCCTCCAAAAAATTTTCTCTTGTGAACTTTTTCTTTCATAATAAAATTAATCTTGGTGAATGGCACACTTGCAATCTCTCCTACTGAATTATTTATTCACTTCCAGCACTTAGCTGCTCATTTGAAATCCTGTGCTGTCATGTATGCATCAAGGAAACTGTTTAGTCTGAGGAACTGCTCAGGCTGCCCACATCCAAACAGTTTAGCCTTCCTTGGAAAGAAAATGTGTTGGAAGAGGTGGTCTCTTCCTTCCTTCCTTCCTCTCACCTCCTTTGGAACTGAGGAGAATACCAAGAGGAAAATATGGTGTGGGAAAGTGATGGGTTTGGACTCCGAATGGAAATAACAACTGTACAAGTGTTCGATCCTGCAAAAGGCTGAGGAACTGATAAATCTGCGTGTGTCACTGTTCTCATGACGGGGCTGTGATGGCTGCATAGAAAAGCCAAGGAAGGATCATCTGTGGAAGAAAAAGTCTGACATATCAAAACTCAATTTGATGTCACCCTTGAAATCATGGCTTGGGATCTGGCTGATAGCGCTGGTAAATGAGTAACAGGAAAGTCTTTCAGGATAAGATTGATGCTGCTGTTGTGAATCCTGCTGTCCAGTGTTCTGGCACTGTGAGCTTGTTCCAACAATTTTTGAACTGAGGTCTCAACTTGCTTACTAGTTTTCTGCTTGTTTAGGACTTGATACAGGTCCATTTACTGCCATCCTGGGTGGTTTTTTATTAACTCTTTTAAACCCTACCTTAACAGCCCAAGTGTGTGTTCTTGAATCTGCCACTTGTGGAGACAAACATGATGTATTTTCCCTGCATGTCAAGCATGTCCATTCTGTTTCCTTTCCCTAACTCAACACGTGGGAAGGAAGGACCAATGTTCCATAGCATATAGATGTCTCCCAGAGGTTTCTGAGTGTCTCAGATAAGATGTTCAGACTCTCCCAGGAGTGGCACTGGAATGTGAGGCCCTTGGGAAGATGCCCTGATGATCTCTGAGTGATGTGTCATAATCTGTGCTCCTGTGTCTTGCAGCAGAGTAGGTCCGGGATTGATCTGCACCTACCCTGATTCATCACCCTCCTGCTGAGTTTTGTATCACCACCAAGGACTGGAGTGAAAACAGAGCTTAAATGACATAGTTTGAAGGCATGGGGTGTGAGAGGGGGGAAGAAAAATGCACCAAACTCTGTGTTCTTACTGGGTTTGTGCTGTTATTTGAGCATGAGCGATGACTGACAGAACATAAAACTCATGTGCTCAGGACACTGGCCTGGGGAGGCTGATCTGCAGACAGATGCTGGTGTGAAGTGTGCAGGTAGCCCTGGCTTGTCATGGTCTCACAAGGTGCCAGGAATGCTTGTAGATGAAGTTAATACCATGTGAGCTGGCAAACAGCAAATTCTGGACATGTGTATGAGCTAAAATAGTTAATAACCAATGCTGTTGAAAATGAACTGTTGAAAAATTAGATTTCATAGCATTTGTATGGAGTTTTTGAAGGTTTCCTGCCTTGTTGGGAAGGGTGATGCCATCAATTAAACTTCACTGGCACTCTGAAGGTACTGCTGGTATGATAGGCTTGCAAACAAAGATTTGTTTGTGACGATGCTGGCTTAATCCCCATCTGAATTCTTCTGGAAAGATAGTAGGGTGATATATTTTTCTTTGCATTGAGCTTTAAAATTATTCCCTGGTAGAAATGGAAATGAGGGAATAGTATTCTAGCACAAAAGCATTTTAAACTAGCTTCTACCTGGAGCCAGCAACCTTTTTGGTGTGCCAGGTAACAATTTGCCTTGCCAAATTATGGGTGAAACATGCCTATAAACAGGGCTGGAAGCTGGAATATTGCCTCCTGTATGCCACTCAGCAGCCAACAAGCAGCATGCTGTCCCTAAAGGAAGGCAGGACTCCTGGCTAACCCGACTGCAGAGCGTGCCCAAGGCTGGAGGCTGCTGCCTGTCCCCAGACACCACAGCTTCCCCCAGAGTAGAGTGACACTCCAGTCTTCTCACGGGCGGTGCTGGGCAGATGTTCCACAGGCAATAAACTCCAGAGGCTGCATTGACTGATCTCTGTTGTGAAGCTGGATCAAAAGAAAATTGCAGGACAGGGGAACTTGGCAAAAACACTAGGCATGGAACTCATACATGTAGTTGCTTGTGTGTTTGCAAAGTCTGTTAGATCTGGACACTCGAAGAAACTGCTTGGAAAACTGTTGCTCAGGCTGGAATAGATTTTCCTGTAAAAACTTAAAATTAATATTTTGGGAGAAAGGTAAGCTTTTAAGTTATTGTAAATAATGATAAGGAAATCATAAAAGGTAATTGCAAAGCCCAGGCATGTGTTAAAAGGGATGAATCATTGTGTCTGGCTTCTTAAAAATTATTGTATTAATACTCAGTGTGTATTGACATAATCTCCAGGAAGTTTTCCAGCAGTGTTTTATCTCTAGCATTTTTGGATCAATAACACAAAATTAGAAATGGTAAAGCTTTTTCTCTGATGGCCACTGCTGGCTGGCTGAAAAAGGATTCCAGTCAACAATTTTATTCAGAAGCCATTGTCTCTAATTGTGAGATGCTGATTAGTTATAATAATATGCTGCCAACAATTGATGAGTCATGCCAATAGTCAGATCAAGAGGTTTGAACAACAAACCTAAATATAGCAGATACAAACAAACTGAAGAGCCTGAAGTCTGCACCAAGGGCATTGCTAGCACAGCTGTTGGAATACATGGGGGAATATAATAAAAATTGTTTGCAATACAAAAATGTCAGTAAGAACCTGTTGTTGTCTCTTACAGGGATTGATCTGACAAATAACTCAGAAACTTCTAATTCAAACACTGGTGCTGGGGTGCTTATTGCATGTGAAGTTTAATTTTTGCTGCAGATAAGCAGATTGGATTCTTCAAAATCTGTTGTCATATTCCCCTCTCCCTTTTCTTTTTCATTTTTACCATTTGTAGAAGTGGGCATTGAAGGCCTCTTCCTAAGACTTTTCAACCTCAGAGCGTGTATCACAAGATGTGGTGTAGAGCCCTGAGGAGATTGTAGGAGGACTCGTTGGCTTTGGCTTTGTTGAGATGTTCAGAAGGGGAACAGCATGTGGACAGCAGCTCTCTAGAGTAGCAGAGGACGTGGCCCAGGGATACAGGGGTCTCAGGCAGCTCTTGCGGGGCACAGGGAATGATGGAGTCTGTGGATGCATCTGTCATACACCACCTGAGAGCCTCCAGTGATAGAAGAATAAAGGAATGCCAGCTGCAAAAATTCAAGCAAGAAGCCTGGAAGGAAAAAAATACACATGTAACTTGGTTAAAAGAAGGGAAGCAGGTGAGCTGCTGGTCCATCTGCTAAATATAGAGGAGAGGGAGAGCCTGGAAAGACTCTAACTGGTGATAATGGCATATTTGTGGGTGTAAGAGGCTGGAAAATGGAAATGCACAGCTTCCTCTAAGAAAATGAGTATTTACCAACCTGTCCAAACATTAGTATGTAAAAGTGCTGCATCTATTCACTTTGCTTTATCTACTGATTATTTAAGTGAAGGACTTCTGTGGATCCAGGTGATGCCTTTGATGCCAGTGTACAAGAGAAAATCTTAAGACTCTTCATAAAACATGATAATATTCTTTTCTAGAGTTTATATCTGAAACTGTCCTGGAAAGTAAAAATGTTGCCAAACAATGGCCTCACACTTTTGGGTGTAAGGAAAATAAATATGTGGCAGCAGAAAAGGCTTTGCTGTGAGCATGTGTTAACTCAGATTATCTAACAGGGGCCCAGGGTGTGTGCAGCTTGTCTCAGAGGGCTCAAAGAAGCCTCTCTGCCTTAAGAAAATAAGCCAAAATAAGTGTTTGATGGAGCAGCTATTCTTTTAGAAGAAAGGATTGCATCCCTCTCTGCTTCATTCAGAGAATTGCCTGAATTCCAGCCTCCATTTCTACTGCTGGAGAGTGGTGTTTCCATGCTTTTCTTCCCTCAGCTGTAGCAGCTGAAGAATTTGGGTGGGATCCCAGATGAATCAGAAGGCTGAAGGGAGCTGTCTCCAGAAAGAGTGTCTGTGCACTGTCTGCTGCACAGGAGCCTGACCTGTGTGGCTGCAGAGCTCTGGAGGCCATGGAGTACCATGGGCTATCTGGTGCTCAGAGCTTGCTGCTCCTGAAAGACAGAGCTCATTCCCTGGGGAACCTGCGGCCCCAGAGCAGGTTATTACTGATGTGTTGAAAAATCACTACATGTTGCTGTAACCAGCAGATGAAGCACTTCCCCCGGCATTAGAGCAGTGGGACGTTCCTTGCTCAGCCCACTGGTTGTGTGCCAAGTGGGTTGATGGTTTATTGCAGCTATTTCATGCCATGTTGGTCAAACAGCTGGGTTACATGAGGGGGATGAGGAATGATGACAAACTTTACAAATTCAGTTTAGATCATGCAGGAATTGCTTTGGATGTCATGAAGTGAAAGGTTCGAAGGACTTGGGTGTGGAAAGTGTGATCATTTCAACACTAGAGCTATACTGAAGGGAGATATCAACATGCCTCAGTAGGTCAGGAACCCATTTGTTTGATATAGATGATATTTAGCTTTGTAGATTGAAGAAAAATGAGTAATGAAATATTTTCTTTGAATGCTACGTTGAACACACATGTTGCCTCGTATAAAGGAAAAAGGAAGATGTTAAGGCAATAAGACAAATGTTAATCATCATTTTCTTTCTTGGATCACTCTTAGGCAGCTGTCTTATTCATTGCTTCATTTCTACTAGAGGCCAATGAATTGGAATTACAGTAATTTTATAGCTGCATCTGCCTGAGCCCACTTTGGAAACGTTAGCTAATTAGCAGGAAGCCACTCTAAAATGCTCCACCTTGTTTTTCTCCGGCTCAGCACAACCAGTATGCAGAGAAAGCACAGATTTTTCTCTTGGATAAAATGAAAAAAAGGATTGCTATTGAGTTTTGTGCACATGGGTCATGCAGCATGGACTCAGGCCCTCATGGCATGTGGTGGATTGCAAATTATTTCCAAACAGTCATGGAGGGTGAGTGCTGTGAGTGTGTGGGAGGAACCACACAGCTCAACTGGAAACAAGATCAAACTGTTTCATAATGTTTCTGTTGTTTGCATTTTCCAGCTGGGCTGTTTACACTAATATGTCTTTTTTAGTGTTGCAACATGTGTGCTTCCCTTATTATTTTCCTCTGCCACCTCTGTGAATCAGCAGTGACTTCTATAAAAATGAAAGGAGAAACAGCTCGGCAAGTACTCAAAGGCTCTCAAGGTTTAAGAAGGGATGGAAGCAGATGCTCAAATGTGACTAATTCTGCTTTTTGTCCTTTGTCAGCAAGAGATGTTATCAGCCTGGTGCTGCATCTGAGTCTGAAGCACAGGAAATAAACACAGTGTGGGCATAATGCCATACCAACCAAGGAAGTTTTTCGGCTTAAATGCAGCCCTTTGAGGGTTCCCAGAGATTATAGGTGGTTTCAGTTGCTGTTGGAAATTTCAATGCATTTTTTAGCTTCTGGATCAAGAACTCACATCACTGCATGTAAACCAGGCATGTGGATATCCAGTTGTTCTCCAACTCCCTGGAAACAGTAGTTTATACAGAAGACCATGGGAATAGTGTGTCAGTTTTAAGAGAGGATCAGCCAGTTTTAGTTGAGTTGAAAAGACTTCCAACTGTTTCCTTTCATTCTTTGGAGGAAAGTAAATTGTACCAAATATCTCAAGGACAACAAATGAATGCCAGTAGAGCACACTTGCTAGTCTAGCCTTCATGTGCCATTATCCCAACGTGACACTGGCACATCCTCTGGACATGGGTGGTCTCTGCAAGAAACAAGGACTCACTCTCCTGCACTCATGTGAGTTCATGGCTCAAATCACAGATCATTCTGGAAGGCAGTTCTGCAGACAAGGACCTGGCAGGCCAGGTGGACTGCAGGATGCTCCTCCTCTGCTCAACACTGGAAAAGCTACATCTGGAGAGATGTGCCCAGCACTGGGCTTCCCAATAGAGGAGAGAGAGGGACACAATGGAGAGAGTCCAGCTAAAGGCCACAGAAATGACCAAGTGACCAGAGGTTTTTTCACATGAGAAAAGGTTGTGAAAGAGTTTTGACTTATCAACCAGAAGAGAAAGCTTGGGAAGATCCCATCAGTGTATATAAATGTCTGATGGGGAGTCAAGAAGACAGAAGCAGAATATTCTCAATAGTACTTAGTAGCAGGACAAGAAGCATTGGGCACAACTGAAACAGAAAATTCCATCAGAAACCACTGTTTTACTGTGTGGGTGGTCCAGAGAGGTTTTGGAATCACCCTTCTTGGAGATATTCAAAGCCTGACTGGACACAGTCCTTTGCAACCTACTCCAGCTGACCCTGCTTGAACAGGGATTGAACTAAAGGATCTCAAGAGTCTCATTCCCACCTCAACAGTTCTATGAAAATACAGTTGGATTGTCTGACATGGAAGCTTGAATGAGGACAGCTTTATTTAGGTATAAATTGGATTAAGGTGAATAGGTTCAGCTCAAAGCAGAGCAGCCGTTCTGGTTTTGTGAATATATGTAACAGTAGAAGATCTCCTCACAGTCTTCAGTCTTCTACAAGCTGCTCTCTGTGTGGTGCCTGGCATAATGAGGATGTAGCACTGCAGACACTGCTGAGCATAGAAGGGTATGTTCTTCAGTGGCTTTCTTCTTTTCTTCTACATCTCAAAAGAGAGCTGTAGGCAATTACTTGCTTTCACAAATTGGACTTTTCTGGATCTCGACAAGTATTCCACTGTGTAGGATCTTCAATGTGTATTAAAATGCTGTTTTGCCTGAAAATGTGGCTTTTTTTCTCTGCCAGAAGGTGGTAACATCTGCTTCTCTAAACTACATTATACTTGAAAAAAAGATCTATTTCATTTGGTTTACGCTGTCAGGACTTGACTGACTTTTTCACAGCCTTGTAGATTAAGATCCACTATATTTAGTCTCTGTGAAAGCTGCTTAGTCTAGGCAAATGAGAAGAAAATCTGCAAGTATTTTCCAGACTTTAGATATTGCCCAGGTATTCAGGAGGGGAAAGTAGACCAGCAGCTTCCCCTCCCACCTACTTGGAGATGGACATTGAGGAGATGTGTGGCAAGTGGCATGTGCTTGTTTAGTGCTCTCCTGAAGCTGCAGTTTGTTTTCTCATGGCATCTTTCAGCAGAACTGATGAAAATTCTGACTGAAATTTGGTGCCAAACTTGTGTAAAGTGAGGCCACAACAAGATGACAACTTGTGTAGATGAAACCTCATCATAATGAGTACAAATGATAAACACATCAACAAACATTAAAGCTCTTGTATCCAGCAGAAGAGAAAAAGCATAACCGGCTGACTGAAAGGTGTGATAGGTGCACAGGCAGGAGAAGCACACATCTGACTGTCTGTAGTACACCTGCTGTGGAGGAGATGCATGATTCCCACCTTTCCAGCTGCTCAAGTCACGATCTCCATCCCTGTCAGTCTGACCTACACTCGTAGCAGCCAAAGCAAACCCAGTGACTGTCTGGTGCAAAGGCTGCAAATCCAAGAACCTGGTGTGTTTGCATTAATTTGTACCTGGGTCTGGGGTGGTTAGATTTGGGCTATTTCTTCCTAAATCATGTTTTCGTTACCTCCCAAGTATTTTCTTTGCCTATGAAGGGATGTAATTGGCTGTATGGGACTGGAAGTAGCACAGGCAAGTTCCCGCTACCTTTCAGTGTCTGTGGCTGTGCACAAAGCTCGAGGACAATGAGACTTGAGTCATGATGCTTTGGGAAGAGTGCGGCATCTTGGTTGTTACATCCCTGTAACCCGCTTACTTTTTAAAGCCTCAGGACTGATTCTTGTTGGGCTCTCGCTGATTTTGTCTTAGCCATCCTAAGACTTTAGTTTTGCTTGTTTAGCAGCAACATTTCTTTATTATTTTTTAATGGCAAGGAAGCTGTTGCCTAATTTGTTTTGCTCTTGCTTGATTTTATATAAGCATGTGGAATTACCTTAATTTTGTAGAGGCAATTATAAGAAGCAGTTATTATAATTTAACACTTATTACCATAGCATAAATTAACGTGGGATAATGTAGGTGTGGTATGACAGTAGAGGCCACCAGAGAATCAGAGGATGTGGTGTAAAAGAGTAGAGACATGGAGTGACAATGGAGGGGGCAGAGGATGATACTGGAAGCCCTAAGGCTATTGACAGCCCAACCATGCTCAGTTAAAAAACTGTAGAGCTTGACAAAGCCAGTTTTAGTGGTAACAAAGAGAAAGGAAGAGATGTTCAATTTATGGAGAGAGTTTCTCACCTATAGCAAATCTGGATGTAATAGCAAGTTGCACATCAGTGAAGAAAGATTTAAGTTTAGAACTGTCCTAGAAACACGTATTAAATTACTCAAATGGGGGCCCTGGAGGGAGAAGAAAGAAGCCATTGATGGCATAATCCTCGGCAAAGGAGAGGAAGAAACCCCATCATGAACATCCTTCCAGCAAAGGCTGGGAATGCTAACAAAGCGATTCAACCCTGGTGCCCTGTCCTTCCCCATGAGCCTCTCTTTGAGGCTGATCTATGAGAGCCAGAGGGGCAGCGTAAGAGAGAGCAGAGCAAAACATCAGGGAACGCTCCTGTACAGCAATCCTTGACTGCACTACTGAGCTGTGCATTATGTTGTTTAGATAATTGGGGCTCCGAAAGTTAGTATCATTGTAACTGCACTGTAATAACAGTTTATTGTATTTTAGTTAGGCTATTAAGATTTTAATTCGTCTAACATAGAATTCCTGGCTTCCCGAATGAGGCATTTCCCCTTTTGCCCATAATAAGGCTTTGAGTGTAATAACTTGTCACATGGGTACTACAAAGGTTGGAGAATGATGAGTGTGTTCACAGAGAACAAAGGACTGTACTGATGCAGTGAAAGAAATCACAGAGAGAAGCAGATAATGCCAGAATGATCCTCTTCCCAATGACTAATGATAGAATACTTGTGCTGTATTACTTATGTTATTTTAGCAATCTCCTGAGAAACCCAGTGGGAGGTGTTCCTGGTGATGTATGAAAGAAGCCAAAAAAAATAACAGCTGTCTGAAAGAATTTTCCTGCATTAGGTAAAGCAGGGATATAAATGATGGGAAAAAAATGTTCTTCTGAGATAGCTTGCATAGTTCATGCCAATTTCTGCTCTTAGTTTAGCTCACAGTTGATTGGCTTCATTTGCAGGGAGGGGAAGCACTATATGTTCCTAGGACACTCTTGCTAAGTTTTTTTTATCCTGATGGGCAATTTCAGCCATGTGATGGAATTGGGAATTGACATGAAGTTGACATCACCTAGAACCAAACACAAATTTATGCAAAGCCAGCTGACTGATTAGGTGCAAAACTGTAATAAGGCGGTAAGAAGATGTGAAGGAGACTCAATCTAGCACTGTCCATGCTGATTCTGACCTCCTTGAGAAATATTCCAGCTCCAGAGCATGTATCTTTCACATGACAGCACTGTTTGTAAATAGCTTCCAGTAGCCATGGTATTTCAGGATGATTTAGGTCGTACACATGTCTTTACCTGACGCTGGTTACCTGAATTACTGAGTAAACAATTACGTCAAATAATTTATAGCTACATATTGTGACTATTCCTAAGCAGCAGTTAAAGCCTGATGTGTTATTTGGATATAACAAAAGGCCTTCGACTTCTTGGAAAGGATACTTTTATGCTTTAGAGCTTTACTGGCTTTTAATGAGACACTTAACAGAAACTGAGGGTTGTTACTTAAGGCTATAGATGGTGAAATGTTGCTTGTTTACCCTGCAAATATTTGGAAACTAATTTTTCCTTTTATTCTCAATATCTCACCATGAATTTGGAGAGTGTTTCATCATAGAGTAGAAACCTTAAAAATAAGAGGTCAAAAAACCCCAAAACATCCCTCCTCAAAAAAATAAAACAACAACCAAACAAAAAACAACCCCCGATCCCCAAACATGGCAAAAGTAAACAACTGAAGACTAATGACAATGTGTATGAGGTAAGTGGAAAAGGTAAATTAGGGAGTGTAACTTGCATGCTTGGATACTTTCTTGCTGCTTGTAGTTAAACATATTTCATATTATGTCTCTAAAAATCTTAGCATTTTAAAAAAATATTAAACTGCAATTAAGACTTATTTTTCTTCACGGTAACAAGGAAGGAGACAGGTTTTTTCCATGTGTTTAATAATTTAAGTTTCTTTTGAAACAAAGTTAAGGGAAAAATTGATTTGTTCTGATTTGCATTTTCTGTGTTAACATCCAGGAAAAAGTTGTCCATGTTTCCAGCAAGAGGAGCCATGCAGCAGTGCAGCAGCATTCCCAGACCCAAGCTTCCACCGGAGGGGACCAGCACTGGAGGCACAGCAGAAAGCTGGGAGCTGGCTGCCAAGCAGGACACAGATGGGCATGGGAATAGCGCAGAAACCTCGTATGGCTCTTCCAGGGCACACTGTGAGGATGGAGGGCTGGGATGCTTCACAAGCAGTGCTCTGCACCTCTCCTTGTGCTGGCCTGGCAGGCTCTGCCTGGGTGCCAGTGGTCTCTCGGGAGCGGGGCAGTGGGCAGGGCGTCAAGTGCCCGAGTGCAGCCCTTGCGCCATGAGCAGCCGTGGTGGCCCTTGGTGGCTTGTCTGCAGAACACAGGGCAGACTGAGGGCAGGGGATTCAGGCGGCATCCCTGGGCCTGTCCTTGGCATCCTCTGCAGCCAGGTGCCCTGAACACATGGGGAGGGGAGATGGAGCAGGAGGGACTGGGGCAGCAGCTCCAAGTTCTCAGCTGGGGGTGTCTCTTTGGGCAGCTGAGAGTCCCTCCTGGCTGCAGTGACAGCCCCTAAGCTTGGGCCAAGGCAGACAGACCCCAGGAGCGTCACTTCTCCCAGGATGGGGGATGTCAGTGACCCCAGGAAGGATGGGGGCACCCCGGTGTGCTGAATGTGTAGCAGGAAGCAACTCTGGGTCAAGCACTCCACTGGCATTGCTGGGGCAATAACAGTGGTTGGTACAATAACCTGGAGGAGCCCCTTGTGCTGTGACCGAGCTCTGCACTGCGCAGCACCTCACTTGCTGGAGAGACCTGAGTTCCACCATCACAGCAGAGACTGCACTTCAGGCCCCATTCTTGGAGCAGAAGGGCTTCTAGAATACAAAATTTTCCTCTTTGCTTACAAAGCAGGCACAAGGGAATTGATCTGATCTGGTAGCATGAGCTGTTACTTTCTTGTGCAGAACAGCAAAAATCTTTTTTTGGTGAGTGTGGAAACAGGTCAGACAGACCTGCTTCACTGGTAACAAAAGAAGGGAAAATACTGATTTCTTTTTACTGTATACTGAGCTCCACAGCATGAGGGGTGTGGTTTTTATCCGTTTGTTTTTTCCTCTTATGCAGAGATGGACTCCCAGGATGAAGCTGTGGCGTAAGTTCATGCTGCTCTTCTCCTGTGAAATGAGGTGTTGACCTCAAAGTCTGGGGTGAGGTGATCTACAGTGTCTCCTCCTCATGAATTATCTTTAATCTAGAAAAGAACTTTTGCCTTCCAGTGATGCATCTGTTTCGCTTTCCCAGGCTGACAGCGCTGCTGATCGAGTGTGTTGTTTGGTGCCACAGGAATGCAGTTTAAGAGAAAAGTGAGTTTATAAATGATTATTAATCCCTTGGCATCCACAGGTGCAGGTGGGTGGAAATTTGGTCTCCTCCACTGCATGAATTATTCACAGATTTGTTAGAATTTGTAGGTAGACATTAAATGAGTCTTCTGTGCCCAGGTGAGATGAATGATGGGAACAAACACAAAAAACAAGAAACAAAAAAACATGCCTCTGCTCCAAAGTGAAAAGTCAATACATACTCTCACAATGATTTGGGGGGTTATATCTTAGAGCTTTGGGTCATGATGATCTGTCTAATGAATTTGAGGAAAGGGAAGGTGTTTAACATGATGGAGAAACACTTATTTAAAAAAAAGGAAAATTTAATAAGAATTAATGGATTTAATACTACTCAGAAGCTGGTCTGACATAGATATATATTCCTCCTGCAGGCAGTTTGTTGGAGTCTATTTTAGAGGGAGGTGGTTAAGCATAAAGTATGGCATTAAGTCTTCAGCCTTGGAGGTATGATTGATTTATTTGGAAATGATGAGTGATCATGTCCTAATGATGTTTTGAAAGACACAAAATGAAGTGTGTTCCACTTTGTGGATGACCCTTGGCTCTAAATTCCAGGAGATGGCAGTTACTGGGCACGTCAGTGAGGGGACAGAGGGGAAACTGGCACACTGTGCCTTTGTAATCACTGTGAAATTGTGTCGTCTGTTTGATTTTAGCAGCAGATTCTCCCAGAAACCAGAGGAAACTGTAACTAGGGGTGGGTGGGAATAGATTAACAGAAGTGCCTTCATTGTTCTTTGTGGAAGTAGCTCAAATGTATTTATACCTCCTGGTCTTTTGCTGAGGAGCTGGATCATGTGAGGTATCTGTTTTGCTCTGTGTCCATTTTTGTGATTCATTCATTCTGGTAGTTTGGTTATCTACAGTACAATTCCTGTGTCTCTGCTAATTGTGGTGTAAGAGAATCCACTTGGCTTAGCAGCTCTGTGACTTCTCCTCCCCACCTCATTTTTTCAGGTAAAGATGCCAAATAAGCAATAGTCATGATTCTTGGAGATCTCTGGGGATGTGTTCGATCAGAAATATTCCTGAAGGCATGGATTTCCTTCAAAAACAGTTGCTGAACAGAGATCAGACATACATCTTATACCTCCATCCCAATAGCATGACAACCCATGGGAAAAATATTTGGGAAGTCTTCACTGTTGGAAGTCATCTCTTTCCAACACAAAGAGATAGCATTAATGAATCAGCTTGTCAAAATACTGAGAGTCCTTTTCAAGTGTGAGGCTAAGAGATTTTAAATTTACTTTATAGTGCAAGGTCTGAGTTCAGGTTATGCAGACCTGTCGTGTCTTCACTTGCACTAATTGCAATGAAGATGCAACAGCCAATAAGGTAGCTAGGAGTATTATCTATAAATATATATTATCTATAAAGATGTTTACTGTCAGCTCATCTCTCCTCTTACTCTGCAGCAAAAGTTCTATATCCAGATTTGAATATATCACACTTTCAGGAAGAGAAGGATCAATCAGAGGGAGGAAGAAACTGAGCCTTGAGGAGGAAATTGAGAGGGCAAGGTCTGGAAAACTTGTGATCACTCAAAAACATCCCAAAGAACAGACTGACAGGGCATGCAATGGTAGTCTTCAAATAGTTTAAAAAGATATTGGCATATAAAGGAATTTCTTTTTTCCTTCATGTCTTTGATGGACAGCATACACTGCAGCACAGGAGGTTCAGGATGGACTTTGGGAAAGCTTGCTAATGATAAAGGTAGCAAAGCCTCAACGAAAGTGGCATGCAGTGGCATGGCTGTGGAGTCTGCATTAATGAATGTTAAAAACAAGCCAGCAAAGAGACTGTCTGGAACAGCTCTAATTAATAGGTGTTGTTATCTCTGCCTTGCTGCCTTCAGCCCCTTCTTAAAACATGATATGATATTTCTGTCTTATATATAATGTATTTTTCTCTTAAAGCATTGTTAGTGGGTTGTGCGTATTCAATTACAGTCATTTGCCAGTAAATTGCCCTTCCATATTCTGTTATTAATAGTATTATGCAGCTCTAATGTGAAGGTCATAATGCATTCTGGGAGCTTTATCATGCTATAAAAGCCTGTAGGAAGTCCTCATGCTAACAAGCTACAGCTTGAATAATAACCAAGTGCAAAGCATGAGGTGGAGTATAGTAATTTTTGCAGAAGGCCAAGTTTTCCTTAAAAAGCTGTGACCTGAAAGATGTCTTTTGAGTCCAGATATCAACTTGGTCTTTGAGAAACTTTAAGTAAGGCTGGACATGGCAAGTTTTACAGGGTTTCTTTCTGTTTAGTGATGGATTATATCTTTAAAATCTTAGCAAATTTGTGCTCAGAAATTATCTGTTGAGAGAAATGAGAGAAAGGAGAACAATGCAGCACAGCCATATGGTCTTTGTTCTTACACATGGTTTGACTCTGTGGGGGACATCACTCTCCAGCCTGTCAAAGCTCAGCAAACGGCAAAAAGTTCTGATGGAACAGATACTCCTTTTATGAGCAGACAATGCCCAAAGGAAAATTCTCCACTGAGAATTGACTGCAGACAAACAGCACTGGAGTTCTAAGCATTTCTGATATCTCTGAAGGATTTGGGTCTCTTTTATAGTATCTTAATTATAAAAGCTTTGCTTTTAGGATTGCTTGTAATTGAATACACTTGTTTAATTTCTTTCTGGTGTGGGTTTCCCAAATCCAGCCAACACTGGCTAGCCAGAAGTGTTCCCTGCAGGCTGAAAATAATTTCATTTTTTTTATTACATGCTTAACATTTTGTATACCAATGCATACACCGTTTGATTTGAATGCATCTAATGGAGATATCAAAGGCACTTGGTGATCCCTTTGGGTCCCTTCTAACTTGAAATATTCTATGATTTCATCTTCTGTAAAGAAAGGTCGATAACAAGAATGCCCACTTAAAAGCTGGGCTCACAGCTCCTATTCTTAAATGCTCTTTCACTGCTTACGATTCAAGCTCAGAAAGATGGAGGTGAAAACTGAGACAACTTTTAACAGGAAACATTTGCTGAATTTGCAAGCCCTCGCAGTGGTGCTGAAACAACCCTTACAGGAGGGTAAAGAAATGCAGCCGACACTTGAGACAGGCACTGCAGCTGAAACCAAATGCCCATGGTGTCTTCCCTTGGCACAGGCCTGTGCTTGCTCTGTGCTGGCACAGGCATCTGATGAACAAATGTCTCTGATCCCAGGGGGGAAATTTCCATCCCAGCTGGTACAGTTCCACAACCCTAGCTGTCAAACATGGGAGTAGAGGTGGCTTAGCATGAACGACTTTGCCCATGGAGCTTTCTTGTTGAACACTTTACTTGTCATGCTGCACCTTCAGCAAAGACCAGCCTCTGAAACAGGTTTTTACAAAGTCCTCTGTGGAGGAAAGAAAACGCGTGCCTTTGAACAAATGCCATAAGTTGGAAAGTCATGTCTGCTTCTTGTTTTGGTCCCACTGCCTGGCCAGTTTAGCGGCTGCATGCAGTTCACCAGAATACACTGCTTTCTCTCCATCTTAGCAGGGCAAATAGGAAAATACTACTTATCAATATATTGCTGATAAAAGAAGTGTTTGTCTTTCATGGTCAGACATACAAACTGAAGCCTTGGCTGAAAGCCTTTTCTTCTTGCTTCAAACATGGTTAAGGGAACAGAAGATGAAAAAAATGAAGTAGTTTTGATTGCAGCAGAATTGTTTGGTTTTATTGTTTTGATTTTTTTTACCCAAATTGACCAAAATGGAAATGAAACCTGACTGCTGTTTTCTAATGGGGTCAGTTAATATGCAATAAGTTTTTTTAAGTTTAAGATTTTGGCTAATGAATGCACCTAGAAGCCTTGGCGTTTGTCATTTTTGTGTGATTTATCCTCTCTCCAACTCCACAATGAAATATAGTAAAAAAGAATTTAAAAATCTGTAATTTGGTGCTACTTCAGAGGCTTTTCCTTTAGCTCTGAACAGGGTACTAATTGCAGAGATTTGACAGCCCTTGGGTATTCATCACATGTACTTGCCCTTACTTTAGATATTTAATTTAGTTGCAAAATAATTCTTCTTGAATTAGTAATTGCAATAATTGCCATTAATAACCTGGCAAGATAGTTGGCCTTTGGCATTATACCAGGGGGAAAAAAATTATAGTAAGATAGCTCTTGTGTGAAGACTCAGAAAGCTAGAAAGCATTAGGGGTTGGGGGCGGATGGGGGAGTGGTGAAGAACAGAACAGCAGAAACAAGGCATCATGACAGGCATCTTGGGGTGTTTGCAGTTGGGATTTATGCAACAGGCTTACGCAATTTGGTTGTACTTCTTTATAGAAGAAGAAGACAAGGTGTCAGATGCAAAAGCAATAATAGGGAGGATGAGGAAGATGAAGGCAGGAGGGTGTGGAATGACAGGCAGTTGAGAATATTTTGGCAGCAGAACAAAGCCATGTGCTGAGAGTGATATCAATGGTGGTTTGTGTGACAGCAGAGCAGAAAGTGTTTTTCCGTGGCTGGGCTGCCCATCTCAGCTGGAATAAGTCATCTCCACAAGGGAGAATGGAATGGGTGGGCTTCCCAAAGCAGTCCAACAGAAGTTGCCTCCCTGTCTCTGTTGGTCAGCTCCTGGTGCAGAGCCCTGGTGGAAGGCACCAGAGCACCTTGCTCTGAAGGTGAAGGAGAAGCAGAGTATCCCCAGTGTGAGAGGGCCCTGAGCTCCAGGCAGCAGTGGGCTTCATCAGGGTGATGCCCAGAGAGGCTGATCAGGACAGCAGGGCACGAGGGATTCAGCCAAGCCAAAGTAGTGGCCCTGGGCCTAGAGAGAGTGAGGGGTTGGAAGGAGAAGGGGAGCCAGGGTACGGAGGAAAGACAGGTAGTCACGGAAATTAATAGTTGCCAGTGCTGCTTGGACCTGGCAGGACTGACCCTCCCTTGCATCAGGAAGAACTACAAGACCGTGAGACTTTTAGCAGTAAATGTTACCCCACAACTGCCTCATATCTTGTCTCCTCTTTTTTCTGAGGCTAACTCTTCCTCTGCTTCTCCCTTGATGCTGCCACAAACAACAGTGATGTTGAGAAGCCAGCTCCAGGACGTGGTTACAGATAAAAAATACAGGGAGAGGTGTGAGCCAAAGGCTGGTGCTGCTGTGCCAGGTAGCTGCTGCTGCAGCCACGGTTGGACACAACTGGGTGTGAGGGCACCTGAGCCAGAGGGACTGGAGATGTCCCAGGGTTCACTGGGGCTCTCGGCAGCTGCTGCTCACCCCTGTGTCTCTGCCAGACTCCAGCCTTCCCAGGCAAAAACTGTCACAGCTGTGGTTGTTTCTGGCTTGGGACACATGTGTGTTGTGGTTTTGTTTTACCAAGGATCAAGGTTGTTCCCCCTTTTTGCCCATCTTGCTTGTCTCATCTGATGGTTAACAAAGCAGACAGAAAACAGAGAAGAGGGACATAAATAAGGGACTGCAAACTAAGCCTTGTTTGTAGTTCAGCCCTTCCCTGCTCTCACAGCTCCTGTGTGAGTGCTGTGGCCACCGGAGGCTGGAGTGGTCGTCCTGTACCTGGCAGCACCTGGCAGCAGGACACCCTGGCTCTGGCCTCAAAAATGATGTCCAGACTGATGCAGACAATGGCTAATCAGGACACAGAGATCCCTGGTCTAGTTAATGAACTGCTCAAAGTAATTTCTTTCACTTCATTAGAAAGGAGAAGCATCTTTCCTCACTTCTTGGTGCAATTGGAAAAGTGTAGTATCTAATTTTTCTTCTGCCTGAGAGCATAATTTAAATCCTATTTTATTCTTTAAAACAAGAGTATGCATCTCATTCATTGAAGTTACAACCTTCCTTATTCACTCAATGAGGAAAATAATTCAACTCTGCCTATCCCAAGCTGTCAAAGCATGCAAGAGCAGCATATAGATTGTAGGTACCGTTAGAAAGCATTAGTGTCTAATTGCTTCAACATGGACCACAAGGGAAGATGAAAGTTATCTATTCCTGGGGCTGCTGTTGTTTCATTTGTCGATAGGCACGTCAGCCTTTGGCACTCATTTTGTCTGTGGAGGAGTATGATTGATTAATAAAAGTGTGTTCCTTTGTAGGCAGTTACAGAATGTTGGAGTATTTCTGTAGCAAATTCTTACTGGAGAATCTCAGAAACCATTTTTTTCTTACTGATACAAGGGGAATAAAAATCTATTTCTACACTCCTCAGTTTTTAAAACCTGGGCTGCTAAAGCCTTTGTATATCTTTTTTCACTTACAGCATAGGCATTTGAATATGTGACCTCCTAGTTCTGTACAGAAGTTGTAGCTTGAAAGGAGCCATCATGATCCAAGGGATGGCAAGACCAGACTATGTATAGAGCAAGTGGAAATGACTCACTGGTTTTCAAATCCAAAACGATGGCCTTTGTGCAGCTGTTGAGTTTGGGAACATTGGAAAGTCAATGGCTTTGATTTTAAAAAGGATGAAATACCTTGATAAAACACAGCAATGTGTCCTTCTGTGGTGTTCTGGAACACAGCAAGTGTTTAATATGATTTTCTTCCACCTGAACAAATACTGCCAATTTGTTCTTGGACACTTATCATTTGCTCCTACATAATTTCTCTTCCTTTGCTTCAACCTCACTCCACTATATGTCAAGCATTCCTTGATGAAAAGGGGTACTTATTGAAAAAGAAATCTGATCAGGAACATAAGCCCTTAAAAATAAGACTTGATGCTGTGAGAGAAAGTTTGCAGCAGATCAGAGCAATGGCCTGTGTAATTGCGAAGTCAATCAAGCCATGAGGCAGAAGGCAAAGGCTTTGATTTCTACTGCTCCCATTCACAAGTACATGCTGGGCTGTCACTGCCTTCAGCTCCTACCCTTAAAATCTCTTGAGCTGCCTTTCTGCTGCTGATTCATACTCGTGGAAATAAACTTGCAGTAAGAGTATTAATGTATGTTTTTCAAGCACAGTCATTAAACTATTTTTCAGGTAAAGAAGCAAGATTTAAAGGAGCAAAATTTTCTTTCCCAGACATCTGACAAGAGACATCTTGTGTGACTTTGTAGGCTTTGATATTTAATTATTAGAAGGGGTACATTTTGTTTTCTTTTCATTATTTTTTCCCGCTGAGACAGTCAATCTTATCAGTTGATTTCTCTAGGTTATCAGGGACATGTTTAGAGAGAGGGCAGTTTTTGAAGCAAATCTACATACAAAATGTTCTGCTACTGTCTGATCTTTAACAGTCAAATAAACTTAGTGTACAGGATCTATCTTCACCTTTAGATTGATTCCTTGCACTTCATTTTATTTTTTTTTTTTTTATTTCTTGTAGAAGGAAAACATGACAAGTTAGTCAATGTTCCAAAACTACCTCAACTCAGCAGAAAAAGACTAATGGCTTCTTGACTCCTGTGATCTGTTTTATACCCAGCTAAATTTTTAAGGAGTGATGTGAAAAGTCTTTAACATAGTCATGTTTTGTGGTAGTAAATCATCTCCTGAGCAACCTCAGAGCAGACACAAAGACTTGGTGCGTAAACTCACTGTCACATTGATGACTTTACAGCTTATTGCCCCAGACAATAACCAGGGACGGGTTAGTGTTACAACTCTGGTTAGCTCTCTGGAAAAAAGTAAGGGTTTTGGCAGTCAGCCTAGGACCTTACTGAACAACCGGAGAGGAAAAAGATTACTTTCCTCTGCTGCCTGCTCAAGGGATGGGGTGGGGCCAGTGCAGTTCAAATGAGCCTTGGAAGCAGGAGATATCTCTTGTTTGGACCAGACTGGACTAAGGCAGGCAGCTGTAACAAGTGCTGCCTCGTGGATAGGACTTTGCCCATTACACGAAATCACACAGCAAAAGGCTGAGGTTGGAAGGTTCCTCTAGAGACCATTTAGCTTTGCTCCCCTGCTCATGTGGGGTCAGGTTGTCCAGGACTGGGACTCCAAGGACAGAGACCCCACAGCTTCTCTGGGCATCAAGTTCCAGTGCCCCACCACCCTCACTGTAAAGTGATTTTATTTTTTCTGTTCCAAGTATAAATCTCCTGTATTTCAGTTTGTACTCACTGCCTCTTGTTGACAGAAAATTACAAACTTCTTCCATGTTCTGATGCATCTGCTGACACTAATTTTATTTTCTTTTTAGGTCCTAACTTTCCTTTTTTCTCTTTACTCTCCTAGTCTTTTATTTGACTGTTGTATTTATTGATTCAACTTCTTCTTTGAGGCTGCAGCCATGTAACCTTAAAACTCCTTTTTTTGCTGGGAATTTCTTGTCCTGGTAGGTGAAGGTCATAGGGTAAGAGAAACTGTAAAACATACTTTTTCCATGTACAAGCAGCAGAACTAAAGAACTGTGGGTCCTGCAAATGAGTTGGTATCATGTAAAAAATAGCTGCTTTGGTTATACTTATGAAAGCTGCTTTTTTGCCAGTGTGTTGCTGCTTTCCCCGTTTTTTTTCCTTCAGAATTTGTCTCTCAGTCCCTCCTATGGTTTGATCTTTGCATATGACCATCTAATTTTTTTCTCCAGACTAGAGAAGATTTTTGTTATTACTAACACTGTCAGGTGTACCTTTAAGTCTTTTATATGTGATTGTATATATTTTCAGAAGATTAACAATGCATAGATTATCTTGAAGACTGTATATTTGGGGAACTTACTCTCAGGTTAAAAAGAAAATCAGTTAAACAAAAGTACATGAAAAATCCTATTTTTGGTCTTGAGCACACTTGGAAAATAGCTTGCATTATTTGGAATGGAATAAAAAAATATCAATCTTTTTTTAGATTTCATCAGACTGATTCTGCAATGTAATAAATATTTCTAGAAATGCAGGAACGGGTTTTAACCCTTATTCTAGATTTTGCCTCATATTTAATAAATGTGAAGGTATATATTGATTTCTTAAAAGGTACCCTTGCAGAAGCCAGAAAGATTTCTGCCTTGACTTTGCATCCTTTAAAATCCTAATTACAAATCTGATCCACCACTTCATTTGAATTTGAAAAAAATATTAATCACTTAGCTTGGAACTAAATTTGCATTTCCTAGAAATGTTGTTTCCTTTTGCAGGGGAAAAAAAAAAAGCAGTAACTTTTTTATTTTTATGGTTTAACTAATATTTCCCCATCTGTGCTTTGCTACTGTGCTTTCTTTGTGGAGAAACTGAAATCACAACCAGAATGCCTGGCAACAGAAGCAATGGACTTGATATTTATATTAGAACTGTAACACATGGACATCTGTTCTCTCTACCCTTTAGAAGATATTACTTCTGAGGATTAATATTCGGCTTTTTCAGCTGTGGGCTGCTGCTGATGGTAGGGTTGGGGGGAGCTTTGGGAAGGACTTCGCTGTAGCCCGAGGGGCAACCCCTGCCCAGCAGATGCCCCAGGACAGACAGAGAGATGAATGGACAGGCAGAGGGGTCCCTTCCCAGCCCGGGGGTTGAGGCACTGCTGGGTTGGCCTCCCTGTAGTGTTGAGACAGAGCTGAGTGACCCAGAGCCCTTCCAGTTCGCTGCTGATTTTCGGGGAGACCGGGATATAATCCCTTCCTTCCGCCTGCTTCCTTACGCTTAAAATGAGAATATTGGAACCAACCTATTTTGATCGAGTATTTTGAGCTCTACTGAAGGACACGTGCTGGTGGCAGAGCTTTTCATCAGTAATATGTTCACATTTAAAGACAGGACCAAAGCTATTTCAGTAGTGCCGGGAGGATGCATTGAGCCAGAGATTAGTATCCACCCTTAGCATGTGTAAGTGCCTAATCAAGTTAGTTATTTACCTTCTGATTTAGGGTGAGATTTTTGTAGCAGTCAGCTTTCTGTTAGAAAACTGGTTTGAATGAACAGGTGGGCTGGCATGTCTGCACTTTGCCTTTTCCTTTGGAAGCCTAGTACCTGCTATCCCAAAATATCAGCTCCCTGTGTTAAAAGTCCCAGCGGAGCTTAGTCTTCCCCATGCTGGGTTCAATTCCCAAACACATATATTCTTACAGCAGTTGAATTACACAGCGTTGCAGACGTGGATGCTGCACTGTTTCTTATCTTCCTTATTTAAAGTGTGTTTAAGGCTGAACCCTGAACTGTGATGATAAAAATGCCTCACAGTCGATACCAGGATGAGATGGAAGTACCTACTGCTGGCTAGCACTGAAACTGTATTGACTGTCCTTGGGGCAAATGCAGCAGGGATAAGCCTGTTCTCTTGCTAAAGAGGTGTTGGATAGTTTGCATACCTGCTCCTGCATTATTGCTAGGAGGCAACAGGCTTAATTACCCAGAGCCAAAACAAAAGCCGGGAGAGGACCCTGTTTATAGACCTTTTCATAAGCCACGGGAGCCACGCTGCACCCATACAGGTGCCCTGCCTCGGGCGGCAGATTGATTTGGGCTACAGGAAGTTTCTTTGTGGCATTTCTGCCCAAGTAAGAGCAATTTTTGAGGGATAGGCGGTGGGGTAAGAAGTAGCACCGGGAAGATGGAAAGAATGTGTCACCCTGTTTTCTTCCCACAGTTATGTTATTTAATTTTCGAGCGGCATCTAAGACAGCATCAGAGGTTGCAATGCCCAGATATTTGTCAGGCAGCAGTTAGCTCTTGCTGCCTATATTCCTTCCCTCCTAACTACAGCACTGTACATTTCCACCACCTCTGCAGTACCCCGTGCCTAAAAATGGGACATCTTGAATGAACTGTATATTAATGCACCAAGCATGGGGATGAGAGGAGGTAGTTTTATTTCTGTGCAGTGAGAGGTGGGAAAGTTACGCTGTTCCTGTATTGTAAGGCTTGCTTGCAGTGCTCAGTCAACACTACAAACAACAGTAGGAAAGAAAAATGCTGCGTGAAAAGTGAGACGGGGCATTTCACAGTGGCTATGATTCAATTATAACCTTGACTTGAAATGTTTGGGAACTGACTCATGGATTTACGGCTCTTATATCACTGAACAAAAAACACAAAAGAACACCAAAAAAATCCCACCAAAAAAAGAAAAAAAAAAAAAGAAAGAAGAAAAAAAAGAGAGAGCGGTACTGACTTCCTTGTGAGAAGTTCTTGAAAGCATTGGTGTGCTGCATTTCACCTTGGGAAAACTGCGTCTCCTCCCCTGCACACACCTATGCCAGCTGGTAATTGCCTGAGCTGGAGATGTGCCATAGCCTGGCACCTCGTGATCCTTCATCTAGTTCAGAGGTTATTCATCCCTAACTGAGCATCTCAGAAATTATAGCAGATGGTGCAGCCGAGCATTAGGGTGACAAAACAGTCCCCTCCCAGCTCAGAGCCTTGGGGAAGAAGGAGGCAGAGCCAAGGAATCAGGGTGCTGTGAACATCTGCCGGGACTGACTGACAGCTGCAGCTCCCTTGTGATGGGGAGACCTCAATTCATGTCCTTAGCATGCAGGAAAAGGGCTCCCGTGTTTCCCATCTTCTGATACCTGACTGGAGAGGGGAGAAAGCCCATCAGGCATCAATCTCTTCCCTGTCCTTTCTTTGGTGACTAATGCTTGTGGAATCTTGATTGCATTGTATGGGTTAAAACCATCAACATGGAAACATAGTACCTTGTTTCAGCCCAACAGAACTACCCTACTTTTCTCGATTTATTGGACTTTTTAAAAGACAGAGATATAATCCTTCTAATTAGTGGAAAAAAATGTTTTCTTAAGTTAGCAATCAATCTGAGAAATCAACTGTTTGTGTAGCCCAATTTTATATCATTGTTGCAGTTGGTGCCAAGCTGTTCTAGTTCAATTTCTTAGCACAAATTGTAATCTTAGACATGTTAGTCTGGAGTTTGATTGCTGATCTTTAAGCCTCTTTTGTAATCGGCAAAATTCTGAGGAAAAAGCCTATGACAGAAGCTTCCAACAAATATAATTGCTTGCAAACAGCTAAACAAATCTCTGCCTGAAACAGGTAAATCTTGTGATAGTAAATAAATGTAAAATGGTGAATAGGAACTGTAGATTGGCTAGTTCATCAGCTGAACAGTTTAATTAAATAGTTAATTTAGAATTCTGTCAACAAAGCTTGGACTAAAACTGTCATGGTAAATCTGCATCATGCATTGATGGCCTTGGTGAAATTAGTTTCATTGTTTTGTAGGATTACACATCTGATGAACAAAAGAAATTGAGTTTATACAGTTCACTTGCACTTCTTTGAGACATTTGGCTACAAATGCCATATGACATCTAATTTTTGGCTTTGGGTAAAAATTCCAAAACAAAAATACCCTACTTAGAGCACACAAGATGTTACAGAAAATTGATAAATTCAGAACTGGTTTGCTTGCCGGTGTCCTTCAGCTTGTCAATGGGAGGTCGTTCGTGAGCTCATAGTGGTGATTTTTTCCTGATTTAGCATTGCTGAATATTTCTGCCATTTTGCCAATGATTTGAAATCTGAGGCGATATATAACTTGCCAGAGACAGGGTAGCAAATATTAAATATGAGGTTACGGGGGCACTAATCAAGATTTTCTACCTGTGTGGCTTCAAATGGCAGAGCACCCCTCCCTTTCAGTTCTGCAATTGTGTGTCTGCTCAGGGATTGCATCAGCCCCAGGGGCCAAGCTGTGAGGGGGGTCCTGCTAGGCTGCCCTGAGCTCTGGGTTGTGTGAGGTGCTGGGATCAGCTGCCTGGGCTTGGTCTGCCCAGTTTTTTGTCCCTGTTGGCCCTTTGACCTCCAACAATTCAGGCTTAGGGACTGACTGAAGATTTTGGTTCTCTCTTTCCCTATTCACAGTGAAAAGTATCCTGGAAAGTTTAGCTACATTTGCTTACTGGGCTGTCACTGTTGTAGTATCTTTTGGGGGACGAAGACAGCAGATGACAGTTATGGTTTTCAATTCCAGGCCACATTTGGGAATATCTTAGCACTGGTCTTCCAGTACTCACTTGGTTTACAAATAATGTGCCTGCTTTGTGAGAAGAATTCCTTATGCATCTTGCTTGTGACACCCAAGATCTGAACTCCGCACCCTTCATCTCCAAAGTCCCTGCAACTGCTGAAGCTGAAGGAAAACTCACACATTTCTGCAAGTAGCAGATTTTGTAGGCAGCCAAGAGACAGAAGCCAAGACGATGCATCTTTGTTCAAAAAGGTGCAATAAGTTTGGGGATTTTTCATTGCTCTCTTCATTCCCTTTCAGGGATTAGAAACAAATATTCCACGAAACAGACTGATGATTGATGACTGGAAGGAGATCAGGCAAATCTAAGACTGTTTCTTTTGAGAAGCAGATTTCTAGCCACTAGAACATTTATTTGAAGTTGCAGCTGGTTGCAGCTGCACACCTTTCTACATCTTTATTTCAGTAGCTGGTGTAGTTATTTTAGTGAATCACTTGCTAATTTTCTGCAGTACAATTGCTTGATAGAACATATTTTTAGAGATATGACCTCTCGGAAGCTCGTGACTGCAGCTTAGGATGTCTGTTCTTGTGACGCATGAATTACATTCTAGCCCATTGAGGTCAAATGAATTGGACACTTGCTAACAGGGGCAGGGTCAGCAGCCAAAGAATTTATACTGATTAACTGCTTTTTTAGAACAGCCTGCATGAATTTCTAACCTTCAAATAAGTCACCACTTGGGAGATCATTGATGACACAGCCACTTGTCTCAAAATTCAGCCGCTTGATCTTTATTGAATTTGATGGGCAAATATTTAAATTATAATTAAGACACTAATTAAATGTTGTGCCTGTACTCCTGTTTCAGGATTGAAAGGAAAGACTAAGTTATTTAATGACAATTTGGGGAGTTACAGGTACAGATCTTTAGCAGACTTGTAAGAAAGAAGGGTTGGTTCAGATGTTCGAACTCTGCTGCTGCTGTTGCTGCCTACTGCTCCAAATATCCCAGTTGAACCCCTGGCTTTACAAAGGCATCACTAGGATCCCACTCACCACAGTTTTCTAGCAAGTCCCAGGACATTGTATTTGCTCTGGTAAGAAAAACTAAAGGGACCTTGGTTTAGTTTTGCTCTTTCTAGTCATTTTCATCACACAATTTTGACACTATTAATCCGTGTCTTCATTAGTAAGTTCACCTTTGTAAAACATGATCTGGCTCGTGACTGCAATCAAGTTGTCTAATTCTATATTTCAAATTATTCCCTATACCCTAATATCCATTCCAAACAAATTAGTTGCTTCTTCCTACATTTCCCACCCTGCCCTTTTTCACTGTTCAGGTACATCCCTACATTTCTGCTTTTTTTCCCTACTGACATACTTCTGGCATCTGTTAAGATGTGAGGGTATTAGCCTAATCAACATGCCTCAAGCCTTTTAGTAAGTCACATATGACTGTATTCACAAATGACTTTAGACGACTGTTCTCCCAATGCAGTCACTTATTTCTGCTCCGCTGTCCAGGAACAAGAAAAGTGAAAATCATGCTTGGCAGTTCCACAGGAATCTCAGAGGTGGGTAAAAATTTCATCGTCACCAGTGATTTGTGCCCTGTGCAGAACAGATTTGTCAACATGGCCTGCAAAATACTTACAGGCTTGGTAAAGAGCCAGTTTTGCTACCTCCTTTCCTATCCTTTCCATACCAACAGTGTGCAGCAGATCAATTTCCTTCACTGGGGGGAGTCAGGAACTGCTATGGGAACAGATGCCAGAGAAGCAGATGGGGCAAGAGTTGATTTGGAGCAATGACAACTCCGTAACCTTTTGGTGTCAGCCTGAGATTGCAACTTCCTCTGTATTCCATAGCAGCAGGCAAGTCCAGGCCCAAGAGAAAGTCCAGGCTCAACACTGTGCTCAGGCAGTGGTAGGTGGCAGCTGGGCCTCTCGAGCACAGCATGGTGGCCCTGAAAACAGTTCATGCTCGAGTGGGGCTTTTTATGTGCTAGCTTACAGCCTGTAGCGCTGGCAGTACCTCAGGCTTTCTCAGGAGTCTGGTCTCGCAGGGCTTGTCAGCCCAGCAGTGACGCGAGCTCTTGTTTCACACATGCTGAAACAGATATTCTGTGAACTGATCAAAAGTTGCTTCTCTAGTAAGGGACATCACCTCCTACTCTGATTTGACAACTTAGATGAAAAGTGTGTGTCCTAGGCCACTCACAAGGTCGGGGGCAGAGAAGGTGTGACATGGAGATACAGAGTCTCCCAGCCCCAGACAACAGTCAGCTCTCCTCCGCTTCCACAGGGGCAAAGACAGGATTTTTGTTCCTGTTTGTCTTTTGTTAGGGATCAAGGGCATGTTTGCACATTTTGTAGGGAAAAGAAAAAAGAACAACACTATGGTTCTCTGTTGTGGTGTGCTCTGGCCAGTTTCGGTCTATTTCCTGGCCAGGCTCTGCTATGTCCCCTCCCCCCCGCCTTGGTATCAGTTCTCCACCCCACGGAGGGCTCTGTATTGTGTAATCCTACACAAAGCCCGCCAAATTCAAACCCCGCAGTGCTCCCCTATTGGATGTTGTACCCTCCCCCCGCCCCCTTGTGTTGGTATTTATGTAACTGTAACCCTCTGTGCCAGTGCTTCCCTGGCACAACCCAGTGCTGAATAAACCACCTGGGAAGCCCCTCCACCTGTCTCTCCTTCTTCGGCATGCCTGGAACATCGGTGGATTGGGTGAACCCATACAAGAACTTCGCCAGCCCTCCCGTGCCTTGGAGCAGCTTGGACAGCCCCTGAAGCCACGGATGGACGTGCGGTGCCCCCCCAGAAAGCACCGCAGCAGTTCTCCACTATGATTTATCTGGATGGTTCATAGCATAGTGGAGAACATCAAAAGTCTAATAGAGACTTTCAGAAGTCTAAGGATGTGGGTCTTCAGTAGCAAAATTAAATTTGTTCTTTCAGCTAGGTAAAATGCCATTTAAATATACTCAATTAAAAATCAGGATTTAAAACATTTAAAACAGTAAGGTTACAAGGAGTTCCTACTTTCAAAGTATGTATCCCAGATATCCTGGGTAGTTTATTCAGAATGCATTACAAAAGATTAATTATATCAAACTACAGAATTAAGGCCAAACAAGGGCTTTTTGGATCATATATTTATTCTTTCTGGTGATTGATAAACAAGAAGGTTGTGAAGACTGAGAGGTATTCTGCATTTGAATTTAAAATGTACTTCAGAGCTGGTCAAGTGTTCATCAAAATAATTTATATTTTTTTCAATCTGATCTTTACCTTGAAATACGTTTTAGTTAATAGAATTGCCTCTTCTGAAGTTGAATGACTGTTAGCACAGAATCTGACTAAAAAGCTGCCTTCCTATGCATGATTTATTTAGCAGGGAGCCAATGATAACATATGAGAACATACCAGAAGGTGCTTGGTCCCATTGTGATGGGAAGTCTTAAAAGGAATGGCATAGATGTGATGGGACTGGAAATAAAATGTATGTAATTGTGCATTTAGTGTACTTGTTCACAGAGCTGCTGTAGATTTTCTTTATTAAGTGACTGCCACTTGAGAAGCAGAAGAAGAGCAAAAACAGATGACTTTGTACAGCACATCTTGGTGTGCTGTATTACTCTTCAGCATAAGATTTTACCTTGTGTCTCAGGACCACATGAATCATAGTGAAGGGAAGCTGACAGCTTCCTAATGCTCTTTTTGTGTGTGCCTGTGTATCCCCTTTCCCTCCATTCATTCAAAAACCAAAATTAAACTAAACCAAACCCCAATGAGATGCTTGCCTAAAATGCTTCTCTGTAGACCTAAACCAGAGCCTTTTCCTAGGGTACCGTGTATGAGGTAAATTGGAATGAAAATGCTGTCCAGCTGATTGTTCGTGCTGGTGGCACCTGTAATCTTATCAAACTTCGATTTCTTCATGGTGCTAAGTGGAAGGTAGCGCCAAGTGTGCCTGAGTGTGTTACCAGCTGTCAGGCTGAGCTTGAGAAGCACGATTAATGCATTTCTTTGCAGGAAGCTGGGTCACAGTGTAGGGTTGCTGTGATTTTCTGGGGTGGATACAGCCCATGCTTCCCTGAGGAAATGTGATCAGAACAGAGCTTTGTAGACCACTACAGTGGTCGAGGTTCCTAATGTGAAACTTGTCACTGGCCAACTCAGAAACATTCTCTAAGATGGAAGAGCATTTTGGAGAGTTATTACAATATTAGCACAATATTACAATATATGTCACTGTCACACATGGTGCACTGCTGATTTACAGCTTTAAAAAATCTTTATTGCTTGAGAAGGCTGATATCAGCTGATAAAGCTGATCTGTGTCATCCTGAGAAGCCCAGTCTCATCCTAAAAACTTGTGGAGGAACAGGGATGGGTCAGCAGTTGGCAGTTCGGAGTAAAAACATCACAACCTGTGATTATGTTTTACTACATTATGAGTGCTAGGAGACAAAGATGCAAACCAGCTTATAAGGATACAGGCAACGATTACAGAGGAAATGCTGAGTGTTAGAAAAGGCGAGGAAAGAAGCACCAGGGTGCAGGACACCTTTGGGTGCGGCAACCACCAGAAACCTCCTGAAGTCTCTCAGCCCCACTCAAACTGCTTTTAGTAAACAGGTGACTAAAATTCAAGCACTTTATAAAGCGTCTTGGTTTCAGGGCAGTGGATCGCTGTGAGTTTGCTGGGATGTTCTCCCAGGATTGCTCCCTCCCTCGTGGAGCAGCCCGGAGAGCGGGCAGTGCCAGCCAGGCGCTCACTCCTGCACTGCCCCTGCTCCGCTGCCAGCCTGGCCGTGCTGGAGCCGCCGGTGTCTCCGTGTTTCATCTGCAGGGCGGCTCCCTCACCCCGGCTTGGCTGCTCTCCCACGGGTTTGCGGAGAGCCTGCGTTTGGCTCAGGAGCGCTTAGCAGCCTCTGGAAGAGAAGGCATTCCGCCTGGCAGCGGGCACACACAACCAAGGGTGCTGCTGTGCGCCCGTCCCACGGCGCTCCTCACAGCCTGGGTGTGCCGCCGGGGCACTCGCCGTGCGGCTCGCACAGCCCCGGGCATCAGGCGGCTGCAGCAATCCCACACAAGGTTTAGCAAGAGAACGCACCGTGGTCAGAGTCGAAGGCTGAATTGAGATACCGGTGGAGGAGGTGGCTATTATGTTCCAGCTCTCTTTTAAAACCATTCTGAGACTTGGAAGGCATTGTGTTGCGCTTGCTGCTGGATTTAAGACTGCTGACTGTCAGGCAGTGAAGGTCACTTTGCGCTTTCCTCTTTAAGGCAAGTTGCTGTTTATATTAACAAGAGAGCAGCAGTGCTGACTAACTCCTGGCATGTTAACTTGTGTCTCTCCTAGGGAAAAGGTCTCCCATGCACTCCCTTAGGACCTGTGTAGTTGGAGAGTTGTATATCATGTAGGTGTCAAGCCCAATCAGTGCTTCCTTGTCAGGATGTGTTAGGGCAGCTGCCTGCAATTTGTGTGACACTGCACATCTCTGCCAATAAACTACTTTTGCTCTCCCTTATGCTGTGTGTGCCGTCTGCAGGGCTGTTGGAATGCTGCCAGGGAGGGAGAGCAACTGCATGCACAAAGGTGTCTGGGTGGCACCTCTTTTAATCTGTGCTCTGCACGGTGTATTGATTGGCTTTGTGGATGGATCCCAGTGGTTGAACACGAACATCACATACCAGAGCATCACATTTTAATCAGAGACATGTTTAACTACTGGGAGCAGCTCGAGTAACATCTATTAAAAAAAAAGAGAAAGAAAAATGCACCGAAAGAAAAATGCTCCAAAAGAAAAAGAAAATGCATATGCTGGTTAGGAGCTATACATAGATAAATGTAGAATACAAATAAGCAGGTGGTGTCAGGGCCAAGAGCACTTTGAAGTAAAGCTGTATTAAATGCAAATCAGTGGTACAATGAAGACACTGAAGTAAGGCTTTTGCATGTGCATGTGCACACCCTATGGCTAAGCAGCAGAGCCTGCTCAGTGCAGTGCCATTCCTGTCTGCCAGCTGTAAAATCACTTGGCTCAGAGGATAAAAAGGTGTTTTGCAGGAGATGAGGCTGGCAAGGAGCAAGAGAGACTTTTTTTAAAAGGTAGATGGAGTTTTCTCTGTATTTGTAATGATAAAGAGTTGTGAGAACCATGGAACTCTTTTGGGGTTGGTGTGCCAGGTAGCCCAACCAACATATTGAGTAAGGGCTGAAAAATGACCACCTCAGAAACATCAGGGAAGGTTATCCTCCTCCTCAGCCTGTAACACGCTATGTAGTAGAGTTTACCCTTCTGTAGTAAAATCTTGGGGTCCCTGAAGAGCTCTCTTAACCTTGAGATCTGTATAGTAGGTTACTTTCTACCTGCAAAGTAGAAAGCACTACTTATTCACAGGCATGAATGACACCAAATCTGGTCCAGAGGTAGACTTCAAAGGACATTCATCTGCTGTTTGTGGGAATTTAACTGAGAGGAAGCTTCTGAAATACCGAAACAGAGAGAATAGTAAAATTATTCCCAAAGCGCTGCCTGTCTTCTAATTGCTGCCCATCTCCTTTTGTAGAAAGAAGCAAGGGAAAGAGTTCCCACAAGTGCAAGTGCTTGCCAACTTCTGGGGAAAACTGTTGTCTTTCTTCTCTTGATTTTGGATGCTTAAAATGAGGAAAGCAACAAACCAGACTAGAGAGAGAGGAAAAACAGTCAATTTTACCTTGGTATCTGATGATCAAAGGTATGACCCCCTCTGCGGTGCCCTGAGAACAACAGTACACGTTTCCTGAGGGAACTGCACTTAGTTCAGAACAGGCAATGTCCCCGTGCTGCCACACAGATCAGGAGCTGCCTGCCTGCCTTGGGAGAGCAGGGTATTTAGCTATTCCCAATAGAAACAGGGCAGCTTAACCTGAATTGGCAGTTATCCTCTGCCAATGAAAAGAAGCAGGAAGGTAAGTGTCAGAGAATGATTATTCCCTGGGTAGTGACATGGCTGACATGTATTTTCTTGTGAAGATCCAGTGAGCTATAGCTATTAAGTAGCAGGAATTAATGAAATTCGTGGCCAGCTTTCCTACTCAGCCTCCTTTCGTCATTTTAAAAGTCTGTGATTTTGTTCTGACTACTATACTTCAAACACAGAAAAAACAGAAGCTAAGAGGAAAATGGTTTGTTCTTTACATTCAGTTACCACTTTACTGTGTGCATTTTAACACTCAAAATGTACTGGCTCTGGCTGACAATTCCATCATGTTGGAGTGCCTGTATGCCCCTCATGTTTCTAATGAGGCACAAAGTATTGAGAACATAAATGACAGGAAAAAGGCTGCAGTTTTTTTAATGACCAAAATCATATCTATTTTAAAGCTCTAGCCTAAGGTTACAGCACAACAAAGCAGGCAAAGTCTCTTTCATCTGCAGTTTACTTGAAAACTAGGACCAAATTTCAGTCTCCCCAGGTGACAGAAAACAACAGAGAGGCCTCAGTACAAAAGCAGAGACCCAGTCATGTATTATCCAGCACTGCAGAGTCTATTTTCCAAGAATCTGGCCACACCTTACTTTGTAGAAGTAAAGCAGATGAGGGAAGGACAGCCAGAAAGCCAATGATACAAAAGAAAATGAAGGAAAATTTTAAATCAGTCAATACTCTGAAGATATTAGGTGAGGGTGTTACAGTATGCGATGTGAGAGACCTTGATTGGGACACGCATAACATTTTCCCCCACCTCACCAGGCAAAGGGCTGCACTGACTTTACCATCAGACATGATGAACAGCATCAACTCATCTAAGTTCTTAATATACATCACACCTTTTGTATGAATTTTTGCCAGAAGTCTGGGGCAATTTTCTGAGATGAGAATTATTTTTTGTCACCTGTAAATTGCAGTGTTGTGAGGAGCTGTACTGAGGAAAAGGTAGGTGAGATGTCGGTGGGGTGAGCTGGTGCACCAAGGCTGCACAGCTGACAAATTAGATTCTGACAAAGAGAGATGTAGAGGGAAAAAAAAAAACCAAGAACCAAGTTCAATTCCTGGTGATTTGAACAGACTGCTGAAATTGCAGGCTGTCATTGGGAAAATCCTGTTTTTCAGACACAAATGGACAGTGGACATTGACATGAAAATGCCAGTGCGAGTCACTCTGAATAATGTTGTTAGGTGTAAATAGTCTTTACTTGGGTCCTGGCAGAGGGTTAAGACAGGGTTTTAGCAAGCTCGTGGTTACTGCTTGCATTACAGTAGCATTACAGGCCTGTTCAGGACCCCAAATATCAAATGCAGTTTTCACAAACAGTGTGCATTGAAGGTATTGTGTAAGTATACATAACTACATGTATACGTGGTGAAGCCCCCTGGGAACCATAAAATCGATTTGGAGACATTAATGGTGTCTTGGTTTCAAAGACAGGTATTTGCTAAAGAAGGCAGAAGCCTCCTTTAGAATAGGAAAATGTAACCCCCTTCCCTCCGAATTGGTAAAATTTTTGAAATCAAGGGGCTTTCAGGCAATGGTATGAGAAAAGAGGAATAACAGTCCTTTACTAATATATTTTTATATATATATGTAATGGGACAGACAAAACAACAACGATGGTAACCACCACAAATAAGAACAGACAAACCCATGGACAGTCTCTTCCCGCTTTGTTGGCAACTCCCCTTTGGTGCAGTCACAGTCACAGCCGGCAGGGCCACTGGTGCTCCTGGTGCACAGGGAGGGTGCGATGACTCCCCTGAGAGGGGAAAGGGGGCTCGGGGATCCCGAGTTTCCTTCCATCGAGACACTGGAGTGGACGGTGGAGAGTTGGTGGAAACACACAGCTGAAGACAGAAGCCCTCGGTGGAGGAAGATTCTTCCTGGAGCTCCAAGCAGTCTCTCTCCCTCTCCTCTCAGTGTCCAGGAGTGAAGAAGGTACCCTCCAGCTGTGCTTGGCTCTTTTTAACTAGTCCCAGTCCCCCAGTATCTCTGCCCCCCTTTGAGGGGGAAAAATCAGATATCAGGGAATCCTAGATGAGGGTTAGCTAGCCGCACCCATCTCAGAGCCAACTCTTTGTTTTTTCTTAATCACCCACCCATGATGGCTTCCCAGCAACTAATCACTCGCCCATTATCACCCCCCAGCAACGAGAATGGGGAAAAATTCTAAGACTGAGAGACAAACGAACAAAAAAAAAAAAAAAAAAGAAAAAGTATCCCAAACTCTGACAAATGGCAAGACAGGCAATCAAAAGAAGTGGCTCATATGCCACCTGCAGAGTTGCACTTGGGGAGGGAATAAACAAAAAGAAACACTATCTAAAGCTCCAGGTTTCTCTTTCCTTACTTCCATATCCTTTGTATTCTACCAGAAGGTGTTATCGGAAATCTTCAGTGGCAAAGGGTCTGTACAGTATTAAGATTGTTTTTGCTCTTTCTGGTGCATAGCAGAGTTGCTGTATGGTGATGGAGCAGAAGCAGCCCAAAGGCTTTTTATATTGTCTGGACACATGACGTTTGCACATTAATCTGTTCCTTGGGCTTGAACTTCCATTAAGTCAACTCATGCTGTAGTACTAAAAATGTAACAAAATTGAATTTGGGGAAGGCGAAACTGATAAGAGATTTGCTACTACTGGGATGTGAATCAGACCTTTTTGGCAGCAAAGTTCCAAACATTATCTGAATGTTGAGTGCACAGAGACAGTGACTTCTTTGCTCTGTTGTAGCTCTGATCTGATAGTGGGGAGTACCTGTTTGTTTCTGTACTTAAGCAATTGTCTGCAAACTAGCAACAAAACGAACTATCCAAGATGATTTTGATAACTTTCAGGCAGGACAGCACAATGAGCATAGCAGCTATAGATGTATGCTCTGATATCAAGCAGTGCTTTTTGAGATAGTGTGGTGGATTTTGTTAATATTTAAGCAATGCCTTGGACTATCATTTCTGAGACATTTTCATGTCTACCTTTGATCTGAAATGTGTTAATCTAATGAGTGGGTAGAGAAAATGAGTTACTATGGGAACAACGTCTTCTCTAACTTACTGGCCCAGCCGGCTGCTCTGGCAATCGAAGCACGCCGTGAAATGGAGCGAGGCCACCAGAGACAAACGTGCATTTCAATCTTAAAGGGAGCATTCGAGGTTGGGTTTGGGGTATGAAAGATAACAGCAGACCCCTGGGAGCTGCATCACGTGCCTAAAGCAAAGTTAGAGTAGGAGGAGTGTGCTGGGATCTGACTGTGATAAGGAAACAGAGATTTTTTTGGTGGGAAGGAAACAAAGGCTCTGCTTCTGGGTTTCTTGGGGTGTAACTGATAAATGACAAGGACAGCTGTTAAAGCTTTAAGCTATTAAACCTGTTCTGGTAGTCCTTAGTACAGTTTTTCACCATTAAACAGCTCTGTGAGCTGCCTCTGCTTCCCTTTTCCTTCTGTAGGCTCAGAGAAGAAGCCATCAGTGTGAAAAGCATGGATATGTCTTCCCCTGACCTGGAGAGCAGTGCTACCTGCAGTGCTGGCTCAAGACCCCTGTGCAGGTGGTGTTGGCTGGGAAGCAGCATCCTGTATCGGTATTGCATTTCCTCAGTTTGCACCTTCCTAAAAACATAACGCATGTGGAGAGGGAAAAGCTGAATTTCTTATTATTGCTCATTAAAGGGAGAACTTTTCTCTGAGTGGGAAAGCCTGAATGTTCTCTTATTTGATTCCTGTCTTTGGCCTATTGCCTGAACAAGGCAAAGGTAAAAACTTGTGGGTATCCTTCCTCCCTTGTGCCTACTGACTCTCAGCAGCCTGTGAGCATTGGGTGAGTGCTCACCCCAATTTCAGTACCTACAGGTGAGCAGGAAATAGTTCCTCTGGGCAGTTTCTTTGATACCCACATTCGCCATTATGTAAGGTGTGTCCTTTTGTTACCTGCTTTCTCAGGAAAAGAGCTGTATAATTTTGTGGTTAAATCAAATCAGGATCCAAGCATTTTGATTTGCTTTTTTTTAAAATTAAAAGTAACTGAAGAACAATTAACAAAACATATTCAGGATCAATATCAACAACATGAATACAGTACTAGACATTCAAACATTACCAAATGCCTATGCCTTGCTGGATTTCTAACTGGGCTTTTTGCCTTCTCAGGCAGCTGCAGGTCTTACACTGCCACAAGTTGTGTCAATGTTTCTCTCCTCCTGGCTGCTGCTGTGGGGGATCCCCCACACCTGTCCTCAGACTGGTACCTGCCCTATTTGTGTCACTGAGGCTGCTCTGCCTGTGGCCCTGGTGCCCCGATTTATTGGATTTGTGTGTTGTTATTCAGTGTCCGTACAATTAGAATTTCATCTCTCTGGTGCTGTTTCTGAAGTTTAATGTTCTGCTTATTGCTTGACTCATTTGTTTGCTAATTTTGTGTGTGTGCACCTCTGTTGGAGACCTCAGGGACTTGCCTAACTTTGAGCTCCCCAAGGTGCTCAAGAGCACCCAGCTGGGGTGGGCTGGGCTGCTTTTTCATGTGTATGTGGCCAGGGAAGTGTCTCATTGGTTTTTTGTGCCACAGGCACATCCCCAGGCTGGGTAGGGTCACACTGTGCAAGGATTTGAACACAACCAAGGCTGCCTTTTTTCCGGTTTAAGCCCCACTGATGAAAACAACAGCAATAACCCACGCACCCTGAGCTCAGAGTTGCAATGCCTGCATTCCCAGCCTGCAGAAATGCAACCATAGCATCTCCCTGCCTGCCTTCAGCAACTGTGCCTCTCCACCTCTGGCACGTTCCCAAGCTCTTCTCTGGAGAGCTTTCTATGATGCAAAGAGGTCAATAATCCAAATCATTAATGTCAAGTGGCTGTCAATAGATACTAGGTCTGAAAACATAGCACATGTACGCCCATATTAATTAATTGCATCCCACTTTAAAATTTGAACATTAAGCAAACTAGGAAGGATGGTATGGTGATAATGATCAATGCTTTTTCCTGGGAGATGTTGAGAAGCAGAGCAGAGTTGGCACAGCTATGTCTTTACTGAATTGGTTTATCTCTCCCTTCTTCTGAAATGGAATATTTAAATATTTGGTAGTTAATGGTATAATGGTTACTTTACAGAAAGTTGAGGAGCTCAATCACAATATTAAAAATTCTTTAATGCTTTTATTTAAAATACAAAAAGAAGAATTACATAGGAAAGCAGCAAATGAGAAATTAAATTTTTATCTCAACACACAGACTACTTTTTCATGTGATCTGCTCCATGTTCTTGCTATTTATATTTCATGCTTAGTCCTTGCATCTGGTGCATTTAATCCAATCCAATTCTCTGTTCTCAGAAGCATTTCATCAAGGTGGAGGAGCAGGGGTCTCATCCTGGCACACACAGACCTCAAAGAGGGTAATAGCAAACAAGGCATGTCAGACCAACACCACCATGTTAAAAAGGGCCCACATAAAGATCTTTCCCATATAGACATATTGATGTCTATATTGATTTGCAGGGTGGGAGCTATTGGATTTTTTCTCTGATATTTCTAAAGGAGATATCTGATAGTGTCAACTTTTCTATGTTGCAAAACTTTTTTTGCAAAAGGGAGGAAAAGAGCTACAGGAATAAAATCAGAAGCTTTATAAAGGCCCTGATTTTTAATATACAAAATAATCTCTCTAGAATGAGCAGGAGGAGATAAATAAATAGGGGAACAGAATAATATATTTTTACCTTCAGAATGATACATATCTTTACTCGAGTGTAGAAACATTTCAATACAAGTTGTTTTTTTCTTTGTACACTTAATCTTACACAAGTGCAGGCTGCTGCCCACACTGTCTCTCTTTCCTGCCACTTCCCTGCTGAAGCTCTAGGTCTCAGTGAGAGTGCAGTGACCTGAACTCCTTTCCCAAGGCAGTCACGGGGGCATGAAACTGTCAGGACGGGGAGGCTGGATGGGAGTAGGGTGGTGAGGCTGGGGCAGGGACAGCCTGGGCTGCTGCTGCCCTGTGCAGGGTTGGAGGGTGCATGACCTGAAGCTATTCCCTTACCTGACATCACTTTCCAGGAGCAGGAAGAGCCAGCTAGGGGAGAGTTGGCTTTGGGGATCTGGCTTTTCATCTCTGCCCATCCCAAGGCAGGGACAGGCTGCCTGCCTGGAGCACACCCTCCCCAAAGGCAGAAGCTGGACAAGTTCTGCAGCTAAGGGGAGAGGAGGGCATGAGGCGTGGATCCTGCTACCTGGTCATGGGCAGGGAGGAGTGAGTGAAATATCACATTCGAGCACATGAACCCCATTTTAAGGAACAGAGTTTTGGGAGACGAGAAGCTGGAATCACCTCAGGTTTTCCCATTCATCCTCCTCCTGTTGTTCCTTTGAACCCCCTGCCCTTTAGAGGAAAGGAAACATGGCAGATGTCCAAGAACAGCCTTTCCTTAGCTGGTAGCTGAACACCTTGAAAAAACGTCAAGGAAGATCAGGAAAAGGAAATGAAACAAGGTATCTCTTAAGTCGTTAAGAGTTAAGGAACCTGCCTGTTAGGGGCTGCTGAACTGAAATTACTCTGTTGCTATGAAAATAAGAAAAGTTCTGCAAACCAAGATCTTAACTTTGGTCATGCTGGATATTCTTCCAGCTAAGCAGCACAATTTGTTAAGTACAACAATTTCTCAGAAATTGCTTTGTGGAGTCCCTTTGGATGCTGAGAAACTGAGCAGTTTTTCTTCAGCCTCTGGTGGAGTAGCCAGTGTTATAGAAACATGGTGAATTGCAGTAATATCTACAATTATTCATGACTGATTTATCACTTGATTGTAGGAATTCAGTTTAAATAGATTTTTTTCCATCTCCCTTACTCCCTAATTGATTATTTCTTTGAATGCTGAATCTTTGCGTTTCTCTCAAAAAGTAGATTAAAGTCATTATAGCTGTGTGCTTTTTAATCATTTTGCTGTATAATTACTGTTGCTGCCACTGTCTTCTGGTTTACACTGCTTCTTTATTAGCAGCTCTTATTGCCAGAAGCTTTAAACGTTTAATAATCTGTCAAGTTGGTAATTTGTTGTCTTTTTTTTTTTTTTTTTACTTGAAGACCTTTTCAGTGATATCTTCAAGCACCTGGCCTGCCCAGATGCTTTAATATTCACTTATATCTGTCTGGTTGGCCTCATGTTATTTTTAATTGCCCTTCTTCTGGATAACCAATGTTACCCATTCATCAGAGTGGGTTACATTTCATTCAGAGAATGTAAATAAGTCACAGGCAACTGTATCAGGCAGCAGGAAAATAGACCATCCAGAAACAGTAATGAGGCTGATAGCCAGAGATGATGCATAGGTTGTCTGTTTGCACTAGCAAAAGAACATTACTGGAGCCTGATACAGCCTTAATAGTAAATAGAGGTTGTAGTGGTTTCCATACTACGGAAGTATTATACCACAATTTCTTTTTTAATGCTTTTTGGGGTTTCTATTGAGGGTCCCTGCAGGAATACCGCCATCCTTCTCCCTGAGCTCTCAGAAGCTTTTCCTATACAGCGTATACCAGCTCTGGAGCAGCTTGCCTTTCTCAAAAGCCAGGAGAAGCCAAACAGTTTGTAGATGGTATTTTATCTCTGTAAAAGGCCCTTGGACTGCAATTCTGGCTGACCTGAGTGGACATCTCAGGGCTGTGGCTCCCTGAGGAGTCCTGCAGGCTGTTCTTCAGCAGCCGTGTGTCCATCAGCCTTCACTGGTCACTGAGGGGCAGCGCTGTTGAGTGACAGCAGTGTCCCCTGGGCTCACAGCCATGAGCTACAGCACTGCCCAGCTCACAGCAGTGCACAGGCAGGACACCCCATGTCCCACAGGAACAAGGCACTGGTGGCTCTGCTGCAGCAGCCATTCCTTACCCAACATATCCACTGGAGCTGGCAGCCTGGCCTCTGCACAAGCCCCAGTGCCCCACCACAGGCACAGGGCCTCAGAGGTGGGGCAGCACTCTCCAAGGCAGCTTCTCTTGGGTCCCTGAGGTGATCAGAGACAGGACAGCACGAGGAAGGGCTGGAAGAAGTGAACAGTTCAGTACAGATTACTGAAAGCGGGGACACGGTGGGAAAGTGTTCAATTCTCCCTATCCTCAGGGAGAGGACAAAATGTAGTGGGTTCCTCTGGGTTGGAAGTAAGAACAAAATTCTTGGTGAGGAAAGAGGGTGAAGCTTGGGAACAGAGAGCCTGGGGACCTGGTGCCGTTTCAGCTGCTGGTGGTTCCAAAGGAGTGTCTGAAAAAAGAGTCTGTCAAACCTGACACAGACATGATGGGCTCCTCCCTTCCGGCAAGTGGATGGGTCAGGCTGGCTCTTAATTCTCTTTCCCCTCTGTTCTCTGTGTGTGCAAGTGCAAGCCAGAGGGAACAGAAATGCTGGGATTTGCACATATATCTCCCCTACAGATTAAAACAAAAACACAGAGTAAAGGTTTTGACACACACAGAAAAGAATAAAATCCAAAGACATCAATCATTTATGACTGAAAAGAATGAATAGTCAATAATTGCTTGTGAAAAATAAGATACTTACTTATATTTTAAATGACATCTTGCAGATTTATATTTTCTTTGCTTTATAGTTGTTGGGGAAATGGTTACTTTACTTTTGCCTAGTATTCCTTCAACCATTTTAGGATAAGCTTTTTCATTAATGGAAATGACCGTCTGCATTTCTTTTAGCACCTGGTCTGTGCTTTATTTTATCTTGTCAGAGGAAACTAGCAGAAAGCAATTCTTAGGGGTTTTTTGTCTATATGATTATCCAGACAGGATTTTGACAATTTCAGTACAATAGCCTCCTCTCACGAAGTATTTGATTGCACTAAAACATACTGTGAAGTGCTAATTTCTTAACTTTCTAGAGTTCATTATTTGGACAGCTAAAAATTGAGTTTAAAATTACCTAAAAGGTCATCTTGCCAAGGTATAATCTAGTTAAAATTTTCTTAAATTGAATTAAGTGGGCTGTATACCATGTATTGATTTAAAAAATCTTCTTAATGTAGTTATATTCTAAGACTCTTGACACGATTTTGTTTCCTCCTTTGATGGAGCTGGTTTTTACAGAAACTTCAGCATTTTGTTTTGTAAAACTGTCACCGTCTTGATGGCTTCTCTGTTGTATAAGGCTTTGACCTCTGGACCAATCCTGTGTTTGGGGAAAACACAACTGCAAAATTATTTACTCCTGTGCCACTTGTGAATAAGTTTCTCATATTATGTTGCTATGAAGAAGCTGAAGGCTGCTTTGGATTATCTCCTGAAGGACTGATGTTGTGGCCTTAATTCAAGATACATCCTTTGCACTTTCCAAATAGAAATTTTGGTAAGTTCTGCTTTCAAATGTTCATTTTGCCCTGATAATTATCTTTATTCAGTTCTTTTTTAGTCTGGAACAAAACCAAAGAAAGAAATAGTTAAATACACGTGGAGACAACTTCAGCTATGACTCACACTTCTGGAAGGTGTGCAAAAGTCAGACAAGTTGAAGTCAAGAGCTGCTCTGTAGTGTTGGATAAGGAGGAGGATCCCAACTTTATCACTACCTTATCCATTCCCATCTATGGCTTTCCTCTGCAAAATCTTTGTTTTGTGGATTTGGGAACTCTGCAACCATAGCCTCCTGTCGGCCTTTAAGTCCCTGGGCTGTTCAGTGACCTCTCACGGGTCTGATGCCTCAGCACTGATTAATTGCCAAAATATGTGGCAAAAGAGAAACAAAAGGAAAGTGGAGTCTGGATGTCTCTGTGGGGACAGTGTTTTAAGTCTTACTGTGGACCATAAAATGAAATTTGAATGTGCACAAATATGGTGAGTATTTGAACTTTGACCTCCTCCAGTTGCTTTGCTTTTAAAGAAGGTGATTTCAATAGTGACACTGGTTTTCTGATTCTCTTTGGCTCGTCTACAAAAACTGCTCATCTGAGTTGATTGAGGAGGAGGGGAATAGGTGGTTCTGGGAGGGGTATTTAAAAAACCATAAAAAAATTATCTGGGTTTATTTCTTAAGTGTTGAAAATACCATACAAAAAAGCTTTCCTGGTATGCAGATCCTGGTCATTTAAACCAGACAATGACTTGATTTCAAAAAACCAAAAAAATAAAAATCCAGTTGTCCTTTCTTTAGAAAAAGATATTTTGTTGCAAACCTGAAGTTGACAGTATTTTTTCGATTCACTGTAATTACTAGAAATGCTTCATCTATTCAAAAGCTTTCATGACACCCTCAGGGACTGTTAGGCTTTAACATAAGTTGTTTTTATCTCTGATTTTTCTCTCAGATGATTTCCCCTTTTGTTTTCTCAACATGTCTAGATATTGTTATTATAGTGTTAATTTTTTCACTTGAAAAGGTGACAACAAAGCAATGGTGTTTAAAGTCTTTTATCTGAATTCCTAGGGTCCAATTCTTATGTAGAGCTAAGCTATTTCTTGTTAAAATAATGTTGCATGTTTGCTAGTGAACAAGCTCATTCAATCAATAGTTCGTGTTTGATAGACTAAATAAATGATGATGTGCTGTGTGATAATCTCTGAGTTTTCCCACCACCTGACAGAAGGCTCATACCGAAGTGGGAGTGCAGAAATGGAGGAATTGACAGGCCCAGACAAATGAACAATTAAGTTGGTGTACTGAGGTCTGTGGCAATGCAATAGAATAAGGTAGAATACGTGCCTGGAATATCAAAATCTTGCACACTAGTTTAAAGTGTCCCAGGAGAACTGCTGGACAGATACTGCATGAAAAGTGGACGACATTCTTGTTACAGCAGATTAGGTGGCTTATCAGCAGCCTAAAACTTGGAAATACGGGAAAATGAGACCAGAACACTTTGAAAAAAGGAACTTATGTATATATACTTCTAAAGGAATAATCTGCTTATATTCAGCAAATACATTTTGATGCAACCTCTGGTCAAAGAGGAAGAGGCCTGAGGTGTTGTGAGGAGAGAAATGTGGGAGTTTTCAGCAATAGGTCCCTTGTTCCCAGGTTGCAGCCTGGCTGGTGGTGCCAATAATTATGCATGTCACAGGTTTCAAATGTCACCATTATCCAGCCACATCTGCAGTGTTACAAGTGGCACAATGACAATGAGAAGTGGGTACATTCATGGTATCTCTTGCTTCTGTCTTACATCCATATTAGAAAATGTTTGATTCTATTAGTTCTTTTTTAAGTAATTTCCCACTTCAGAAAAAGAAAATGTGTTATCAACAAAGTGCACTACCTTGCACCTTCAGTTGGGAGAGAAGAGATGCATCAGCAAATGCTTGAGCAGATGTAAAAGCATTGCTAAAGAAATGGATCCTTATGAGGATCTGATTTCAATTTTGGGATAAGTTAATGTGCTTGCTTTGGCATTACTTTTTTTTCTTCTGGATGTATTTTTTCCCATAACTGCCAATAAACTGCAAATAGGATGATAGAAAAGAAACTGCATTGTGAGTCATAAATAGGATTATTGACTAAATGGCAGTTGTAGGATCTACGCTGCCAATGTGTAAGCCAGAAAGCATATCTTGACTGTACAATTTTATTTCTATTTTCATAGAAGCAGCAGTTAAAAAAATCATTATCGCATGCGTCTGAGCTGATCAAGTTTGATTTGGATGTCACTGGGATGCAATAAACAGGAAACCCCAGGGTGCCATTTTACTAAGACAGCTTTCAGAGAGGAACCACAGTTTCTGCAGCAAAGCACCGCTGATTTACATGGATTTTCTTGTCACATGTTTTGGCAAAATGTATCAGCTTGTGCTTCTTAACATCAACAAATAATACTTGACTTGCAAACGAGCTCCTTGGCAAGTACTCAGCCACAGGCAGCTTGGAGACTCGACTGTATAAAAAAGACTTTCATTTCACCAATTTCTGAACTGGCACTGTCCCTGCCATGGTTGTCTGCAGCCGCTCGCTGATCCCTGCTCTCGAGTCTTGGATATTGAAGCCATTTAGCTTGTTAGCTTTTACCAAATTCCAAGCAATGAAAATTAAACATTATTTTTTCAATTTCCATGTAAATGCCTTAAAGGGCTCTCAAGATCACTTGTGCTCTCATGTTTGAAATTAATCTTTTCTACCATGTGATATTGGTATCTTTACCCTCACAATGTAGGCCTTTGAAAATGTTCACTTTTTAAAGAAAAGAGGCAGCTTACTTTGTATTTTTTCTGTGCAGCCTTCTTGTTCATAATGAGCTTAAATATAAGGAGCATAAACCCATCTGGAAATAAAATTATGCACTAGGTTCACTAAAAAAAGTAATTACATTATAATCAAACTGTCACTTTGTGAGATAGTGGGAGATGAAATACACTACGAGCTGACAAAAGAAGAGGATGGCTTGCTCTTTTAAACACCATCCATGGCACAAAGCAGTGAAGAAAATCAGAATTACATACCGTGTAACCAGGAAAGCACTTGGAGCCAGGCAGGTAAGCCTCAGCACTGGGACCAGGGAGACGGATGCACTTTCTTCTGGTGGAGTGGGGGAACCTTCAGCTTATGCAGCCCAATACATGTGCAGGCTGCTGCAGTCAATAGACTGGCAGCCCAAGGGTGTTTGTACACACGGTGGGAAACACTGAGCTGTGGTTAGGAAATGCACTCTATTCCTGTGTCACATTTTGCACAGAACTTCTGTCTGTGCTGCTGTGGCGGCTCTGGTGTTACCTTCCTTTTTTGCTTCACCAGCTGTGCCCCACCAGGCAGCCTGTACTCAGCAGAGGTTGGCTCCGGTCTCAGGTTAAACACGTGAGTGAATTGGGAAAATCTGAGTGTGTGAGGAGTTGCCTTTGTTCACGTTTTGCTGTATCTTATGGCCCTTTCAACCTGCCTTACTGTGATTGGAAATGACTTGGTTTAGGTGAAATCCATGCTCCTGTGTAGCCCCTAGGTAGAGAGGAGCATTCAGGTGGGAGTGATTTTCTTCAGTCCTTCAGACCCTTGCTGTTATTGAATCAAGTTTTTTTTCTCTTCTGACGTAAGTTCTTTGACATCTGAATCTGTTCCCTGTTTTCTGTTCTCTGTCAGCAATGGACCCTTTTAATGGGCAGATCCTTGCTCTAGCACTCGACAGTGGGTTGGTGGCAAGAGGTGGGCCTGAGTATGGGGCACGGGGAGAGGGAGAGGAGCTGGTGATGTGAGTTTGGATGCCAGCCTTGTTCCATCAGGAACCAGGGAGGGGACAGCTGAGTGGCTGCAAGTTTATCTGCCTGGATGGACCAAAGCTGGTGAAAGATTGGTGCCGAGGAGAACTGCTCTTGCTGCCAGTAATGCATCTAATGAAAGAGAAATTTGTTCTCAGATAGGGACTTTGTTCTGGTAACTGAAAAAAAAGCTTCAGAAATATGAACAGGTTGAAATTCATGTTTTTGTAGTCTGTTTTTTATTCTGTTCTAGAGATAGAAATGGTGGCATACTGAGAGGTCCGTGCTGTGTAAGTGGCACAGCTGACACCTTTATTCAGTGCCTTGCTTTTCATGCTATAGGTACAGTGACAGAGCAGCACAGCTACAGCTTGCTGTGCTGGCCAAGCACGGGATTACTTTCCATACACGGTGGGTAAGACCCACTTTGTGTATTCGTGACACACCTGTCTGGCAGGGTCCTGAGAGCCTCAGGAAAACAGAGGGTGGGGGAGCTCACTGGAGACTTCCTCATGCTACACCTTACTTTTTCAAATTTAAATCCCTAATTTGTTTAAGTAGAATTAATTTTTATTTCTTTTCTAAGAAAACTGGAAAGATTTCAGTTCCAGGAACATGAACACGAAACAAAGCTTCGTCAAAGAGAAATAATAATAAAACCTTGTCCAAATGCCTATGTAACTGTGTAACCTCTGTTTTGACAGAAATAGCTTTTGTCAGAAACAGCGTTTGACAGCAGCTCTCCCCAGATAAAAATAACAGTTTTAAATCTACTGTTCTTAACTTCTGGCACCAAATCTCAGCACAGGCAACCCCACTCATGGGCTGCCAACAGTGGTTTACTGATAAGCTGTTAACTTGTGTATTGAAGGTCTCATCAACTCTAATTTAGCATCATCCTCATTTCACACTTTGCTGCTGTTACTGGCAAGAGACTTGGTTAAAATGCCATAGTCTTCTTTTCATTAAGTTCATGCTCCTATAGACACCTTTATCATGCAAGACATGTAAGAGAATTTGAATCCCGAAAAAAACCCCTGAAAAACAAACTAACAAACAAAAAACCCCTAACAAGCCTCAAACCAACCAAACAAAATAATCAATAGTCTCATGACAGAGGATACAGGTAAGGCTTTTTTGACTGTGCAGATGCTTCCTTGAGGCCACTGTGGGCTGTTGGGCATAGCAAGGCTGTTTGGAGCAGAAACTGCACTCATCCCAGTGTTTTGGGCAGTCTCACCTTTTCCCATTTCTGTTCTGCTGCAAGGATGAAGGCAGGGGTGCTGGTTCACCTCCGTGCTCATCCTCCGGCACACAGCAAGGCTCACTGTTCAAGCCCCGAATTTGCAGCAGAGCCAAGGGTGGAATTTGTGCTCCCTGGTGGATGTGAGTCCTTAAGAAAGGTGGAGGATTAACATATGCCACATATATTCACTCCCCTTGGAACCCATTACCTTTCTGGCTCTTTCTGCTTGTATTTAAATTGACCTCAAGTTGCAACAACTGCTGCAAAAAAAGCTTCTAAATAGATTAGATGGTGCTCTTCTTTTGGGTTTTTTGGTTCTTGTTGTTTTTATTTTTATTATTCTTATTCATTGGGGGATATTTAGCTGTTTGTTTGAGGGTTTTTTCTAAAAAGCTGTTTAAAAAGCTGGGGCTTGAGTTAAGTTGTAAAGGTCTGTTTGCGGTACAAGTAAGCATCATAGCTTCAACAGGGAAAGCTGAGTTGAAGAAGGGGTATAACCTTTTGGAAAACAAACACAACCTTTGAATCTAATATTGCTTACCTCTAGCACAGAAATATGTAAGGCTTTTGCTTCTGCTCCTAGTCAGACACAGAAGGAATGTTGTTCAAAGCTGGCAAGCAGCTTGGGAAATGTTGTCAAAGAATTAGCAATACACTGTACTCCCTGGCTTTGGATTTTACCTGATCTAGTCATCATTAGAGTCTCATAAACAACTATATCTTTCTGCTATTCTACCTCCTTGCCCTGTGAAAATCATAGCAATGCAAAAATTTAGCTAAGATGGATGTGACATTGTAAGGCTAAACTCTGTTTTATCTGCCTGTAGTAGATGCTGCCTAGCAATGTAAACTCTACACATGATAAAGAGGAAAATTCAATTTTTCTAAAAAATTAAGGCTTTGGGGCTTTTTATAAGTGAAGGCATGGAGGGAGACAAAATTATCCATCTGGGTCTGGAGTGATGTTCTTGGGATATATCACAGCTCTGGGTGATAACAGGTGATGTTGCTGGCTCTTCTTAGCCTGAAAAAACAGTGGCAAAATTACCGTAGTGAGTTCATGATACTGTAGGTATTTAAGGATTCTGCTCACAAGTTATGAATTCTGGCCGGACTCAATGATCTTGGTGTTAGATCTTGACAATGTTATTCGTTTCTTTTCTTTCTTTTTTTTTGTTCCCCCTCTGTTTTCCTTTCCTCAGCTACTGTTCTGAGTATAAAACAGACACCTGTGTATGAGCTGGTCTGTTAAGATCTTTTCAGGGGCTGATGATTTTTCCTCATCCTGAAAGGAAGAGAGATATTAGACCTATTTATTCCTTCTCTGCAGGGGCCAGGGCACAAAGTGTCTGGCACAGCTTGACACTGAGGTGTAGGAACTAGACAGGTTTAAAATGTACTAACAGAGCAGGATTATTTTCTAGTACCTGGATGCATTTCATCCATATTTTTGTTGGAGGTGCTATGGGTCCTTCAACTGTCACCAAAAGTCTGCACTCTTGCTTGTAACCAGGCTTTCATGCACTAGTCTTTTTGAGAGCTAAAACCCGCATCCTCATTTCTGAAATGGCTGAGCATCTCTGTCTCCTGAGATTATGTTGCCCTCCCCTTCTCCCCCACCCCAGTGCTGAGGTGCATCGTGTAGGCAGGGCAATATGGCTCTGGAACTGTTCCACCACTCTCTTTACAAGAGCCCATGTGAAGAGTGGTGATGCTGAGAACTCACATAACTTCTTTTTGGCTTTTCCTCCTTCAGACATGCTGAGACTGAGGGAAATTAATATCACACTTGTTATAAACCTGTCCTTGTGGTAGATGCAGACCCTCCTAAAAGCATGTCAAAACAACTTGCTTAAGTGTGGCAATTTGCTAAAAAATAATAGAATGGTAAACAGGACAAAATCATATGAAGACTTTGCAATTTCAAGATTTTAAATAGAATATCAGCTCAGAGGTGTGTGATGAGTTTTGATTGCAGAGAAAGCAAGGATGTAGGTTTCAGGAATCAATCTCTGACGCATTTAAAAAATCCATCTGTGCAATGTCTGCCTGCAAGAAAGCAGCCTTCCATGTGATCCCTGCTCTTCAAGCAAAGGCAGCAAGGCTTGTTGACCTGGATGAAATAAATCACTGGCCTTAGTACAATATTGGAATGAAATGTCCTCTAATATCTAACCTGCTTAGGTCTAAAACAGCTTTCATTTGTTCAAGTGAGAAGCTGCTGACCTGCTTGCTTAGTTTTATACTGTAATTATTTTTGTCTTCATAAAAATACATCATTCCAGTTTTTACTCTGTAGGTTAAAGCCAGAACTGCTAATTTTAGTTAGTCAGCATTTTATCCTGATTAATATATCAGGCTTTTTTCTGTCTCATTATAAAGTGCTTGTGGCTTCATTAGAAATGTGGGCTGTTTACACTCCTGATCTGACTTAAAGTGTATGTGTAAAGCAAAACAAGAACAATGGGAAGGATTCTCCCATTCTCACTTAATGTGTTTGATAAAGAAGGAAAACCCCTTCTTTGCAGCAACTAATACTAAGTTCAACTAAAATCATAGAGGCTTTAAAAAAACCTTTTTTTTATATGGCTGCAAACTTTCTTGGTCCTATTGGCCAGCACTGGCACCAAGTTCTTTCTAATGTAAATCCTGTAAATTACACAGGACTTCAGTTCTGACCTTAGAGATAAGTGGAAACCTGACCTCAGTAACATTTAATCAAATTTGGTTGGTTGGTTGGTTGGTTGGTTGGTTGGTTGGTTGGTTTTTGGGGTTTTTTTTGTTAGGACTAAATGTATCTTTCCAATGGAGTCGTTGCACTGCATGCTGGACCTGAATTTCCTAGTAGAAAGTGGCTCTGTCCCAGAGTTTGGCACCTGTCTCCAACTCTGTTCAGAAGCCTGTGTTTACCCTGTCCTTACTGCGATGCAAACCTAAGTTCTTTGTCTCCACAACCATATCTAATCAAGGTGTGCAATTAGTTACCTATAAGAATGCAAAGGTAAGAAATAGGTCCAAAATCAGACACATATATGTAATGGCTATGTGGGTTTGTGGGGGTTTTTGTTTTAGCTTTTCCTTCCCTTCAGTGCTATTAATTTATTTGATGAACCTCATTGTTTAGTCTTGCCAAACTGTTAACTTCCATGTATGATACCTGCTTGTTACAAGCCTGATTTGCCCTTGCATATCCCAAGTGCAACCATTCCAAAAAGGGTAATAAGATAAATCGAAAGAGAAAATTCAGGAGTCAAAAATAAAAGAGTTTATTCAGAGGCATAGAGTCCCAAGGGAGCTACGGAACACAAATCCAGCAAGTCGTAGTTGCTAAGACACAAGGATGTCAAGGCTCAGGAGGAGTGACTACCTAGACCGTTAATACCAGAAGTAAATTGCACCCAGATATGAAACTGCAAATACAGTCAGGGTTTATCCCTTAAAAAGGTTTTGCACATTGGCACCATAACCTTGCAATTAATCTTTCCTCCTTTAGCATTCTCTATTGCAAGTAAAGTTGCTATGTTTGCTGAACCATCTTTCATGTCAATGCTCTGTGGCAGCCATGCTGCAAAGATGCTGATGAAAGAAGAGAGTTCATTTTATATAGAGCTGATGTTCCACATGAGCCTTGCTTTTATCATGTCCAAAGGTTTGATTTTATGGAAGCTGCCAACAGACCTGATTGAAAAAACACAGTGATCTGAAAGATAGCCTCGTCTTTCTCATGGTCTGCCTAATTAAAAAGCTAATTGAATATCAGCTCACTATGAGCTTCCTCCCTGCAGACATGATCTTTGCTCAGACTTCAAGTGGTGCTTTTGAAGCATCAGTATATGTAGGCAGTGGTCAGGGACCAAGTCTGAGAACACACAGCACCCATTTGAAGCCTCAGCAGGACACCTTTGAGAATCAAAGCCTGGACTGACTCGGTCTTTATTTTTCCTAAAGGCAACTTGGAAACATAGAGCAGTTTATGGGTTTTCCATCACTAAGACATATCGGAGAGCCATTGACATGGAAATGAAATTTCATATTACAATAATGAGAAATATATCATGAGGACATGGTAAGTACCCAGTAAAACACATGAGCTTTTTAATGGGCCTCTGTGGGAAAGAAGCTGTCTTAGGCAAGCCATTATGTTCTTAAGGCTCATACCAGCAAAGGTTTGAGTAGCAGCCAGAGAAAGGTAAGGGAGGTTGGATGGTAGAGCCAACAATTTTATGATAAAAGAGTGACAGAAGATAACCTATAACAAAAGCACAGTGTTGCTGTTGTCGCACAAATTTTCCAAATGAATAACTGTGGTGAAAACCACCCAAAGCTGTGTCACGCCACTTTCTGAAAGTCTCCCCAAGCTAGCAGCCTGAAGTCCGCAATATTTCCTGTGAGCAATGTACCTTTTCTTTCAGAGCTGCATCTGCATGCAAAGTCTGTTTCAGAGCTACAAAAGGGGTTGGGTGGAGGGTGGGGTTGACTAAATACTAGTCCATCTCTGTTAAAAGTTGCCTATGCAGTAGGACCATGTATTATTTTCTCCCAGCACACAGCAGTGCTGCAGCCTTTCCCTCCCTTTAGTTCAAGATTTGAGCCCTCTGTGACAGACCCCACCTCAGGCAGGAGGCTGGACAAGAGACACCTGGATTCCCCTCCAGCCTGAATTATCCTGTGGCTCTGTGTCAGATCTCACAGGAAAAATGCTGGCTTGAAGCCAGGCTGGCTTTGAAATTGGCACTTTTACTTGATGTAGCTTAAACATGAAGCTTGCATGGGATATCAATGGCTGGAATAACCAGCTCTGTCAGGCTTGGTAGGTAAGATGGAGGGATCCTGTCCTGAAGGAAAATAGAGGGGAAATACCAACTCAGATTTGCATGTAGAAAGCTGAAGGTTGGAGAGGTGAAGCTTCTTCACCAGGCTTACCAAGCCTACAGGAGTGGAGAACAGAGCTGGGGTATTTGGAGTCTGAAAAGTATCTCTGTGTTTCTTCTTATAGTAACACAGAAAACCAGATTTCTTTCAGGAATACAAGCTGCCCTGGCTTGCTTATGGCAGGACAAACTGATTTCAGAAGCGTGGAAGATACAATCATGATTTTCAGCTGAACTTATTAAAGACTGAGCTTGTTATTTGTTAGTTACTTTATTTAACATATTTTAACGTACTGTCATAATGTCTATGGAAGGACAGATGCATAACAGTCAATCTGATTTATGCAAATTAGAAGTGGGAAAATGGGCTTAGGTAATGGGGATGTCATAAATATCTCTGAGTTATGAAGTGGTGTATTATCAGAAAGGTCAGGAGCAGGACACAGTGATTGCTCACGACCTCATATTCATCATAAGTCCCTTCACTAATACATTTGCACTGTTCCTTTTGTGCCTTTGAAAAACACACTGATAAGCAGATAGCAGGAATTGGTGTCTAGAGAGGAACACACCACGAGTTAAATTAACTCTACCGGAGGTGGATAACTCCAGTGGTAATTCTTTCCTGTGTATTGGTGTTATGGTGTCATACAGTGTCTATTCAAATGCATTTCTCCGAGGAGAAATGAGGCCAATGAGTGATTGTTTGTGTCATATAATCAAATAACTGTTTTTCAGCAAGCTGTGGGTTGATTGCCAGGAGGCACTCATGCAGGGGAAGCAGCAGTGTGTGCGTGAGAACCACCACAGCAAACCTGGGATCTTACCCCAGGGTGGGGTAAGTATGAGGGACTCTGTGAGCAGCCCCAGCAATAATTTAACGTTGTGGCTTGCTTTAATGGATTTTTGGGTTAGTCTTCCTGAGATCATGCTCTGCCTCAGTCAGGAAAGCCTGTGGTGGTGGCTGTGTTCCCTTCCCTGTGTTCAGGTTAAGGTGATGGCTGTAAGGAACCAGTTATTAAAGGAGTAACTCTCACTTAAGGTGTCCCTGTAGGGAAGGAGTTCAGATGAGCAAGGCAAAGGGCAGAGATTCTGGCTGCATTTCACAGAAAGGAAGCTGGGTCAGCAGAGCACATCGGGATGTGTGCTTAAACACAGTCCTGTCTTGGGAATGCATCTGGCGTGTGAGTGCAATAGATTTGGATGCTCATAATGCCTATCACAGATAGCCAGTGATGGATGGCTATCAGGCAAGGGTCTTGGGGTGAGTATGCATTTCAAATGTTTATAGCACAAACTGCAGGACTGGGGAAAATTACAATGATTACACACATATAGAAATAGAAATGGCATGTGATGTTTAATGGGCAATTGCATTGTCATTTTCTGCTGCAATGCGTTAATTAGTAGAATCTTTGTAAGCTTCTAGAAATCCTTAGATGTAACAATAGCTGTTCATTTCTTCTGAATTTTCCTTCACTGGCTTTCCCCAATTATTTTATAGCAGAAAGTACTCAGCATCAAGTAAATAAAAAATAATTAAAACAGTGTGTGGATGGGCACATATACAAATAGTTCTGTTTCTGAGAATGTATTTTTCAAACAAAATTGTTGAACTAATTCACCATAATTTCTTAATAACTTTGTTGTATTTGTGTTTTAGAGTTTATTTTGCTCAGTTAGAATTCATCATAATGAAAAGTTTTGTCTCAGGTCTCACTGAGGGGCATAACACTGTTAATAATTAACTTTGTCTCAATGAGAACTAAATAACTTCAGGAACCTTGAAGTTTGTTTTAGAGTTAAGGAAGGTAACAGTGTTCAGCTCCACAGGGATCTTTTTTGTCAGTTATTAAACAATTAGGAGGGTGTGGATTGTCTTTGAAAGGAACTATTCTGTGGGCTTCTACTTAAGATGCTGATCATGAAGATCTGGCGCCTAATGTTTAGCAGCAGATTCGATGTCAAGAGTGATCAATTTTAGGCTATGAAGATTATTTTTCAGTTTAATAGAAAAGATTGACTTTCCAGGAGAGTTTCTATTTGTGATTTTTGTCATTGCCTTGTTAACAGTAGCTTGCTATGGAGTATGATTTATGATATGTAGATGTTGATGAAACAGGGGCTGTGAAATAGAGACATCTTCTGGGACGTCCTGGTTCAACAAACCTGTTGCTTCACATTTCTCAGTTTTGTTTTCTTAAAAAACTGTGGTTTTCAAGATCTGTTGGATTTGTCTGACTAATAGAAAACACTGTTTAACATAAGACTTGTAGCATATGCACAGACTTCCTGATCCAGTGCAGGAACCACCTAGAGGAGGGCCGTGTGTTCAATCCTATTGCACTCAGGTGATGCAGATATGGACAGAGTGCATAAAAAACCTGACCAAAACAAAACCAATTTTGAAAACTTGTCACATTAATAGATGTGAGAACCTTTTGAGTAGGGGTAATGGCTATGGGGGACTCAAATCTCTTGAACAGAATGGTTGTTTGTAGCCTGCCTGGCAATAGGGCTCTCCACTGCGAGGGCCTTTGTATCAGCACTGTATCCATGGCTATTGAGTATCTAAACACTCCGAGCACCGAACTGGTCAAGCAGTGGTGACCATTTCTGCATGAGCAGAAAACAGTTCTACTATTTACAAGAGTCTCACCTATGAGGGAATTGTTCAATTATGCAGTAGGAGCTGCCTGGGTAGTCCCTGGGACAGCCAGATCCCTACCCAGGGTGCTCATCAGCACCAAAACACAGACATTACTCTACTCATAGCAGCGATCTACCTGGGGGAATGCAACATTTTCCAAATTTCCCTCCGGAATAGCTCCTGAGAGAGTTAGTTGTGTTGTTGTGACACAGACTAGGAGTTGGGTCAACACCATGCCTCAGATCCATTTTTCTCTTACCTGTCCACTGATTTTTCTGTGCATTAACTAACCTGTTCTGTTATCCTGAATCTGTTAAAATCCTGGAACCCAAGGAATTAAGGACATAAAGACATCAGATGTACAAACAGGCACAGACTTGATTGCACCACAATTATTATTATAGAACAAACTCGAGTTTCTTTCTCATCACTCACAAATAAATTAAATGCAATGGCTCTTGCCACACAATACACATAACAGTAATTTCCAAGGTGTATTTCCATTCTTGCTGGTGCCCCAGGAAATGCTAGATGCTTGCCTCCAAGTTCACACATCAGGAACTCCTTCATTTCTATCATCATTAGCTAAAATAAGTTATTTGCATCATCAAACTGAAACTCAGTAAATCTGCATGCAAAATATTGTTGCACAAAGCAGCGTTCTCATATCCTTTGTAGATTGGAAAGACAGCTCCTTAAGCTGTGGGTTGAATTTCAATATGAACTAAATAATAGCAGCAACACTTCCCAGTTAAGCTTATAAACTTAACAGTAGCTACTTCACCTTTCATGTCTTTTTACTTGTGACACTTAAACGTTTGTAACATTAGTAGCTGTTTATAACAATTAGGTTGGTGAATAAAAATAAAGTTAATAAGGCTTTTTCTGATAAGAAAATATCAGAAGAAATTATTTGGAATGTCTTGACAGTCAAAACATCCAACTTAAGATGCTTCATAAAATGTTAGCAATCGTTCAGTACTTTTGATCTGCACCTTCATGTGGCAAAGGAGTAAAAAGCCAAGCTAATGTTAAGCAGCCTTTGGCAAACATAAATGAATGTGTAGAAGGCACACAATTCAAATTGACAATTTCTACAAACAAAGGCAACTCTACACTGTTCAATAATTGAAAAATCCCTGTGGCATGAACATACATAATGATGGGCAGCAAAAATTCTTCATCTTCCTTGCAGTGCTTGCTGTGGGTTTCATGACTGGAGCTTGCTGAATTATTCATTGGAAACAGTTAACAGTTCTTATTGTGGATATGGCTTCTTTTTGCATTCAGAAGTCAGAGACTCTATGGTTGAGTTAGAAGAGGATGTGATATGATACTTGCTGGATCATCTCCTGTGCTCAGATGCATAAGGTTGGGATGAGAGAATCAAAATGCCCTTCTGTAGAATCACAACTGGAGCTTTTCAAAATTCAGTCATCTCCCCATGTGTATTTAGTCAGTAGTTTGCCACACAATTAGGTGCCATACAGCTTTCTTTTCATCCTGTGTGCTGCACAGCTTCCTACATGGATTTATTGCTCCTTGGACATGTGCTGTATCTGGACACACATTCATGGATGTTCACATGCACATTTAGTGATGTGAAAACACAAAAAGGACTGAACTCAAGGTGTGAAGCTGCATCATCATTGTGCTTTCCCAGACACATTCCTGACCAATTCAAGACTTTCTCTGATAACCTGAAAGGCAGAGAAAGAGTTCTTTCAAGAGTATGTGGGATCTGGTCTCACATAAGCAGTCACTACCATGCCTGTTCCAACTAGTCATGAGGAGCTGTGTTTTATCAGCCCACAGACAGTTTTGCTCAGGCCACCAGCTTTAGAACCTCATAATTTAGAACATCACTAAGTATGGAAAAGGCCTCTGCATTCCTCCAGCCCAACCAGTAACCCAGCGCTGCTTCATTCACCACTAAAGCATGTCCCTGTGTGCCACATCCAGACATTTTTCTGCGTGCTTGCAGGGATGGAGATTCCAGCATATCCCTGGACAGCCTGTTCCAATGTCTCACCATAATTTCAGTGAAGAAATTTTTCCTGCTATCCAATCTAAACCTTCCCTAGCACAACCTGAGGCCTTTTTCTCCTGTTCTGTCACTTCTTCTAAGAGAAGTGACTAACTGCCTCCTTCCAGGTAGTTGTAGAGTGATCAGGTCGCCCATGAACCTCCTTTTCTCTGAGCTGAACAACCCCAGTTCTCTCAGATGCTCCTCATAGGACTTGTGCTCCAGACCCTTCCCCAGCTCTGTTGCCCTTCTCTGGACTCACTCCAGCACCTCAATGCCCTCCTTGTAGTGATGGACCGAGAACTGGACACAGCCTTTGAGGTGTGGCCTCACCAGTGCCCAGTACAGGGGAGCAATCCCTGCCCTGGTCCTGCTGACCACACTATTGCTGATCCAGGCCAGGATGCCATTGGCCTTCTTGGAAACCTGGACAGATGCAGGCTCCTGTTCAGCTGGATGCCAACCAGCACCCCCAGCTCTGTGCTTTGGAGCACAAGCTCCTTGTGTCAAGGGAAAAGTTGTAGAAACTCCTCTAAAAAGTATTGGCAGTATCCTGCTGGCCATCAGGCAAGCTATCCCTGTCAACTACTGCACAATCAGTCTCCAAATCAATGAATCATCCAAAAACCTAGGTCCTTTTGGCTGTCATCATCTTTGATGAAGTATAACCATATTAGGCCATCTCATATATGACCAGAACATTCAGTCAGTCAGCATTGTTACAGGGAAGTGGAGGAAGGTTCATATTTTTGGTTATGATGCCAGCAAAGAGCTGAAGTGTGTCCATCACTTCCATTTTAATTTGTAAATAAATGGCCTACAAAAGTCAGATTCTTGTTTTGAGTAGAGTCTTGTAAATCACAAGCAAACCACTGACTTGAGAGAGACAAGCTTACCCACTGCGTTCTAATAATCCTTGTAACTACTTATCTTTTCCTAGAAAAGCATTTCTAAAACGGCATAAAATCTTCTATCATTTAACTTCACTGATCCCTCTCTGCAACACATCTTTTTTAAATTGAAAATGCTTTTTTATTTTGGCACATTATTGAAAGCAGGATTTTTTTTTTTTAGTACATGCTCAACTGTCTTGAGAGCTGCATGCTAAATTACAGCAATCTGCAAGGTACCTGAATTTTCAGAAGGGTTTTTGTGCAATTCTCACACAGTGTCAACGATTGTTTTCAATTTTTTGGGTGGGGAGAGGGAGAACTCTCCATTTTTCCCAGTTCTTTTTTTACCATTTGGTAAGCCATTTGAGGCTTGTTTTATATTATAAACAACAAAGTTTGATAGTTAAGGAGGGAAAGGGAAGGTCAGCACTAACAATTCTACATGCTGTAATTTTGAATGACAACCATAAAAAATTATTTATATTCTCTAGGGGCGGAGGAGAGCAAGTCCTAGAAAAAAAATTCCCAGTCCAAGGTATCTCTTTTTAAGCCCCAAACATTCAAATATGTTCCTTCCAGGGTGCATATTCTTCGCTGGTCCTAAAATTTTCTGTGCTCACTTTTTCAGGAGCCTATGTTTTGTGCTATTATTTTCCTTGAGCCAAAAATCACAGATAGCTGCTGACATACACCTTTGTCAGTGAAGCTGACGTACAAGACGTAAGGATTCAAATGAAAATATCAAATAAAGCATAGGAAAGGGGAAGAGACAGCACTTGGGATATAAAAGAATTTTTTTATAAATGTCATTAAATGTTAGCAAAAGATTCATGAGGAGTTTCAAATAAATGTTTGAATAGACAAAGTAATTTAAAGATGACCAAAGTGAATGAGAAATCCAGCTTTTAGTTTAATCTGAGGAAGGGAAATACTTGTATAACAGAAGGTTACTTTTCGATATACGAAAAAGAAAACTACCATATACTAGTTCAAGCTCCAGCTTCTTGTAGTATTTAAAACCATCCAGTAAAACCATGGCATAGTTTTATTTACTATGAAGCAAAATTAGTTCCATTATTTTGCCCCATTTGTGGGTGAGATGGATGAACAGGGGAACCATTGTTTCCCAGACTTCACTAGCTAGCAAAAAAATTATCTGACCCAGCCTCAGTTCTGAAACCTCATGGACCAAATTCAACAAAAGCATAATTCCAGTCATGGTGGAGCACACCTATAGCTACTCACTGGTGCTGGTGTCACCTTGTCACTGTGAGAGGAACCACCAGGGCACAGCTCTGCCCCTGAAAAACTGCTCGCTAACATATTTTTGATTTCTTCATCTTGCCATCCCTGCAAGTTCTCTCTGTCATGAACACAATGACCAAGGGCTGAGGGGTGGCTCCCTGCTAAGAATGCTTTTAAAAGGAGCTTATTCTTGATGCTGTCTTGTCTCCAGACTTTTTGCTCTTGGCATCCAGCTCTCAAATGCCTGGGAAGTTTCCCTGTCCTCAGAGCATCACTGCTGGCATGGAGGGAGGCCCTGGCACCAGCTTTCTGAAGTCAAACACCACCAAAAACCCAATAGGAAATCCCATGAGAGAGACCTGGTACCCAAAACCAGTGGCATGGTACCCTGCTCTATCAATCAGTTCCCCATGTACCTCCTAAATCTTTTGTTCAATGGCAAGAAATCAAAGGTTAATAAGCAAATAGCACAGGCCATATATGCTTGTGAGTGTAGCAGCTGAAGGTGCCTCATAGGGGACCATAAATCCAACTGTCACGGACATTTAAAAGAGCAAAACTAGTAAGGTCCATTTGAAATAGCACTGTTTGCCAACACCAATGACTCTATATATGTCAGGAATGGCATTTGAACACCTTAAATCAATCCTCTAGATTGCTAGGAGGAGAGGAGGTTTGGTCAGAAGATGTCAAGAGATACCAGGCTGTAATTAGCACCTGCCTCACATTCAGAGGTGGAACATCTCCAGAGACAAATATCAGGATAACAGAGTCATTATCTATTTATTTATTTATTTATTTATTTTTTATTTTTTGTGAAGAGGAAATCTTCAAGTATGGGGTTTTGGGGATTGTGGTTTGGTTTGGGGTTTTGTTTGTTTGTTTGGGGGACAGGATGGTTTTGTTTGTTTTGTCCTCAAGAAGCAGTAAAAGAGAGATGCTGCCTCTAGTGCTGCTGGCTGCTGTAAAGGCAAACGTTGGTGTTCAGTGCCTCAGACAACGCTTTTGAATGCTAAGTTTAGCTGCTATGAAAAGAGGAGTCTGCTCTCCCTTCATCACCACATCCCTTTTCCCAGGCAATGTGGACAAGCAGTAAACCACAAGGCTTTCTTTACCCTGTCCTTGCAGCACGTTTCAGCACTGGCTTTAGGCACCAAAGGCATCAGTTCCCATTTGCGTCATTTATCAAGCACCAGAATACACTGAAAGATGTGGATGCAGATTCCAGTGTTAGGACACAGTGCAGGAGATTGCCAAGTCTAAATGCTGGCCTGAGACATCTCCGAAAGAGCTCCAGTTGAAGCCAAGGAGTAAAATGCAATAAATTGACTTTTCTACCACAGCGTAAAACCTACTGAAACCTTCATGTGGTAAATCAAGGTTCTGGTGCAGTAAAATGCCGCGCTTTTGAAAACAGGGCTTCAAAAGTACTCAGTACAATCCAGACCTAAATTAAAGTGATGACCTTTCCGTGACTTAGATTTGGCTGTTATGAAATAAGGTTTTTTGGAGAGAGGCACATCCCTTACAGAAAGGGACATGTTATTGAATTCTCGTTGTACAGGAAATTCTATTGATCCTTTCAAGCACTCCCAGAGAGGTGTCATGAACTGGAGCAGGCCCTCGAGACTGTGTGTTCTCTGAACAGTCTTCAGAAGTGGTTCATTCAGGGTTAGGGTAAAGGCATGTTATTGCTTTTCTCCTGGTTTCTTGTAGGGTAAATGAATATTTCTTCACTTCAAAGCTGTCAGTCTAATGACCTTCTCCAGAATTAATACATCTTTTATGGAAAATATGATTTTGTTTAATTGCACCATGAAGAAAATGGGACAATAGAGGAAAATAGAATGGTAAAATGATGCCTTCAGAGATATAAATATAGCACATAGCATTTCTAAAAAAAAGAGAGGGTGGGGGAAGCACATGCAATTTTTCCTGACAGGAGGCTTAAACCACCTGATTACACTTGTGCAAGAGACAACTGTAGTTTCTCGAGGGAGGCTTCAAAGTTTTCTTTAAACAAATGTTATTATTTAAAAAATTCTTACAGGAAATGTCTCAGAAAAATGACATTTCAATGTTTTTCCCCTGATAGGGAGAAAATTTAACTTCAGGAAAATGGTTGAAGCTGTAACTTTCCTACTGTGGGAGAAAACAGGCTATTTGAAACATGTTCAGGTCAGCTGTTGAATTTACTTATTACTCAGATTTTTTCACTTACAGGTGAGTATTCATTCAAGTCTTAAAATCCTGACTTTTTGCCACAGCCTTTTTTATTTTAATTAATGGTGCTTTACAAGGACCTTTTGGGCTTTAAAGCAGAAGATTATGGGAATAAACAGGTTTTACACAGATCTACAAATTTCATAAATGCAAAGCATACATGGAACAAGAAAATGAAGGTAGCATGTTTCTTTTCCCCAGCAGTACTGCAAATAAAATGATTGTTTATCAATAAATACATAATGCACTTTACGACTGCATTATAAACAGTGTGAGATGAATGAATTTCAATTATGCAGACCAATGATATTGTGCCATTCATTAGATAAATCAAACCTAGGCAGGGGCCTATAAGCTTTTGCTGCTTCACTGATTTTTATTGCCATACAAAATGATAACTGGAAACCATATAGAACAAGGCAAATTAAGAATCTATTGGGGGGAAAATGCAATTGGAAATGAACGTCTTTCTGGAAGCTACATTCACGAGTCAAATGCCTTGTGAGATTTTATCTTCCATGCAAAATGTGATGATATTCCTGGGCATATATGGTTAAATTAATTTTCCATTATCAGCATAAAAATGTATCTGGTCAAAATAGATTAGAACTGCATAATCTGTTGGATCACATTTTATTTAGATGGAGCAGAGGAAAATATTTAATTTCAACCTGGAATGATATTGAGCAGAATAAATGATTGAGTTCAAACAAAGGATCATGCTTCCCAGGTGTTTTTTCTTTTGATTCATGAAAAAAATGATCTGTAAATTCATGGCAAGAGGATGATTTTCGCAGTTGCAGAACAGTGACAAGAAAATAAAATTATTTCTCTGTGGTCAAACAAACTTCTGAACCTGCTGGAGTCCAGTCTCACCCTTTGAAAGATTATTCAGTTAGTTCAGGAATTATTATTCAGGAATTCAGGGTTTCAGCCAGTCAGTTTGTGCATTCTGAAGCTAATGTGGGATGAGGTGACCTGTGTCCTGCAGAATTATTCTGTAAATGAACTCATCTTCTAAACAGTTCACCTGTAACCAGTCTGAGCAAGAGGCATCAGGGCCATGGGCCCGGGGTGCCAGGTTTGCCCCTCTGCTAAACACACCCAGGAACCCCTGGGGGCCCGAGGGTGCCCCTGCACACAACCCCACAGAATCCTGAAATGAAAGATCATGTTGTTGCTAGCTAGAAAAAAAGAACAGGAGGAGGAGAAGGAGGGTGGTATTTTGGGGGAGTTGTGGGGTTTTTTTCCTTATTCTGCTGTTTCACTTCTCCTTGCCATCTAAGAGTTTCTTGAGGTTGGTCAGGGGGGTTTTTTGGTGATTTTTTTTTTCCCAGCCACAATGCTGTGGAGAATTATTCAGCCTTCAGCTATTTTTTTTATAAAAACTTTTGAAGAAGATATCTAGCACATGTCTTAGATTCACGTTTCAATGACAAAAGCACCTTCAAACACAACAGGAAAATTTCTGCAGTAGAAGATTTATTTTGATGGCTACTTCTTGTTTCAGTCACATAGATATTTTTTAATCAAATATTCAAACATTATTGAACCAGTGATTGTTTAACCTTAAGTCGAGATTTAATTGCTTTTTTAAAATGTAATTTCTTAATTTTGGTGTTAGGTATTTCACTTCACCTCTTCAGTAGATCAGATTTATTTTATACCTGCTTCTACTCAAATACTGAGTAGACAATACTTTGTCTTCTTTGCTAAATATTTTGGCCAATTTGCCCTTCTGTGGCCAGAACTGAGTTCTCTCTCTACCCTGTGTGGTAGAAACATCCCAACATCTCCTGTGTGCCTGGCTTCCCACAGATCCGAAGGGATATCTCAGCTGAGGGAGCCTGGGAGCTAATTTCTGCTCACACCACCCTGCGAGGGTGGAAAATAGCCTCTTGAAATGGCACTTAATCAGACAAGTTTAGCCGGAAAGTGCATTGAATGACTCCCGTGTTACTGTTCCTTGTGCAGTAGTTCATGTACCAAGTACTACAGGGGAGTGGAGCCTCCAGAAGAAATACACACCCACTATAAACATAATGAAAAAGAGAGGCATTTTCTCAGGATGTTGCAAGGTCATCTCTGAGCAAGACCATCAGAGCAGTGGTAAGAAGGCTTCTGAGCCATGAAAGGGTTGAGCCTGTTGATATGCAGGGAGATGGATGTTACATGGCTTAACTAAAGAAAAATTATTCCTTCAGATTGTGGGATTTTGCTGAAGCCATAGAGGGAATAGATAGTGCTTTGTTAGGCTAGAGTGTGTTTATTAAACAACAGAGCCATTTGGCTTAATGAAATATATAAGCTAAGAATAATGAAACAGTGGTTTGTCCAATGTAATTTCATTTTTACACATTTTGTTTATCATAATTAAAACTGTTCATAGCTTTTTATACTCCATACCAGAAGTCTCATGTCCTCAGCTGTGTGCCTGGTTCTTGTGGGTTTTTTATTGTTTTATCGTCTAGTTTTGTGAAAGATATTCCTTTTCCTCACAGGTGCCACTTATATCTACAGACCACTGTATTTCTAAGAAGCAGTAGTGCCTTCCTAATTCAGGTACATCCTATTTGGGCAACCAGATGCACTGAGAGACATTGGAACAAACAGTTACAACAATGGTAATTCACTGAATTTTACCAGTAACAGCAATCACCTAGGGTAAGTTTAGTAAGTTAAATCTGGTTGAAATCATTGTCAAAATAATTTTTTCAGTTTGAGTTCTTTGTGATACAAAGCAGGTGTTTAAACAGACAACACTTACTTTAGCAGAATTCTAAATGTCAGTTTAAAATATATTTTTCCTATATTTTAGGGGCAAGAAATAAGAAGAAAACTCTTCAGGGCAGTAGTATATAAAAGTAGAGTTAATTTTAAAAATTAATTCATGGACAAAATCCCCACTGTTCTCCCTCCACCCCCCGGCTTACACCCAAGTGGAAAGTGGAAGTGGCAGCTATTGTGGTAAAACATTCCTTAGTCTGTCTATGTTGGAGTAAATGAAAAACCATTAAATGGATAATAGAAAAACAGAGCAATGAGATGCTCTGAGAATCCATCAATAAAAGGATGGCAAGCAATTGCTAAAGACAGCCTTTTCTAAATGTAGCTTTATTGCCAGAGGATGGAAAGTTGAGAGAGAATGTGCTAACAATTGAATTTATGGTAATGGCATGTAAGCGTATTGTGTCACCAAAGCAAAGCTCAGAGCAAACGTAAAAGACAAAATACACCAATATCTCATGGAAACCCTGTGTTTTACCCATTATCTCTTGGTACTGGAAAATGTAATATTCTGATATTACAATCTAATTCATTGCAAAGTGCATTAGGAGCACTAAGGGTGATTTTCTGCTCCATGCCTGCTTTAAGGTGAATCGTTGGACCAAAAGTGATTCAAGGCATGAGCAATGAGCAGCTTGTTCCTGTGAACTCCAAGTAGCTTTGTTCCTTTAGTTTCAGTGACACCTGGACAGTCTGATGCTCTTACCTTGGCAGTTTATGGGTAAATTACCTTGAGATAATGTGAGTCAATTTGAGTTTTAAGCCTGTTTGAAAATGCACTGTCGCTATTGAACGAGCAGAGGTGACTGCTCAACGACAGGCAGGAAGAAAACAATTCACTGATGGGCTCAAAGACAGAGCCTCCCAATAACCAGATAAACCGGAAAGTGGAAAACCAACTTCTGCTGCAGGTCACAGATGCTTTCTCTGGACAAAGCCCCAGACAAAGCCTGAATGAGCTAACCCTGTGGCTGGAAAACCACAGGCACCAGCAAACTTTAGCTTTGAGACAGACTGCACTCAGCAGTCAGGCCAGCCTTGAGAGAAGGATAGGAAAGGCTTTCCCGTAAGGCTTATTTTGATTTTTATGTGCAAAGAAATTGCTGGCATGTTTTCAGAGGTTATTTATGTGTGGGTTTGGTTTTTTTACTCCATGTCCCCACCTCGTGGTGCCAGCAGACTGTTTCAGGAGCTATGTCTCCCTGATGACCACGGGGGTTCCAAGTGTCCCTGCTTCTGCCCTGTCTACGCTGCTGCTCCCATATAACCAACCCTGCACAGTACTGCTGGCTGGACCAGGGAAATGCCCCAGCATTAAAAGATGTCTGGGATTCATTTTTATTTTTTTTTAAGTGTAGAGAACAAGTGTGATGTGTTTGGATGTACTCTGGATAAAGCAGTGGGTATGGATGGGGTTACCTCACTGAGTTACTAATCCTTGATGAGTTGAGAGTCTAAAGGTAATTCTCTGCAAAGCACTGAGGGGATGGAGGGTTTGCTAGATTTATCTTCTGTAGATTTTGGGTTGAGAAGAGTGCTTGGAAACAGAACAAATAGGAATAAAATATCCCAGGTCAGTACATGTCATTCAGGAGCACCTGCCCTCCCTGAATGGGTACAGACACTGCTGAGCCAAAGTTCAGCTAAACTGGTTTTTTGTCTAAGTCCTCTGCAAAGACTGAACCTGCAGACAAGTTTCCCATACTAAAAAAGTCCTAGACTGGACAAATAGAGCAAAACCATCTTTGTAAAATAGTAATTAAAAATATAACTTCTAGGGGTTACTCCCCAGATCTCAATAGCAAACACTAAGAATGGAAGATGGAGAGTTTTTAAAATGGTAGAAGGTTGCTATGAGATAACCAGCAGTGAGATACTTGATGGTTTCAAAGCAGTATGGGCCCAAGGAGAGCCCAAAGAACTTAACTGGCAAATGAAAGCAAGTAGCAGCAACCTGTCTCAGCCTAGTCCAATGGAGAGCTGAGCTTGGAGAATGCCACTAAGCATGAACAAAAATCCAAGAGTGTCCAGTTGATGGCCCTGCTGAGGTGGTGGGAGAAACCACCACTAGGCAAAATAGCTGTAAACCAAGCCTCTGTTTTAAAAGTAAAACCTTGAATGTTAATGGCTTGGGCTGTGGTACTGCCTTGTGTCTCTTTCCTTGAAAACATCCACTAAACATGTAATTAGCACATATTACAGTGTTGCTGCTACTAATGACTCCAGCTTTCTTGAAGTAAAATATTTCTGATTTATGAGTACGCTAGGTTTTTGTTGTTGTTTTTGTTTTACACTGTTTTGCCCGAAGCATAACAATTACTATATCTCTGAAAAGCCCTTAAATGACAGAGGCATAGCAGCGTGAGTTCTCTTGAAAGATTTAAGCCTGTCATTCCAAGAAGTGTAGTTGTCTTGGCAGCAAACAAGGATTTAAGTACCTTTGAGACATTTGCCTTTAATTATGGAGGAATGGCATCACCAGCTGCAAAAATGTTTAACCTTCAGAATTGCATGTCTTACTCATTAGCATCTTGTTGAGGCACTGATTACAAATGTGAGGCCTGGGAGAGAGACCTGTAGGATGGCTGCCTTGGCTGGGGGGCAGGCAGAGCCATGGGGCTCAGCTGAGTCTGGCCTCAGGGGACCCCCAAAGAGTCAATTTATTTGAGTAGCTAAAGGTCTGAGCATGGTAACATAATGTTACAGGCAGCAGATACCTGTGCCTTTAGCTGAGAGGTGGAAAACTCACAAGCCCGATAAAGCTGGGGAGCACTTGTGGGGACATTGAGGTGTGGGATGGTGCCTTTATAGGGCACAATGACTGTGTCCCGTTGTTTCTCCATCTTCACCTTGGGCGGGAAGGAGCTGGATGCATCTGGTGCCTCAGGAGCAGCCCCATAAGTACATCAGAGCCCACGGGGAATGGGGAGGAGGTGTTTTGGCTTCAGCCAGAGCAGCTCAAGATCTGTCCCCTTTTATTGTACCACCAGAGCTCTTGTGATGAAAGGTATATACCTGGAAATTATTTTTTGTTTTTAATTCCATTTTCCCAGAATATCTTCTATACTAAGAAAAAAAAAATTGGGTAGCCTGGCAACTTTTTTTTTTAAATCACTAATAGAAATTAAAATGGATAAAAGCTTTATGACTGTGCAGGCTCTCTAATTAGGAATGCTTCAAATCTTACTTGTCAGGAAGCTGTGCTGGACTTTGCAAGTGCTGCTATGCAGCCACAGCTGCTGCTTTCTCCCCAGGAGCCACCTCCCTCAGTCACCACCAGCACGACGGTGATTTGATGAGCTGTGCCAGGCTGCCTGCGTGAAATCACAGGCTGGTCATAACGAGTGCTCAGCAGGCTGTCCTTGCCCCTTCTGCCCCCTCCAGTTCCCCAGCCAGGATTCCTAATTTGCTCAGCTGTCTTTTGCACAGGTCTGATTCAGTATTGTATTTGTCATCCCCAACTTCCTTCATTCAATGGCTGAAAAGCAGCAAAAGCAGCAAACACAACTGGTGGGGTCCAACACTGTAGAAATGCCTGTCTAAAGGCTGGAATTGGGCTTTCCTTTTATATAAATTGGGTAAGTTATTTACAGGGAATCTTTTCTTACAGAGAACACACAGAGAACTCTGTGTTTCCTTGTCAATCACTGACTTCTGCCAAGTGCTCAGCTTTCATTCCAGGTCTGTTCACCATCAGCCCTGTCTTCAATTTATTCCATATAAGTTGAGATGCTGTAATTGGACTTCTTCAAGTCTACACAGCCTTGTCTTAAAGTACGCCAAGTGTTTTATCCAGGCTTTGATTACTTCTCTGATGGACTGCAGACATCCTGTTTGTTTGTTTATTAGGCAGCTTCTTATTTCAGTTGTAGACTTAGGAAACTCCATCATTTCAGTTGCACAGCTCCAGCAATTAGGCTTCCTGCTTTTCTGGTCTGGCTGGTGCTACCTTACCCTGAATAAAGAGCAGAAGAAGGAGGTGTAAGAAAGAAAGCATTACCACTGGGAGCAGTATAAGGTGATAACCCTGGTCATACACGTCCTACGTTGAATGCTGTCAAGCTGGAGTGTTGAGCAGAACAAAAAGGTGCTAACACAAGGCCAGCAACCACAATGATTAATAACATAGATTAACATTTTTTTTAAAAAAAAAGGTAAATTAGAATAAAAGACTTTTATTCAGAACTTTTTCCTGCAGGACAGATTGAAGAATGCCCCATTCCTGGGAAGTAGTCAATCTGGTTGGGTGGGGCTTTGGGCGGGTGGCTTTTTAGGTGAGGCCTAGTAAAAAATGTCCCTGCCCTTGACAGGGGGTTGGACTAGGTGATCTTTGCAGGTCTCTTTCAACCCAAACCAGTCTGTCATTCTATAAAAACTGCTTATTGCCTTTTTCCTTTGTCAACCCATACCAATTCCATATTAACTGGAAGATGAGCTTGGCCTGGGGTTGCAGATATGCATCTGAATCTTCATCAAATGGCAACATGCACCTAACAGGCTGCTAAAGTACAAATATTCTGATTTTTCACCTGCAATAATGCCAGAAGTTAGAAAAATATTGAGGATTTATAAATGTCATTTATCCCGTGGAGAAGGGAGAATGACTTGAATGCATTTGAAGGTGCTGCAAATTAGAAATGTTTTAATCACGTATTCCCACTGGTGAGCACACTTAACAGCAGCAAATATTTATCCAGATGGATGAATGCAAGAATCAGTTTTGGCCTCAAGCTGTCACTGCTCCTAGCCAGTCACACATGTCACTGGTGGGTCTTGCTGGCATGTCATCCTCCTTGCTGAGAGCATCTGGGTGTCTTCAGCTGCTTGCCAGCCATACCCTTCCCTCCCTGGGTTACTCCCAGTCACTCTTCAGGCTGTGCCAAGTACATCAGCCACTGGAGAAGGTTCATTTGCCAGCCTTTCATGGGGGAACAATTTGGGGCTCTTTTCCTGGAGGTCAGCGGTACTGCCAGGATCTCATATGATTTCAACAGGCCTGACAAAAAGGTTAAACCAGACACTTGCCTGGCATAGCTTTAATTGCCCAACAGGACAGTGGAGGGTACTGCCTGCCAGTGCTGCTGCTCATTTAGCTGCCCTTAAATGTTGTTCAGGCAGTAAGGAGTTTTAATAAATTATTGCTGAGCAAGAAGCATGGATACAGTGCTGTGTCATAGAACAGAACATTGTTAAACTAATTTCAGTCTTTCTGGGTCACAGTTCAGCTTCTTTTCTTTGAACTCTTGATGGGGAAACCAATCTACACCCAGTGTTAAGGTCAGTTTTCTGAGCCCTATGACAGAGCCATGAATGCCTTCATTTTTCACATAGAGAGCCTGATCCCATAACTCAAATGAGGAAGGGCACAAATCAGCAGGGGAAAACTGGCCTTTATATGCAGGGTCTGAGACCCAAAAAGTGCAACTTCGTATGTAGCTTCCATCCTCTTGACAAGTTTCTGTAGTAAGATTAACTGTAGCTGACATAATTTTAAGGCTTAATCCTGAAAAAGTCTGGAATAAGGCAGGTGAAGTTCTTTTGTTAAAAATACAACAGACTATTATGGAAGGGCATTTTGTGAATGATGATTATAATAGCAGCAAAACTGCATCAGAACTAAGTTGTCAGAGCAATTTCAGGGCAAGTTTAGTTCCTGCTTTCCAGTAGCAAAAAAATGCCTGTGTTCTGGCAAGCTTATTGAGGCCCAGAAAACTGGGCACTTAAAATTCCTTGAGAGCAGTTATGGATTAAACTATACAGGCACAAAATGTTTCCTTCAACTGATTCTCCATGTAAAGGGAAGGATCATGGATGCCAGCAGAGCTTTCTTACTCGAGAGCTCCAGGAAGCTGCAAAACACGGCACCAGAGGTGCCCAAACCAGCCCTGCTCCCCACACAAAGCAGGAGCACCAGCCCTGACATGCAAAGCAGTAGTTTTAAAAAGCCCCCACAACATCAGCTCCATAATTCAGAGGTCTTTCCATTAATGACATCTCTTTAATGCACTCAGGAAGGATAGGCAGGGCACAGAGTCCCAAATGCCTGGAAACCAAAGTGGCTGGGAAGAGCCCTGGCATTGCTGGCCAAAGCAGGTGGCTGTTTGCACATGTCAGGGGCCAAACGTGCTCCATGAAGCCTGTTCCCAGTGGCCTGACAGGCAAGGCAGTGGCCCTGCTTCTCAGCCTCTCTCTGGGTTTACTGCTTTCGACTTGAAATTAATACAATTTGTCATAAAAAATATGCACACTGACCATCCGTGTTAATAATTAACTTAATGAGGATCTAACCACCTCTAGCCCATCCCAGAGAAGTTAATTGAGGGGATTGTGTTTATAATCTGCCTTGTGAGTCCTAATCTTTCCTCCCAACTCTGCCAAATCACAGATTGATGGATTGATTTTGGTCTCTTGGAGCAAAATAACAACCTCCTGAGACAGACTTTGGCAGTTTCCCAAAGAGAAAGTACACAGCATGGGGAACTAGGAAAAAAAAATACAGGCTTCTCTGTGGTGTTTAAATGTAGGCTGCTAAATCCTGTTTCCTAGAAAATGCAAAGCAGTAAACGTCAAGCTTTTAGGTATGCTTCAGGTCTTATGGAAAAGCTGTTGCTGTTGGCAAGGAACTTGTGTTGTTTTGTACAGACAATGGATGGTGAAGTTTATTCTGAGAATTGGTGTGAGGGAGTTAAATAAAACAAAACAGAAGGTCATCCCTGCCTGTTGGGAGGTGGTGGGCAGGGCCTTGCAGAGGTAACTCTCTCCCCAGTCTGGGAACCTCCTGTCCAGAGGAACTGCCTGGCTGCGGGAGCTATTCTACACTGAGCAGGTCAGGGGCTGGCAAAACATGATTTTGGCAAGGGAAGGAAAGGTCAGCCATACAGAAATACTGCTGAAAACTGCAACTGAAAAAGGAACATTGCAGGAAAACATATTGGAGAGCCTGTCAAGAGATCTAATTCTTCATGTTGTGCCAAAGTCAGACTAACTGCACCTAAGTTATTTTTGGTCAATATTTTTTAGAGGTAATAATTCTAATAATAAGATAGCTAATACAGTTTCTCTGTTCAATATTTTTGTCTCTTTTGCAACCACTGATACTTGCCTGAAAAAAAATCCTGGCACTTTCCTATGGACAACCAGCGTACCAATCCCATAAAGATGAGAATGTACTTTTTCTGTTCAGGAAAAGTAAGCAATCTTCCCTGGGATCCCAAGGAATACACTTGTTGCACCCAGTGTTTTCAGATCTGGGCAACATCCACACTGATATAATAAAACTTACCTTCTGGGTGAATGGACTACATTCAGAGACTGCTTCTTTCCCTTTTTGTTTTGTATATGGGTTCTTAAAGGCTTCTATTGTAAAAGCCACTGAACCATGTGTGAATTTTCTTTGAACTTACATTTCTTTCATTATTCACTTCACTCTCTTCAGCTTCTTGGGAATGAGAGCAAGTGCAAAGCAGGAAGCCTGTCAGGGAAGTTCAATATCTGAGAGTGTTATGAGATTACAGCCCCAATCTAATAAGGATAGATTAGTTTTATTTCCAATTTAGCCATGGGCATTTCTGGTTGAACCAGATATTAAATCAGACTTCTAAAATTGTACCTGTACTCAGAGCAGCTGCTTGTCTGTACTGATCGCCAGGCTCAGTACTTGTTCTTGCATCTTGAGAGACCACAGCCAAGGCCTGGCAGAAACACTTCAACCCAAATGTGTCTCTGGTGCAATCAGGTAAATCACTGAAATGAGCCTGAAGCAATTTTGATCCAGCCTCCTGCAAACAGATCTATGGCTTCTAAACTTGTATTTTTCATGCAATTCTGTGGCGGGCTTTTTTCATTCCTCCTTGACAAGCTCTTTGCTGCACGGTATCATCTGTTAGAGAAATACACCATGTGGGTCAGTGCAACTCTCAAGGAGAAAGGATGACCAGTAATGGAAACAGCTGCCATAGTCTGCGTGATGTTTGGTGCTGCAGCTGCCATGCAGCTGAGCAGGGGGCAGGGGAGGAAAGGGCTCTCTGGAGAGTCTGGTTCACACAAGTCAACTTTGTTCAGTTCTGTAATGAGAGATTTTTTTTTCTTATTTGCAATTAAAATGTCAAATAGACTATTTGATTTGTGCTCAGTCACAGTGAAATTCTCCAGCTTACTGACTTTCATAAGTCTTGCAAGATGCTGTCTTTTATTTTTATTTTTTTAATCCAATTACAGTAACAGACTGAAATTAATTTACTGAAACCATTGATTTTCCAAGGGGCAGAAGGTGGCTTTGGCCTTTTGGGAAAGAAGACTTGGGTGGCTTCCCTTGTCTACGGAGTGCTGCTCTTTTTGGCACACAGTCTGGAAGCACCCAGGAGCCACCCATCAACTTGGGCAGTTAAACCCACCGAGCCACTACATATTCATTTTGAAAATGGAGGCAATCATGCAAAATAGAAGTTAACTGCTCTGCTAGAGGTCTCAAATGATTTCATTGCCATTAGCAGCATTGCTAAGCTTAATCAGCTGTGGAGAAGTTAAAGCATAACCTCATTTCAGGCAGAGGAAGAGCGGTGTTCAGTCGAGTGGTGCCTGTGTGTCAGTGGGTCACAAGAGGGCTCCTGGGAATGCTTAGGTAACACATCAGTGACTGGGATGGAAATAGCATTGAGGACAAGGGGTCAGGCTGGGAGGGCGGCTAGAGGAGAAGACTACTAACCTACTCTTTGTTTACAGCCAAAGCTTCAGTTCAGGTGGCACTCAGGGAGGATTTTCATTACATGGTTGTCCTTTCTCCATTTTATTCAAAAAATGTGTGAACAGTGCCCCATTAGCTGAGATACGAAGTTTCACTGAAAGAAGCAGCAGCAGTGTAGGCCCTGGCTAGTATTTTTCTGGGAGGTGACAGATTCAACTAGAAACTGAACATGTATTTTACATGGACAGTGACCCTTACAAATTAACCTAAAAGTGGAAGTCTTTCTTAAATTTAGTGGTGGTTGAAACTTCAGGAAGTCATATTGAATGTTGAAAGAGAAGTTTGTTGTTAAAAACTATCTTAATTCTCCATCCTTTTCTCCAGCTACTTGGCCAGGAGCGCTCTGGAAGGGCTCCAGTGTTCAGTGCACGTTGCCACACTAAAAACTCCTTGTGGGCTCCTTAGGGCACGTTCATGTTTTGCCTTCAAGTACAGAGTGAACCAAAAGGATTCACATTGCAGTAGCTACATGGTATTCTGCTTATGGTGTGGAAAATCACATTATGCAGAAATAGCCTAGAAGTTTCCTACTCTCCACTTTACCATTTAGCTCCTGTTGTGTTGTGCTTATCCCACATAACTGCAGGCTGTTAACTCCATTGAGATAACCAGATTTAGGAAGGCATTTGTCCCACGCTGTGCTCATATAAGGAGCACTCACCTCTGTGCTGCCTTCTGGAGATGACCCCCCTCTTTCCAGGACCTGAGTGAGGTATCCTGCTCTGCAAGGCTCCAGGCTAAAGCACCTCAAGAGTCCAAACACAGGCTCCACTGAGATAGCCTTTCTTCTCTGCAGAGTCAGGCTCAACAGGAGAAACAACCTCTGCTTTGCTTTTCTCATTTGTTCTTCACCACCTTTTCTAAAAAGACAGGGAATTATGGTGTAGTGGACAATTTAATAGTTGATGGACATGATGGGAGTAATCTCATTTTCCTGTGGTTGCTTCTGACACGCTGATAGCATGAAAGGTATTTATAGGCTTCAAAGGTACTGTGTGCAAACAAATTCATTAACACCTGATGCTTTCAAAATATTCTGTCAAAAAAAAATCCAAGTTATGGTTCTCAGTGTCACTGTAAACTTGACCTTTTATTGTTGTAAATTATTTGATTTTTTTAAATAAAGACACCTGTGCTGCCCTCAAATTGTCACTGCTACTGTATCTGAAGTTAACTTTCACACCTTTAATCTCTTCTATTTGATGTATTTCTTCAGTGGTGAATTCTAGCCAGTTTGCCGTGTTGCATCCTGGTCAGGTGGGTGTGTGCTTTCAAGAAGGTATTTGCATAAAACAGTATGGATAAATTTAAATTAGTTGGGGAACACAATCCATTGGAGATAGTCTGCATGGTAAAATGAGCTGTACAACCCATCTAGGTTTATACCACTTTAGAAGTGAACTTAATCTTTTGGGTTCTGGTCTGTTGCTTGTGTTGTTAACTCCCTCTGTCATGCACCACTCAAAATAAAGCCCCACAAGCTGTGTCTCAGAAAAGTTCTCTCACAAGCAGATCCTCTTGCTGGAGTGATTCACAAAAGCTGCTCCACATCTCTGAAGCTGCTGCCAAAGCGACCAGGGCATGACATGACCCTTCTGGGAGGCATCAGTGGAAATCTTTGTAGTCTCACATGAGCAGGTGTTTCCCAGCACTGACAGTGGGTTATCCTTTCCAAACAAATTCCTTTTTCAAAGCTATGGTTGCCATTACATTTTGTTACACAGTTCTTACTCTTTGAAACATTTTCTTACAAAACCTGGAAGATGAGATGTACAAGTGAAAAGCCTTTAGCTGATGTTGAAAACAGTGGGGAAGCACAGCTTATGCTGTATCTAGAAGAGAGAAAGTGACCAAAGAAAGCATGGCTGGTCTCCTGTGTGCCTTCCTTTTCATTTTAAAAATAATGGCTGTGTAGAGTCTTTAATTTTGATGGAAATATCTGGCTGGCTTTCACACAGTGGTATTTCATTAGTGTGTAATTGTTGGGTCAATGTGCCTGTTATTTGTTTTGTTTTGCTCATTGGTTGCACTTTTTATACTCTGCTTTTTCAGTAACTTGTACTTTGCACAATTAAATGCTCAACAGCTTACCCCAGTGGAACATCAATGGTCAGAAATGGCATTAAATGGGAGCAGAGGACTAGAGGGACCTGTGGCTGGAATGGCAGAGAAGATGAGGGAGCTCATTCTCCTCCGTTTATCCCCAAACATATGCACTCTTTCTCTGAAACATGACCTGTACGTTAGGCCTTCTACTTAGAAAAAGTAATTAGAAAGTTGAAGCAGAGAGGTACCCAGGGCTGAGCTGTTCTTGGTTTTCTCCCATACTTGGAGCTGTCAGTGAACAGGGAATAAAAATTCACTCAGAGCATTAAACATCTTTCAGACAGAGAAATTGCTGGTGAAGGGGACATATGTGTGCCTTGCCATGCTGCCTCCAGACCCTGGCTGGAACTGGAGCTGGATTGTGTCATACACAGGGTGCAGCTGTGTACGTGCAGCCATGAGGGAAGAGGAAGCAGGGGAAGAAACCCTCTCCTCTCTTGCCCCCCACATGCAGAAGAGGCAGCGCTGTGAGCAGGAGAGAGGCACCAGGGCTAGGGATGGGAAGGGGAGACAGAGGAAGCAGGGGGTCACTGAAAAGCCCACTGGGTGTCCTACTGCCAATTCAGTGCCCTGTCCCCTGCAGGGCCATCCTCCCAGCCCATGCCACCCACTCATCCAACCCCCTGTGAGGTGCTGTGGTCAAAGGTGCCCACTGGCTGTGGAGTCATTAGTGCAGGTTTCAAAGAAGTTCAAAACCAAAACACAGCGATGAAGTGGGAGTTTCTGTGCCAAGTGCCAAAAGAACCTGAAAGGTTAGTTTACTCTTTAATGAAATTCCTGCTTCAAAGTCTCCCTCTCTCTTCCACTGGGGACCTGTGCTTTCTTTATGCAATGTTTAGAGGACAGCAGTCTGCAAGGGTAATCATCCTCGCCTCTGGCAGAAACAGCTCGTGCACTAGCATTTCTAAAAAGGCTCTCTTTGTGAATAATTGAATTTGTCTCTGGAGTTCAAGATATCTTTTTCTGTGGGACTGACTGTAGCTGTGCTCCTTCCTTAGGTACAGCTTACTGTAATTGAGACAGAAGGAATGTATTGCAGTGGAGGGTTTTGTGAGCATGACGCATAAAAGGGTGATTGCCATGGAAAGAGTCATTTGTAGTGTCTAAAATACCTCCTCCAGTGGTGAACGGATCTGCAGAATATAATTAAAGGATCTCCCACTGCCATCCCCTGCTCCTACAGGAGTGGAAAAAAAATTAATGCTCTATGAGATGTCCCTGTGCAGTGGGCAGAGCCCCTCGCTGCAGTGCACTGTCAGTGACCCATCCTGGATGATATTCAGAGCCCATCTGTTCCTGACACCACCTGGGACACAGGGGACTATCCACCAGGTCAAATGCTTGTCCAGCCTAAAAGAAAACACTGTGGTTCACACATCCGCTGACAAAGTGTGTCACTTGCTTGGGCACAGCTTCTTTTCCTCTGAAACCTCCCAGCCTCGCAGTGATTTCTGGTAGTCTCTGGAATGGCAGGAAAAACCTGCACATCCCAACTCTGAGACAATCATCCCTGTAGCTTCTCCACTAAGGAAAGGCCCAATATAGATGCGTCCTCCCTCCAGCTACCAACGAGGTCATCTGTCCCTGGATTTGTTTCAGTACCTCCTCTCATCCTCGCCATCCGTAACCCCATGTGTAACATCCAACCGTGGCATTTGCAAAGCTGCCTGTAAGTAACTTTCCAGGAAACAGGTAGTGGGGGAAGAAACTCTCAAAATAATTTGCATTGCTGTGAACAGGACCTCAAGTGTGGCTCCAGGGAAAAGCTGTCTCCCTGACAGTAGGCTGAGATAAGTGGCGTGTCTCAGGATGGGTTTGATGTCATTTGCAGAGGCCAGAACTGTGCTGCTCACGCACAGGAATGTCGGCAGCAGGGTGAGTGACTATTTCAGGACCTGGGCTTAAGGTAGGAATTGGGGCAAAACACAGCTCTGAACTGAACAAAACTCCATCGTGCTGGGAGGTTTCTTTCTTGTCTGTCTTTAATAACCAAGCACGGCAACAGAGCTGGGTGGCTGCATTCAGCCAACACAATGAAACATGGCAGCAGTATATTTTTAGGATGTTATTTTAGGGGGGGAAACAAATTCTAAGGGCAAGATACAGTGATCTAGTAACTCAAACAAGCTGCTCAGGGATTTCTGTGTCTCTTGAATATGCCACACAGCACTTGGGCTGTCTTGTCAATTTGTGATGTGTGTTTCAGATCAATAAAAAAGCTCATTTAAGACAAAATACATTCTCTCATGGTACAAAGCTTACATGACCTGATCAGCAGGAGAAGCTAAGGTAACTGCAATCAGAAAAGAAAATCCAAATTTTAGACTGAAGTCAGATTTTCTTGCACTCTAGTATCTGCAGGTAATCTCTGAATTCTTTGTAGTCTTCTCTGAACTGGAAACCAGAACATATCTCTTTAGTATTTTTACTCCCTTCTGTGGCTGTCAGTTACAATGGCTTGAATATTCTGTTTGTCCTTAGCTTCAGGACTTTTTGATCCTCTGGGGCAGATCTTTCTCTGTCAGGTTTCTGAATGACAAGCAGAGATTTCATCCCCAGGGACAATTCCTTTAACAGTAACCTGGTCATCCAGTGCATTTCCTACAAGTGCTTTTAGTGCATTTCCTCAGGTAGAAGAGCAATGCAAACAAAAAAAGAATTGTGCAGTAGCATTTATTCTCCAAGACGTGTAGAGCCCTGGCATAGCCTGTCCAGCACTACTTGCTCCAGTTGGAGCCTGTTTAAATGTAACACCAAAAGGTTGCATATGTACAAATTAGGGAAGTGGTATAGTTGTTGTTCACACCTGGCACATCACAAAATATGAAAATGACCAGAGAGTCTTTCTTTTTCACCTTTTACTTTGTACCTTGCCTGCTGGAGGTATGGGGCACTCCATGGTTAGCAGAAGTTCAGGAAAAGACATGTCAGGACTCAGATCAGTCAGGCACTCCCTCCTGAGGGAGGGCTCTGCTGGTAGAGAGAGGTGCCTGTTCAAGGGACTGTGACACTTGTCTTCTCTTCCCTGAGGAATGGGCTGTAATAGGCTCTGTCCCAAAGTCCAAATGGTGGGTTGTCCTTGGGCCCCCAAGGATGGAGCTATGGGGGCAACAAGCCTCCTGCCCATCCATACTGCCAAGCACCCACACCGTGAAGAGCCAGAAAATAACACACATCCACACTGTGTGCATGAGCTATCCTGCCCTGCTCTTTTTGGCTTGGGGAAAAGAAGTGTGATCAGCAAGAACTCAAACCTGTTTCTTTCTGAAAAGCTGCCAACAGCAGGCCCAATTTGCATCACTTGCCTGCAATGATATGCTTTGCTGGCAGGTGCGTGCCTAGCTCATGGAAATGCAATGTGCTTCCAGGACAGCTCAAAAGGATGGACAGGTGACCTGCACCTGTCAGGGGACAGGGGACAGGACTGCCAGGAACCACGTTCCTCCACCTGAGGGTGCTGCCATTACCAAAACTGACAGCTGAAGGACAGTATGGGGATTAACCACACCAAGGGACATTGGCACATGTGATGCTGTAATTCATCAAACTGTGGAAAATAATTCATGTTCTCCTTCTTAGGAAGAAAAAGGGGAGGAAAGTGAAAGTAGAAACCCTCATTTCAATCTCTTTTAATTTCTGGGGACTGTTTTTGATATTTTGCTGTGTTTTTTAAAGATACTGAGTGTAGAGAGTCTAGAAATAGTATATGTGAGATATTTTGAACTAACACATGACAGAAATGAAGGAAGAAAAAAAATCTGCTTATTTTTGCATGCTATCTACCATATAGTACACAGAAAATACAGAATCATCAGGGTTGGAAGAGAACTTTGAGAGCAAGTCCAACAGCTAATCTGGTACCACCATAATCATCCCTAAACCATATCCCCAAAAGTTATATATTCAAATTTAGGAACCGGGCATGTTTTTGACAGGGTGCAAACCAGCAAACTGCTTACTCTGAGTTAATCTGAAAAGACAAAGGAAAAAAAATTTTCAACATGGGCTTAAAATGTAAGTAATGTTTTTCTCTTAAAGGTTTCACAAGATGTATTGGTTTTATCACTCTGGCAGGAAACTGAGGGTTTCAGTTTAATGAAGCATTTCTTTGAAGTCATACTAAGTGACTGTGCTGCACATCTGCCTGTCTGCACAGGGCAGGCCACTTCAACTTCCTTTTCTGAGGGAGCACCAAGAGACCTAGATATTCACCAGAACTTCATCAAGTGAAGATGAAAACAAGGTGGCTCTTCTCTCTCTTCTGTTTGCTCTCAGTGCCCAGTGTCACAGGTAAGAGTGTCAGGAGATGACCTTGACTCAGTTCATGATGCAGGGTGGTGAAGGGCAGGCTGGGATTAGTGGGTCTCATGCTACTGGCGATGATTTTCTATTTGCTGACAACTTTCTAATAACCCTTGTTATAATGTGCAGCTAGTAAGGAGCAAATGGCTTGTGCTGACTAGCAGATTACTTAATTCAATATGCCAAACCTGCCAGAATAATCACTGGGATGAGCTCACTTGATGTTAGGGTAATGTGTGCTCCTCCCAAATGGGCCAAAAGGAAATCTGCTTTCCATGGGAAAATAAAAAATACCTCTCTGTCTCTGTCTTACATACCTGTGTATGAGGAGAGAGGAAGACTTGAAACACTTCAAGAGTACATTGTACAGCTGCAAGCCCTTAAACAGATTCTTCCTTTCCTCTTTGCCACCTAGTCCTATGTGCTGTGTTAAAGGCTTGAGAAACAAGTTTGTCATTCAAGTAAAACACTCAGAAAAGTTGACTAAGGAAGTCTGCATCTTTGTCAGAGGGAGTTTAAACCAAAAACAATCTAAGGAAAACCAAGAAAAATATAATATTCACAAACCCCCACCCCTTGAAAATTCTGACCATGATAAATGCAGGAATACTTATTACCAGCTAGGAAGAACAATTTTGTAGGATACACAATTTTCCAGCTAAGAAGGGAAAAACTGCATGTATTTGACTAGCATGGTAAGATGCATCTCAAAATCTGGCATAGGCTGTTCTTGTTTTCTACATCACTGAGGCAAACTGGTTCTTAACGTAAAGGAAAAACAATTCATACATGTATTCATAGAAAATAGAAAATCTCAAATGCAAAGAACGAAATAGAAGCCTCAAAACACACACATGTAGGAAAGCAATAGTAATTACAGAAAAATAGAAATTGGGGGTTTTTCCCCTGAGGATGAAATCCTCACTGAAGTCACTCAAGGGTGAAAGTGGAGGCCTCCATGCCCTTTGTGGAGATTAGATACCTAAATGTGTGGGAGTTACTCTACGAAATTTCAATTGGAGCACAAGTACGCACCAATGGACTCTATTTGATTTTGAAAAATAAAGTTGACATAAAATAAGATTACTTATATTGAGATGCTAGCAAAAAATTAAGAATACTTTTGCACAGAAAGTTTTCAGTTAAAATAATCTAATATGCTAGGCTACTAAGAAACCATGCAAATTAAAATGTTATTTCTACATATATAATTTTTCAACTTAATATAAATTATTCAAGTGATTCTTCATAGGCATTCTTTATATGATCCTTAGAGCTAAGGCAGCATCAGCATGAATATGAGAGAAAAAATGCTATGTGTCTTTTTCCTGATAGCCTAATTGCAAGATTCCTAATTGCTTTTTCCTTAACTTTTACTGATGAAAAACTTGTGGTGAAATCAGAGACCCTTTCCTATAATAAGCTCCTTGGACTAACAAAAATAGTTTTAGTAATTTTTCTCACAGCACAAGCTGTGAGACTTATCATTCAGGCTTATTTTTATTTACCCTCTTATATCATCACATCTGTTAAAGATGAGCAGAACATGTGCAGCAATGAAACAGCAGAGATTAATGTAGGCCATGGCCATCAGTAGCTTTATTCTCCACACATCTAGTCTCCAAGTGTCTGTGTAACCCTTCAGTGGACAAGTACCAATCAGGGCCAGCTCTGTGAGGAGGTGTCACTCTGCCCTTGTGCCTGTTCCCTGTCAAGCTAGAGCTGAGGGTGCATAGGGTCCTTGCCTTGCTCCCTCCTGGCTGAGCTGGCAGGGTGTGGGGCACACTGTAGCACAGCCTGACCCTGGCTCAGGTGCCCCAGAGGCCTGCACCACACAGCACAGCAAATGTCAAAGCCAAGGAAGTGGTACCCAGCTTTTTCAAGTAAAGAAGGTGAGCAGTGGGCACTTGCAGCTGGCAGGACTGCAGGGCAGGTTCCCAAAGCAAATATACAGTGATGTTATGATACACAGGGAGGATAAAACTCAATGTAAATGGGGGCCAACAAGTCTGTACCTAAGGACAACTGCACAACTCATTTTTTGCTGCGGACCCGCATGTCCTTTTGGAAAAGGGACTTTTTGTGTATGGCCGTATGGGAGTGATTGATTACTTGTCTCACTGCAGCAACCCCCTCCATAAATTCTTCATCTCCTTGAGTTTGTCAGTGCCCTGCATTCAGGGGTTTGGGGACTGCAAGACTCTTACTCATAGGAGGGAGAAAGGGATATAAATCAATTTTACTACAACAGCAGCTAAACCAAGTAGTACAGGCTCCTGCTGAAAGCCCCTTCATTTCATCGATTCATTACTCCTTTATATGGCACACTAAGGACTGCCACCTGCTTTATGAAATTAATTGAGGAAGAAAGCACACACCAGAGCAGCTCACTGTGACACTGAGACAGACACTCATTCAGGACATGCAGGAGCTGTTTAATAACACAGACAACGGCTTTCTCTGCTGAAGCCACAAAGGCAATGGGCAGGGGGGGGCGGTGCAGGGAATCAGCCAGCAGGGATGGCTCATTTGTTCTTGCAAAAGGAACTGGGGAATAACTGGGCCCAGCTTCAGCTTTAGTTATATTACTTGAAAGATCTTCATTTTCACAGATGTCCTCAGAGGTCTCATTTTTCTCCCACAAGTGTGACAGGACCTCCCTGGCCTCTTCTAGACACACATGCATTTGCTCTCCCAGTTCTCTCTCTGCAGTCTGTACTGGTGGAGATTCTCTGTAAAACTTCCTGCTGGGAAGCCCATGGTTATAGTTGTAGGGTCTTCATCGCTGTTTGTGGCTAAGGCACCAAATCATGTCAAAGATGGCTTAGGAAAAGCTTTGTTTAAACATTACTTGCACTGAAAATGATCCTGTTTGTTTTTAAGGCCAGACTGCAGATGTCATTACCCAGAGAGAAGTGGTCCATGCTCTGCCAGGTACTGACGTGACCCTGGTGTGCACATTCCCAAAGCCGCACACCACCCACATAATACAGACACAGTGGTCCAAGACTGATGGCAGCCTGTCTACCAAAATAGCTGTGTATCACCCCACCTATGGCACCCATTACTTCAAGTTTTCCAAGGCTCCTTACAACTTTTCGGTGTCCTTCAGCACACGGAGTTGCTGTGGTGGGGATGACACAGAGCCCTTGTGTTCCACCAACCCAAATGCCACGTCTGAATGCAGCTGGTGGGCTCTGCATCTGAAAAATGTTACCATGTCCCTTAGTGGGCAGTATGAATGCACTTTTGCTACTTACCCATTTGGGACAAAGGCTGCAAAAATTCAACTTATTGTCAAGGCAGAAGGTAAGTGATTGCAAATGAGATTTTGCTGTTTTCTAATGGGGAAGGGGAAAATATCAGGATAGATGAACATTTCTTGGTTGGTGATGGTGACTTGTTTGGGATTTACATTGGTGCCACTGAATGTTGTTTGTATAGTTTCCTATTTACCAGGCACTCTTTAGCTGCTTTATCCAGCTCATGTTTAGGAAACCTTATTTGTTTGGTGAAATACAAAGTTAGACAGTAAGGCAAAAAAAAAGGTGGTGAGGCAGGCAGTTCTTCATTTTCATTTTGGAGAAACATTGTGGAGGAGACTGGATGAGCAGCTCAGGATATGTTGGGACTGAGGATGTTGGATCTTCAAAACATGTTGTGCTGCTGCTGTGGGCATGCAGTACTGGGCACCAGAAAGAGTAAACACCCTTGTCTTACTGAGGCTGAGGGCTGGCATCTGCAGGGCATGCTGGGTGTTAGCTCCATGGAATGATGTGTGTCCCCACCACCAAAACCTACTGGAGCAAAGCAGGGAATTGCTTAGGAGAATCACAGGAATGGAGACTTGGCTCTTCTGTCAGCCAAAAGGAAGCTGGAAAGCAGCATGACTGCTCTTGGCAAGTAAGCCTCAGGGGAGAGTGTGAACTCCAGGAAGGATATTTGAATTATCCTGGTAAAGGAACAAATTTATTTAAATCAGATGAGAATGGGTTTGACTACAAATTAAACAATAATGGCAACTGTCAGCGCAGCAACTTTGGGAACAGCTATTTATTGTCAGCAGTGAGAGCAAAAGCCCAAACTGCTATCAAGATAGAACTTGGCAGGGGTGTTGAGCAAGCTTGTTGTTGTGCACATGTGGAACTGGATTTGATGACCCCAGAAACCTCTTTCTGACCCAGATTTCTGCTAACAACCCAAGAAGGATTAAATTAAATACAACAAACCTAGCACTGTTTCAGTTCAGAGCTGCAAGGCTAAAGTGCTCACTCTGCTTGTGCCCAGGGCTGTAGACACAGCAGATATTCAAGAGTTAGGAGCAGGGTGGGTGCAGGTTATTTTAGGGGTATTTTAGTGTGCTCCCACTGCCCTTTTACCTGTATCATGAGGCCAGACTGCTAGTCCCCACACTGGACCGTGTTGCTTCTGTAGCAGGAGGGGGTCCTGTGCAAGATTCATATTCAGGGACGTTTAACACTGATGGCCCCTGCACGGCAGGGGCTCCAAGCATTTTGGTGCTGTTATCCTGGAGACACCTCTGGGGCACCCTGAAGCTCCTTCCTGCCCTGATGAACTCCCAGAGACAAAGAAAGAGCCAGCACCTCTGGCCAGTTCTCAGAGGATGGGTGTGGTTTAAAGAGTACACTCTGGATAATTGTACCAAAGACAAAGTTGCCCCTCTACCGCTGTATGGGGGTGTGTTATGGTAGGCTACCCTTTTGGAATTTTCCCATGCTTCACAGGGCAGAGGGATCAAGGGGACCAGCAGTGAGGTACAAACCCTGCTGGTAACACCAGGAAACCCCCCCATACTTCTGATTTTCCTGCACAGTTTCTCTGTCTCTTCCTTAGCACAGTAACTGTGCTAATCAACCATTGCTCCTTTTCTCTTGCCCTTGGTTGATATGGACATGTTCAATGCTGTTATTGCTGTCTACAGTGTGGGCTGCTCTTGTTCATATCAGCATCATTGTGGCTTTTTTCAGTAACTACGTGATGTAGCAAGCTGTGCTACTGATGACTGCCTGCTAGAGAGAACTAAAAGATTGAGTTTGCTACCTCTTGCGGGTTTGTATTTTAAGGTAACCAGATCTTTTGCAATGAACCACTTCCACTCAAAAGAGAGAAAAAAACCTTAATCCAGCCTATGAGTGGGGTGGATAAAGGTGATAGTCTGTGATGAAGTACAGTTTTCATTTACATCAAAATGAAGTGAATCCAGACACACTCAAATTGTAAAAAGCCCACAGAGCAGCAGGCCTTCATAGGACAGACAGACAGACACAAGGGGCTTTAGCCAACAGGCTGTTAATGGAGATGGGAGTCAGAGATGAGAGGGGAAAGCAAACAGCTGGGACATGTGACTGTGAGAGTAGGCAGAAGCTGTTTCCAGACTGAACTCCTGGAGTGACTACTCATCTCCATACTTGTATTCTGCACAGCACTTTTGCATAGTGGTTTGTCCCAACAAAATCTTCTGTACAGTTTTGTTCCTGGAGAAGCTATAGATTTGCTGGCTTTGTCCTTTCATGATCCTCTCTGCACTGCCCAGCCCTGTTAGGGTCTCTGCACTCCGTGTCCTGCTGCAAGAGCTGGCTCCTCAGGTTCTTCACACTCACGGACAATGGAGGGAGCTGCTTCTGCTCCTGGCTCTCCCGGGCACAGCTCTGGGCACCGCCTTTCTTCACATCTCCGTGGCACAGGCTGCGTGCTGGCACCACTGTTCTGTGCTTGGGTGCCCATACAGAGGAAGTTAGAGCCACCAGGAAGTCCCCACCGACAAATAACATGGCAGTCTGGGACAGCTGGGTATTCTCACTCCCCTCAAGATAAGAAATCAGTGAAATACATATCTGTTCTATTTCACATGCAAGCCAGAGCTACCGGGGAGCAGAGTTGAGGCGTTTCCCTGCGGTGTGTGCTGGTGCCTTGCCCCCAGGGAAGAGGGAAGGCAGCTCTTAGGGCAGGGAGGATGGCAGGACCCACCACACCCCTGCCTGCCCGTGGCCAAGGGTCAGAGAGGTCCGTGCTCACCACGGCGCTCATAGCATCTCCCACTCATCACCACTGCTCTTCCTGCTTGAATGCACACATGCACACTCACAGAACCAACATCTGGAGCACAGCAGTGCACCGTTCACTGCATCACTCTGCCCAGCCTCCACAGCTGGAGGGAGCCCTGGATTGGGAATGGGTAGGGGAGGAGATGGTGAAATGGCTTTTGAAATGGATGAGAAAGGAAAGAGTGACAAGTTTTTTGGTAGTGGGCAGGTTGGAGAATAACAAAAGGAGCACTTACACTGAAAAACAGGGTTAATCTTAACCTGACTGACATGCTGAATAGCTTGCTTAGTGAAAAGAAGGCCTGCAGATACATTCAGAGAAAAGGAAATAGAGGTGCACAAAATTGATGTGAAGGTTTATTGCCACAGAAAAAGATTGTAAGATAAAAATTGAAGCTTCAAATTATTCTCAGCTCCAAAACAAGACATCGTGATCCTGAAGTTAAGAAAAGCTTTTTTAAGAATTGCCAAAAAATTCAGGTAATGCTGTGAATTGAGTCATGAAACTGCAACTAGAATCAGATGCAGGGCTTTCACTTAAAAAATGTGTCTAGGGGTAATGGTTGAAAATTGCAGTTCCCTTCTAAACAAAAAAGTGCCTGTTCTTTGAACAGAAGACTAGTCAGCATTGGCTTTCAAAGCACAGTGAACATCATGTTTCTGATTGGGCTTTTTTGTTGTTGTTGTTGTTCCAATGATAAAAGAGGAGAGGCACTACCTGAAGAAAGTGTGGTTAAACCAGACTTTAGAAATTCCATGCCTTGAGGACACGACCTCAGAAAATTTGTCCACTTATCCTTTGAAATGGCTAGTGGTAAGTATTTTTCATCTCAGATTTAAAGTTTAGAAAGAACTGCAGGGTATTTTTGCAGATTGAAATGAAAATGCTCTACTCTACTGTGTCCTGCAGAATCTGCTGAAACTTTATTCTTCATGTTGGACTGTGATAATAAAGGGGAAAAGTATAAAATACGGTTGCATCATATACACTGCAAATAATATCTGTTAAAGAAACAAAGAGGAAAAAATCCATCTTAATTGCTTTGAATTTTTCAGGAGCACATACAGAGCAGGTCTAGGGAAAGTGGCTAATGTAACAAAACTAAAATATTTCTTGTGCTGGATTTCCAGCAATCTTTTCTGTTCTGAAGTTTTAGTATCTGAAAAATACATGGTTACTGTGTAGGATAGTGAGACATCAGGCTGCTTTGAGATAGAAAAGAAAGGTACTGACTGATGTTTTTGGCTTTGTTAACCTCTGTCTCACAGATGCCACTGAAGACGTGCAAACCCAGTTATCAAGCTAGCCACATGAAAAACTATTTTTAAGCAATTTTCTTTGAGATATGAAGCTTGCTATATTTTTGTACTTTATCTCACTTTCTGGATAAATATTTATATGCATGTTTTAATGTAACCTTTTAGCATTCATTTTGGTGTGTAGAGATAAGTATCAGTGAGCAGTGTCCTTGAGCTTTGCCTGTTCATTTATATCTGTTGTCACTGAGAACCTGTAACTGTTGAGGGTTTCCTTAAAGGTGACTTTCAAATATTTTAAGTTTTTTAACCTTTTGTCCTGGTTCATTATGTATTTAGATCTCCCTTATGCAGGTCATTCTTAGTATTAAAATTTTAAATATTTTTGTAGGGAACACCCTTATCCTTACTACTTCAGTTTTGCTGGTTCACTCTACAGAGTAGCAGAGGAAAGGGAAAAAAAACAACCCAAAGGTCAGCACAATGATATATGTGGGTTACCATGCATCACACAGAGTAAAGCTTGCAAATATATACTGAGGCACAGATGTCCAGGACATGCTGGCTGTACTTATAGCTAAGGGTGGCTGCCACACAGACAATAAGAGGTAATAAATTTTATTTCTTATTATCAGGTTTTTCTGCATAAAATTCTAAAAGAGCCAAGTTTTCCCTGAAATTTCAGCCATAGTTACTATGTATGGGATGTTCAGCATGACTTAAGGACTGGTGCAGAGAGAAAGCATCTCTGTTGCTTTCTCCGCAGGCTACAGAGATCAGAACTCACCAGACACAGCTATTTCTTCCGTATTTTATTGGCAAGATGATGACTGCTCTTGGTATTGAAGTTCTGACAGAGAATATATTTGGGAAAAAAACCCAGATGTTGAAAATGTCCATTTACTGCTACACAATGTGCAAGAGAAGCTTTTAATGGTGGGAATAGAGCTGGCCTACAAAAATATTTCTCTCTGTGTGTCCGGACATCACAATTTTGTGGGTTTTTCTGTACACAGGGTGAAAATGGCAGGAAAGAGGAACTTGTGACCAAGGAGCCCTCCTATCCTGTCATGTACAGGAACAGCAGTGCACTGTACGGGCAAAGAGTCCTCCTGGGTTTGAACAACGTCCTAAAGGTTTTCCCCACCAAAATCACTGATGATGGCAGAGTCTTTTCCTGCCACGTGCTGTACCACCCAGAGAGAGTCCAGAAGAGCAGCACCACTGTGAGAGTGTTTGGTAAGGGGCTTATGCCAACTGCCTGCTGCCTTGCACTTGGGAAGGTGACGCTCCTGTCTGGTTCTGAAGCCAATAACTTCTGACAGATACTGGGTTTTTTTTAATATAAACATATTTACCTTGTCATATTTTCAGCTGCAATGAGGGAAAATTTTAGTAAAAAACTCTGGACTTCTTAGAAGAATTTGAGTCTATTCCTTCAATTTCTGGCATGAAAAATTAGTAGATTCATTGCACATATATCAACCTCACTGCCATGCACCCTGATGTGTAGGCTTGTCGCACTGTTTGGACACAAAGAAAACACATGCAGTTGACTAGGTTGAGGAGCAAGGAGAGAGCTAAGAGAAAGCTAAGAGAGAGGGCAGAGCCCTCTGACTTTTATTTATATGTTATTAGAAATCACTGTTGATTGGAGGTAGAAATTACTACCCCTCAATCACACTGGTCAAAGGAAAAATCCATCACATGTCTCCGCCTAGGAGAATGGAATGAAAACAACAAGGACAGTTAGCAAAAACATGGCTATGTTTACAACAGCATGCGTGAGAAAGTACTACAGCAAAGAGAAACATTGAAGAACTGCAAAACTCAGAACAACATAGGCTTATGTTGGGATTTTGTGGGTTACAGAGAAGCACACTGGTCATCAAGATCTCTGTGTCCCAATGACCATGCTGTCTGTGGTTAGGAAATCGTGGCCAAAATTTAGTAAGAAGTTTGGGACTACTGTTGTAGCAAAGTTACATCCTCAAAGGCATGTGACATTCAACTGCTGCCAAAAGCTCTGGCTCTGAAAATGGGGGTCCTGGTGGGGATCTCAAACTGGTCAGGAGTGGCAGGGCCTGTGTACTGCAAACATGTGGGCTGGCATTTCTTTCTGTAAACCTTCCCCATCTTTAGTTACTCACCTTGTTTCCTTTCAAGTGGCTTAGGAACAGCTCTACAATCACTAAGGTACAAATGAATCAGAAAATTGCTGCCCACTTGAACTCCAGGCTTTATTTTCTCTTTATAGATCAGTTGGTCTGGAAAACATATTTCCAAAGCTCCTAAAGCAAATGAGTGTTAAACAGTGGGCTTGTCAACAGTCGCTTGACTGTAGCTGATAGTCCAAGGAAGCCCACAGCTTGAGATGGCATGACCATTCAAGGCTGATGCTCTGAATTCAAAGAAAGGTTCAATAGGGAGCAGCAAAAAAAAAAAAGCAAAAGGTGTCTGGGGGCTGTTGGTCTCTGATGTAAAAGAAATAGAAATAGAAGTTAATAGTCTGAAAACTCCTCTTGCGTTTGCATGATTCAGACACTTTTTAAAATCAACATTTCTCAAATAGCAACAGTGTTACCTGGGTAATTGTTCAAGTGTACTAACATACTCAAACTCTCTTTCCTCCATCACTGCTCATGCTCTTGCCTAGACTTGTGTGTCTCTTAGCCTAAGAGGTTGCTTTATTTAGCTTTTTCTCTGAATTACTGGGAGATGTGTGCTTAGCTGTGCATGAACCCACATCAAATTATCACTACAGCAGGGTAGAGAGGCAAACTAGAGAAAGCAGCTGTGGCCCTTGCTGGTGAACAGTCTGCATTTCCCAGTAGGTGCTGGCTGTCTTTGGACCAGGGTACTGTGCCACCAGCCCATCTCACAGGGGTCCTGAGGGCAGAGCTGTGTGCAGGGGCTCCCTGAGAGTCCTGGAGTTTGTAGTGGGTGCTGAGGAAAGTCTCTCACACCTCAGGCAAGTAGAGTTCACCTCTCAGAGGAAGTGTGCTTTTGTGTTCCTAGCCCCTTCATGGCTGAATTTTGCAGGTGAAATAACTATTTTGCATCCTGTCTCGGAAGTGTGCTTTTGTGTTCCTAGCCCCTTCATGGCTGAATTTTGCAGGTGAAATAACTATTTTGCATCCTGTCTCATTCTTCTCTGTTACCATTTGCTGAAGTCATGCCCCTTATGATTGCACCATTCCAGCCTTTCTCCATTTACTCTCTTGTGCTGTAGCAGGAGGAGAGGCCAAGAGCAGAGGGATTAGAGCCTCCCCTGAGCCAGCCCACAAACCTATGCAGCACTGGCCAAGATGCTGCTCAGGACAATCCAGCACTCTCTAGGTGACACCTGGGGACAAGGAGCCCTCTCAGATGACAGCACCTCTTTTGTTCCTTGTGCTGACCAGAGAATGAAAAAATGAGTATTTGTGTTCTGGCAGTTAGATCCAGCCTCAAATGGGTGGGACAGAATCTGCAGGTAGTGTATGTATACAATTCAACAGCACCTTATATTGGTTATATCTGTCATCCTGGCCATTAGCAAGGACACAGCTAGGGGAAAAGGCCAGTTGAAACCCGGGAAGGCTTCCCCATCTTGGCAAGCCAGCATCTCCCCTGTCACCCAAACACTCATGCAACTGAACCCCACAGGGCAGGGATGGCAGGGAGCTGCTGCACCACAGAGCTGTAAAGGACAGGAGGAGGAGCAGCAGGAGGAGAGGAAACTCCTCATGCAGGATCCCTCTGTCAAACACTTCAGGCAGGGCTAAACACAGCAAAGACAGGCCAAGTCTGAGGGGTGCCAGTAGTGTTCCCTCACAGTTGCTTGAGGTGGCCCAAGTGCAGCTGAGAACTGGTCTGAAAAGGATGGAGAAAGCATGGAGAAGTCTCTCAAGGAAGTTGAGAGTCTTGGTATGTTGAGTAAAAACAGACATTCAACCAAGATAGCTTTTTTTAAGAGGGTACTTTTGGACTGAAATTCTTCAAAATATTTCTCTTCTAGAATCGAGTTCTTTTAGACACAAGTTTCTGTGAAAAGGTATGGCCTTTTCATGTCTAACTTTGCGAAATATTGATTTCTCCTTTGTGTATGAGTAAAAGCTCAGCAGCAGAAACTACGGAACTAAATATTGAATTTCTGCTACGTCCAAAACATCGGTAAATATCCTAGCAAGACAGATGAATGTCAAACTGTTAACAGAGGCTGAGATGTTAATTGGAAAAGATCTATTAGACCACTCAGAGCTATGTGTGAGACCCGTCTGCCAGAACAGTTACCCAGCAAACGTCTTCTGAGAAAGCAGAGGACAGCATTCAATACAGGCGTGGAAAAGCATACCCATTCTCATTAAAAAAAAAAAAAAAACCAAAAGGAAGAGCATGCACTAGACTAGACATCATTTATCCTCCCAGCCAACTTCTGCAGCAATTAGAAGATCCAGTTTACCAGACTTTTCCCTGTATCTGAAAAAGTATGAGTGTATTCTGCCACCTCCACTACCATCTGTATAGTTTTGGCAAGGAAGAAACAACAATGAAGTCTTAAGACACTCATTTCCTGATAGGAAGAATGTATAATCCCTGCCCCACCCCACCTCCCAAAAAAGCAGAAAAACCCAAAACCCAGAAAAGAAAAAAAAAAAAGGAAATCACACTCAAAAAAGTACCCTAAGTCCAGAAAACCATAAGGCTATGATAATTAAATGTAATCATGCTCAGGAACAATCTGTCAGTAACATCAGGCAGAAAAATGGAATTTAAAAATAGAGTCAGGAGAGTCCTTGGTGGATTAGCTCTATAAAACAACAGGGAAACCTTAATAGTTCGCCTCAGGGGGGAATGTAATTAACCGAGGTGGTCCTATATCAATTAACAAGGTAAGAAAAAGAGAAAATTATTTTAATGGTAGAGATTAAAGTCAGGTTTAGGTTGGAAAGATATAGAATTGTGGATCTCCTGAGTAACTGAGGGAAAGCACTTGTTTCCAGTCCAGTTTCAGGACTGAGGGTCAGAACCACAATTTACCTGAGGCTTTTGAGATTTGTTATATATTGACACAGTTTCAACAGTCCTTACTTAAAAAGTCAGTCAATATTGCTCCAAACCAGGCGTCCCAATGGCTAATCTAGAAATGCCAGTTTAGAGAGACTTACAGTACCTGAGAGCTTTAATTTATACAGTCAGCTGTGCCCAGAACCAAAATGCTGCAAAAAGAGAAGAAAACAGTTTTTCAACAGTTTCGTGTGAATGTGGTCATCAGTGACCTGCTGCTCTGCTGTGAAGGTGGGCTCTGGGCTTCCTGGCAAGGCAGGAAGCATCTGTGGTGGGGCACTGTCACGTGTCTGTCCAGGTGACAGCGTGTGGGTAGCTGGCACCCAAAATCAATCAACGTTTTGGAGGATGACTAAAACCTTTGGAGATACCTCTGGCAAGCACACAGAGGAACCAGCAACCAGGATGTGTTTGATTTCATGGGGCCAGGGAAGGGAGACTCTGTTGCCAGAGCTGTGACTGCAGGATGGTTTAAGTTTGTTTCCCCAGCAAAGCCACCCCAGCGTAGGTGAGGTAGGCAGTGAAGTGGATCTTGCGGCAGTAGCTGCTGATACAGGCTTGTAAACCACTTCCTCAACCTCAAACTGCAGCTGTGCACACTTTTATCTTGCTCAATGTGTGGCTGGAGGTAGGATTTAATTTCTACTCTTCTTATGAAACAAGGCTGTTAAGCGTTATTGGAAGCTGTTACTGAGATCTGCAGTGTCCATTTCAGTAATACATTTATTTTTGCTTTCCAGCTTACCCTGAGATCTTCATTAGCCTGCAGGAGGGCTCAGCCAGCACCTCAGAGAAGGTGAGCAATTTTGGAGCAAAGAGTGATGCCTGTGACTGCCACCAGGCCACCCCAGCAGGGCCAAGCAAGCTGAGCTGAACCAGGCATGGGAGAGAGCTCACAGGGCAGCAGGCAAGGCCATGAGTTAATGTGAGGTGCTCCTGCCCTTTCCTCCAAGCAGCTCCTGCCCCCACAGCAGTGAGCACAAACTGGAGCTAACTAAGGACTTCTCTGTTGTGTGGGCCTCTGTTTTAGTTTTGGTAATGGCAAAACCTAAAAGTCCACTGAATTGCACTGGCCATGCTTGGCATAAAACATATTTATGGCTCATATGATGGACTAACAAGCCTCTCTGGCTACTAGTTATAGTGCTTTTCTTCCTGTTCCATCTCTCCAAGTTAAAGCTTTTGATCTGCAAGTATCTCAAATTAAGAAGGTTTTCTTTGGAAACAGCTTGTGGACAGGCAGAACTTTGTACTATCCACAACCACCCACTTCACACAATCCATGACTCAGCTGGTTCTGCAAAATGGTATAATTTTCCTGGTGACCTATTTCTGGGTGTGATGTTGGACATTGCAGGCTTTTGTCTGCACTGTCCTGTTGAACAGAGCAAGGCGTGCTGCTATCACGGAACTGGGCAATAGAAACTCCTCCAAGAGCCTCTGTCTGTTCTTCACCTACAAACAGAAACCAACTCCTTTACTTCTCTTTTCTGCCTTTTCTTACAGGGCTTAAATCTAGTGAGGAGATCAGATTTGTATTTCTCCACAGGAAGCATTTATAAAGTATTATGACCTAAAAGTGCCTGAAAAATAAGGGAATAATGAAGAGGAAAATAGGGGAAAGCAATTACACTGTGAGCTCAGGTGCTGTTTACCATGGCAGGGAAGGAGTTTCAGCTGGGTAGTTTCAGTCTTTGTACTGAATGATTGACTTCTGCTGGCTTTAATACATCAAGCTTGCTTTCAATGAAATGTGGGAACCACTTTCTTTGAAAGAGGGAGCAAGGGGGGTTTGTGCTGCATGACTAACACATCTTTTTCTTCTGTTGAAAAGAACAAGGCAATGTCTCTTATAACAGTGTTTAGTACTTAGCAGTGTCATAACCTGCTAAATAAACGTAATCGGGAACGCTCAGGCAGCATGAGACCTCTCACCCTGCTAGTGCCCAACCCTTCATCCAGCCTTGATATTGAGGTCCTTCCCATCTATTGTTTGCTCAGAAATTAAATAGAGTGCAAACACAGATCTTTGGAACAATTGACACAGAACCAGGACTACTGCATCTAAAGCATCCAATTCCTTGTGATTTCTGGAAATCTCTTACATATTGTGTCTGCTAAAAGGTATCTAATTTTGTATATTCAACATATCATTGGGCTAGGCAGTCTTTTTCATGGGATTTGTCTCTTTATCTGCCTAATGAAGGAAGGATTTACATGGCAATGAGAAAGTGTCTCATTCTGCACACACACACTGTGCCCATTACTGATTCCAGTGTTCTTCCATGTGGGTGTTTGTTGCTGGGGGCAGGAGAGCAGAGGTCACTCTACATCTCTCCAACCACAGCACAGGACTGGAGGGGGTTGAAATCCTGACACCCAGGGCAACAGAGGTGTCCCTGGGCTCTCATTCAACTGTGTCTGCAATCAGAAAAATTAGGGGAGTGGGCAAGAAACACAATAAAGGGGAAGAAAGTGCTTCCTTCCAGAGCAGGATTGTGAGTAAATAAGCACTGTCTGTACAGGAGTTTGGAAGCTGGCAGCCAGAAGGGAAATGTCAGAGGCTCACCTAACATACATATGTATATATATGTGTGTGTGTGTGTGCAAATAGATATGTATATATATATGTAACCTAACAACTGCTTTTTGCTGCCCCACAGGCTAATGTGAGCTGTGTTGTGAGGAAGGCGTTTCCCAAGCCAAGCCTCCTGTGGTACATGGACAGAGTGAGCCTGGCGGAGCAGCCTGGAGGTAAAGCAACCTGTCCACAGGGAAAGAGCACAGCTGCAGGTGTGGTTCCCAGGAAAGTCATGGCTGTTATCCACTCCTGCCACAGGGAACCTGTAGGGGTCTATCTGGCTGCAGGAGAGGGCACCAGGCCTCCTCAAAGGAAACAGCTGGCAAATGGCAGTGACCAGAGCACCCTGCAACTGCCAGGGATGGGAATTAAGGTTTGGCATGACCGCACCGTTCTTGCCAAGTCTTAGACAGTGTCCAGCAAAGAAACCTGCGGCTACATGAGCCTGCTTTCCAGTACCAGTATTTTGCACAGCTCTGACATATAGTTTGTAGTGTAACAAGAGGGTCTTTCCTCTTTTTTTCTCTCCCCAAGAAATTTCTGTGATACAAGAAGACTTGCAAGACAGTGAAGGTTTCTATGAGTTGAGATCAACGCTGATGCTGCAAGGGACCCATGAGACACATAAGACGTTCTCATGTGCATGTCTGTTTCCCATCCCAGGGAATGAAACAAGGAATATTTCATCAGAAGAAATATTTGTTTCCTTCGGTAGGTTTTTCACAGATAGGACACATCTAAAATGTTAAGAACACCAAACACCACACAGAGTATTCTCTGTTATTTAAAATACTGAAGAAGTGCCAAGAGTATAGAAGCTTTATTGTACAAGTTCATCACACAGCTTGAACTCTCTGGCAGGTTTTTTAGCTCAAATCTTTGCTCAAGCCTCTAAACGAGCTAAGAAACTCCTGCACAAACAGAAGACACTTGTTTGTTTAGGCAGAATCTTGCTGTACTTCCCATGCCCAAAAATACTCTAGCACAGCCACATAGCACCAGTGAGCTATTATAGTCATGTTTCTCACTGAGCACTCGTGGCTCCCTGGGAAACCAAATCCTCAGACTCGGGGCTATGTTATAGATCTTCAGTAAAACATGCAAAAGGCTGCACCTCTGTGGATGGTGGAGAAACTCCCCTACAACCTGTACTGTAAGAATTAGCTACATGACTAGGGAAGTGGGGAGAAATACTGTCCTGCATCTTTTGGTGAAAGCGGGAGATTTAGCAGTACAGTTTTCAGTGCCTCGGAAGTTGCAAGATGACTGGTGAGAAGGGCAGACAGATTTCCTTTAGCACCCTCTTGTGCATGTCTCCTCCTCAGGTGCAAATGCATATTTATACCTTTCTGAATTTTTTTTATTATGTATGCTCCCTGCTGCACAGACACTACGACCGAGCTGCTGACCCCTTAGCAGCCTCTAGGGGCACGTCACCTACCGTGGCAACTACTTGCAGCTCAGCTGGGTTCTCTTGTGGCTGTGTATATTCCTATTGGTATGTTTTTCCACGAAGTAAGACTGCAGCAAAAGGCACAGCTTACTCCTCTGGAAACATAGCTTCAGAGGGGAGGGACATAAATAATAATTTTTCTCAAAAATTACTCATTTTCCCCAATTTGCAGTTTTCTAGAAATGTATTCACATGAAGAGCTGTCAATTAAAGCAGTCTATGTTCTTGCCTGCAGGCTATGCTAATGCTAAGATAGATACACTCTGTATAAAAACGTTAAAGTATTTAGATGTGATAGAAAGGAAAGAATTACATTAATTCTCAGCCATACCTTCAGCGAAGATGCACAGTATGACACAAACCCAAACTAAATTTTCAGCCTTTATAACTACTTTTAAGAACTGCTTTAATCTTTCTCTTTCTTTTCCTTCACAGACAATAAATCTAATGAAGCCTCAGCTGAAGTTTTTACTACCACAGTTTCAGATGGTAGGATAAATTAGAGAATAAAGTAATTTGGGTTGTGTTCGAGGTGCGTTTACAAAGTCCTAAAGCTGTTGTAGAATTTACTACCCTAAATGGGTAGTAAGGTACCCCTTTCTGCAGCTTTGACTTCAGAGAAAATACTATAAACCAATATTTTGGTGATTTAATCTATTATATTTAAGACCAAGCATAATTAAACTCCAGCCTTGAGGGGCACTTAATGTTATTTCTGATGCTTCAGCTGGCATTTGAATATAGCTCTTTCAGTACTGAACTAATAATTAGAAATAACAGCCCTGCTAATGGTTCTACCTTCTGCTTAAGTACACAGCCAAGATCCTCAACACTTCTGTCATGCTAAAGAACTGATAGGATGTTTCTTAATTTGCATAAATTTGGTAAATCCCTGCTCTTCCCCTGCAAGTTTGTCTCATTATCAGCTTATTGCACACAGATAAATGTTCTCTCCACACCTCAGCTGAAGCCCTTTGGAAGCATCTCTCCTGGAGCAGTTTGCTCTGCTCCACATGGGAGGCAGCGGCACTTAGCAGGGGGTTACATGAGTGTGTCAGAGAAATGCTGTAAGCAGATGTATGAAAAAAGTACAGGGTTTGTGGGAAAAACTTCTGCACGTGCAGGATGTGGCAGGCCCTGAGGGCTCAGCCAACACCCCACTGGGCACCATTAAACCATCCCAGATATTGGGAGCCCTGAGAGAGAGAGAGGGAGACTTTTTCCCCTGCCGGCCTCTGCAAGGTGATCTCTCAAAGGAACCCCAGCAACTTACCTCAGGCCACCACCCTGCTTCACCTTGCACACTCTGCAGAACCCTCTGGGAGCCAGGCACACCTCACAGAGCTCCACAGCTCTGGTTTTTACACCTGTTGCATCTTTGGTAAGGAGTCCTTTATGTCAGCCAGCTACTATGAAATCCCTGTTGGCGCGGGCAAGACTAAGATGAAATGCAAATGGAAGGGCAGCAGCCAAAGGACGTACAAGTGTTTGCACAGAAAAGCAGCTGGAGAGTGGGTATTTGCCTGCTTATGCTAAGATCCAGTCTGCAGAGGGTCACTGCCACTCAATGCCCTCACACGTACCTGACCAGACAGAAGCACCTTCTGGCTGCCTTCCCAGATATGTTTTTCTAATGGAGTGTGTGAGCTTTCATAGATCACTTCCGTCATGGACCTCTTTGGGAAGACGTAATCCATCCTCCTAGCCTACTCAGGGAGTACTGTGCCTCTTCTGGGAAAAAAGAAGAAAGTAAACAGACATCTCAGGACATATATGCTGCTTGGGCAGGATGGTGTCTCTGCTGAGCTTGCCTGTGTGGTTAACTGTTCTTCAATTAGAAGGAATAGCTCCCCCTCCTCTTCTCTGAGGACTCAGTGAGCACTTTTCAGTGCAGAATGCCTCTGAAATTTCCTCTCAGAGTGGCAGCCTCTGAAGTGCCTCACAGATGGAGCTGTGCAGGTGCCACCACCAGGTCATAAATGTAATTTCAGTGTCCGTGCTAATAAGGTGCATCTCTTTGTATGGAATAAACCCATGTGATTCATTTCTGGTTTTTAAGTTGAAGTGCCAGGGGCTCCAAATTTTCTTTTCCCCAAAATCTTTGTTTCTCTAGGGATTTCTCAGCACAGTTACCTCAGTTGCTTCATGTTTCTTTCTGGACTGCTTGGCTGAGCTGTGCATGGAAAGATTATTTGGAAATTAGGTGTGATGTACTTTCTTGCTCCTGAACCTTTGAATCACCCACTTTCCTGAAACAGAAAAAACACCTTTCTCATGCTGAATGTTTGCTTTGATTTGTTATAGACTTTGGTAATTCAACACTTACATCGGCTGTCGTGACAGCCTCAGGTAAGGGGGGAAAATACTTTATTACTTATTCAATATACTTGGGATCTCTGCTTGACCACTGCCTAAATGTCCTGCACCCAGAGTCAGAGGTGTGACAGGGAAAAGTCAGTGTGCTCTGCTCATGACAGTACCAATGTGCTGCTTCTTGGGAATTTGTGAGCTGTGAGGTTACCCAAGCAGAGATCTGACAGAAATCTTGCTAAAACTGCCATGTTAGGATGGCATGTAAAATGTCATGATGAATATCATATATTATTCTTATACATTTTTGTATAATGGAATAATATGCCTATAAAGCTGTAAATAAATTTGTCCTATTATGACAGACAGGTGCATGTGGTAGGAAAGCCATCACTTGCTCTTGACCCAACAGCAGGGCATCATTCCCATTCATTTATAACTAGCTCTGTTTTACCAGAGCATGGATATGAATAATTATATAAAACTACCTTCAGCAATTGAGAGGAAAACCCTCAGGCGCTGGTGATCTCCTGGGCTGATGTGGCTGTGGCTGTGGCCTGTTGTCGTGGTCCATTTCTGGCAAGGCCTGGCTTGGCTGGGGAGCACCACATTCAAGAGCACAATCCACCCCACAGCAGTCAGACTGAACCCCGTGTATAAAAGCACAAACAAGCAATGCCTGCAGCCAGCCAGCAGGAAAGGGTCAGCACTGATAACATCAGCTGTCTGCAAGTGCCCACTGGAGCTGTGAAATGTGTTTTGAGCATTTAGCCTTAGCTCTGACAGCAGGATTTCTGCTGCACAGTCTGCATTTACCCAACAGCTACTGAAAGCTCTTTGATCTAGGTTGTTTTTTGACTTATTAACATTATTTTCTAAAAAACCTATTGACTAAATGTGAGACCATGTAAACCATCTGTAGAGCACCAGTCGACATCTGTGGCCTCTCTGGATTTGACAAGTCAAGCAAATTTGGCTCCTGCTTCCATAATGCAAGGTAATCAATTGAATCAAAGTGCTTTCTCTATTGCTTCAACAATGTAGAAGAAAGACACAAAAACACAATAACCATCTTACTTTATCTGAAGCAAGAAATTTAATGCCTATTGAAGTCCTTTTCCTAGTGCATTGCACACTAGGAAGTACACTAACCACTGTCAGTGTAACCACGGTTCAGGAATAAATATATGAGAAAACACCGTCTTGATTTTATCTTTTTTAATGCTCTGTTTAGGATATATTCATTAATTTTGGCAACTGGACAGACATCAAGTATATATTAATTAGTGTTATTATAGTGATTCCAAATACTGCCTGGATGAAGATACTAAACACAAGGCTTAGGCCTGGCCCAAAAGAGTGCTCTTTGGGAGATGAATCACTCAACAAAAAGCTCTGGGGCTCACAGAGGCTTGACTGAGATATGCCAAGGCAGGAACACAGATTGCAGCAGAGCTGAAATGAAAGTTTGCTGCTTCTCATGCTGCCTTCTCAATCCCCAAAACAGAGACACTTGCCTGGCTGACAGCAGAATAGCAAAGTTGCTTGTCCAAGTGGACTGAAAGCCCTTCTGTCTCAACAAAAAAATAGCAACAAAGGCTGTAAATATACAGTGTGAACAGAGAGGATTCTCCTCACTGAACTACACATTTTCTCTGGTTGAGGTGGTAAAAGGTCAAGCTCATAATGTAAGACAGATCAGAGCCATTTTTCTCCTGCAAGTAGCCCAGGAAGCAATTGCCTTTTAGCCAGTGCTTCCAGCGTGTGCCAGTCATGGTATGACAACCCTGGGTTAGTGCTTCTCCTCTCTGGCTCACTGCTGGTCCTCACACTGGTGCCACGACCAGCTTCTTGAGCAAATCCTCTGGGCTACAGTCAAGACAGGACACCAAGCCCAAGCCTGCTGTTTTAGTCTACTGGATTGGTTCAGTTCCTGTTATTTTGCAAGTTTTTGATTAAAATCTAAGAGACAGCTGAGAATGGATACAAGGGAAGAGTTCACATATACAGGCAAGAGGAGGAAGAGGGGAAGTAAAACCAAGGCTGTTAAAACTCTAGCCTGGATTTACTTAGCTTCCACCACAGCTCCATCACTGAGCCAGAGATGCTCGGGCTTTGAGTGATCAGTTACACCTATCAGTTATCAGTTCACCTTCTCATGTTTGTTCAGATGGCTTGATATTATTCCAAAAATGAGACAGTTGTTAAGAAAGATGGATTCCTTTTAGTAAATGTGAAGTAGTTCTCTTGGGAAAATGAAGGTCTATGTGCTAGCCACCATCTGTCTGTGTTTGAATATCAGATAAATAGTTAGCTGAGCTCTAGAAATCTTAGCACTTTAAAAAAAAATGCTGAAAGTAAAATGTTAAATAAGTTGGTATTTGGCATCAGACATTGCAGGTGTGACTCTTGTACTCTAACTTCTTGAAAACTTCCCTTTGCTAGTTGGGAAAACAGTTTTGTTTCACTGGAGCTGGTGACATCCTGTCTAAGTTCTGATTTATGTATGTTTGTTCCTCGCTCTACTGGTTTCAGGTCGAAACAAGCCAGTGCACTCAAGCTCCTGAGGTTCAGCTGAAACTAAGCTGAAATATAAAAATGCTTCAAATGTTTTCTTTAAGTTTATTTACCTATCTCAGTAAAACTCCTCCTGAGTTTCTAGCTTGTTATAGGCTTTCAAACCGGACACAGCACTGTGTAGTGCCTGTCTGAGGGAAGCCAGCATCTCAAGTAGTGGGCTACACCTGTTTGACCTCATTAGTCAGAAAACAGGGAAGAAAGAGGGGGAAAATTAAAAACAACAGATACGGTTCCCTACAGCAATTTTTACAAGCTTGTGTGCTTTTCAGCAGGAGCACTGACTTCCACCACAGAGGCAAAAGGCTACAACAGTGCCACGGCATTCAATGAGACCTTGACAGCAGCACGTGAGTAGACAGTGCATCTCCTTTGCTTCAAAGGACTGCAACAGGGGAGTTATGGAGCCAAAGTGTAAATGTGGCACCCACTTAGTGAGTGTTGTCTTGTAAATCTACAGAAATCTGGAGCACCTTGCAAAAACCACAGCAGCAAGGTCCTCGGGTCCTCAATTTGGGATGCCTTTTCTCAGAGCATTTGCTCTGTGGTGCTTATTTTCAGCTGCTAGGTGAGAATCACCACATTACCATGCAAAAATTATTACTAAGCATGGAAAAGTTGTGTCTGAGCAGACACCAAAAGTCAGGTGGAATAATGTGTACCAGATTTTCAATACTTCACAGAAGCAATTTTCCCGTTGAGTTCCACTGAGTAAGAAGATAAAAGCTTGGGTTTCCAAGCTGTCAAGGATTTGCAGTGGCAAAAGAGGAATGAAAAAACAATTGAGTATCCTGGTTTCATTAGACATATTTATTTTAATAATATTACAATTGAGATAGTTGCTAGGAAAATGTAGTGAGTGCTGAAGGTAGTTTATAGATGAAATAAATTGCCAGAGAAGCTAAATAAAATCACAGAGCAGCAGTGAAATAATGAGATAATGTGGAGAAATAAAGGCTGGCTAATAGAACATTGAAAGGCACCCTCATTAAAGATCAATAAATCAATAAAAAAAACCCCTAGGGTGAACATTTTTTCACTAGTCTTTCCCCTTAGAAAATCTCTGCTCAGCAGTACAAAGCCCAAAGTGACTTTCTTTTTAAACATCTTGGTTTGCTGCCTTTGTGCTTTTGGAACAGGCAGGACCTGCCAGCGTGCTTTTGCATTTGCATGGGAGTTGTCTTTTGGCTGAGGCACAAATGTAGCAGCCGCTTTCCACTTTGTGAATGTATTTTTGGTAGCACTCCGGTGCTGATCTACCCTCGTACAACCCACAATCATGCATTTATACCACAACCTTGTGACAGCTTCTAATGCTTCACAATTCTACTCTTGCACAGCTTGCTGGTTGCAATTTTTGCTAAAAGTGTGCTGAATTACTCTACTATTTGCAGGGGATACCATGCGTTGCACCACTCATCCCCACATCACAGCCACTGCTCCCCTACACCTGTGCCTGCCTGAGCACCAGCTCAGAGATAATGGCTTTGAAGGGTCCTCAGTCCAGTAGCCGTAATGGAGGACACTTTCAGAGCACACAGGCACCAGTGAGCCTGCTGAGGCATACACATGTATCCCTGTGCCCTCCCAGGACCACAAGGCTCCTACAACAGTGATTACCATTATCATTTTTGTCCTGGGATGCTCTAACACAAGCCATTATGTAGATAAGAATAAAGAGTGCTCATCAGTGTGCTGTATAGAGCACAGTGCTATTGGATCTCTAAGTGTATATCCTTTTTTTTGTATATAACTTTGTAAAATGCCATGCATTTTACAAATGTGAGATCTGTCATGCTTATTCACATAAAATCAAACACCTAATAAGCAAGCAGGAAAGAATTTAATTAATATCCAAAAATCTCAGTGAATTTTGCACACACACACACACACACACTTGAACTCTCAATTTCAGTCAAAGCCAGCAAGCATCTCACAATAAAGAGATTTTCTTGGTTCTGTCTGGTTAGTCATTTACATCATTTAAAGCTGGTTTTTTGTCTGGTATTTATAAATCAGCAGTTACATCAGAGACTTCCAGATTCCTCTGTTATTTCATTTGTTGTTTGCATCAGAGAAAGTCAAGGAGTACAAAATAGGCACAGTAGAGCCTAATGAAGAAATCATGTACAGGCTTGTAAGATAATCGAAGGACATTATTCCTTTTATTCAAATTTGAATGATTCCACCACCGAATCCCCACATCAGAAGTGCCATGGCAGCTCTGGAAATGCTGTGACATTGTCTAGTTGAGTATTTTAGCTATTATTTCAGAAGCTGTGAATGTGGAGATGGCTAGAAAAAACAGAAATGTACCCTTATGGAGCACTGATCCTAAACATCAGTAGCTTAACTGTATTAGGAAGGGAAAAAACTGTCTACAAACAGATGATAGATGATTTTTGTGGTTCAGACAGTACTTGACAGAAGAGACTGAGGTTTTGTTCAGTCTTGACAAAGGCAGACTCTGTGTTGCTGCTAAGCCACTTAATATCTTTAGGTTTCTCATTACCATCAAAAAGGTAAAAAGCTTATCATTCTCCCAGGCAGCTGTGCAGCTCAAAGCTGGCTCAAACCTGGCTTGCTGGAACATCTTAACAGGTGCCCTTTCTTTTCTTCTTTCTTTCTTTCTTTTCTTTCTTTTCTTTCTTTCTTCCTTCNATATTCTTTAATTTGACAAAAGCACATTTTTTATCTAGCCAGGTTGCAGGCCAAAAATGTAGGCATCTTGCCAAGTGAATTCTTACACCCTGATCCTGGAATTTGATTTCCTGTTTCCAGCAGGGCGAATAACAGTGGGTTCAAAAGACAACCTTCATTTAAAAAAAAAAAAAAACAAAAAACCCCAAGTAAGTCCTTCAAAATGTTCTGTGCCCATATCTTTTTAGGCAACCTGTCCTACAGCATCACAGACCAGACAGTTTCAGTTACCAGAGGGAAAGATTTCTTTACTACCAGCAGCCTGCTGAACAGTACTGGTGAGACATTATCCTACAAATCCTCTTCTTTCAGCATGCCACTGCAGAAGCACAAAACCTGGAGCTTTTTGTGTCCATTTGACCAGGGGATTTCCAAAAAAGGGAAAAGAAAGAGATGATAACAGGAGTTACAGCTGCTGTGTCCTCATGTCACAGGTTGTCACAGGCTTTTGGCATTCCAGCCTTCTCCTTCCATCTGCAAGCAAAGTTCCAGTGCATGTTTTCCTCCAGCAGCAAAATTGGCCAGTCACACTCTTGTGCCCCAGGGAAACCTCATGGCTCATGCAGCGTGGTGGTCTGGCCAGAGCACTGACTGCCATGGTGGGTAAGACGCAGGCTGGGTGACAGAGCAGTGTGGCCGCCTTGCACAGGGTGGTGATGCCAGCACAATGGGAGGTGACACTCAGGCGTATCACCCACGGATCTCTCTGGCACCCAGGCCACTGCTGCACCCTCTGGCAGCTGGAGGAGGACTGTGCTCCTTCTCTCCTGCTCCATATCCAGGACCTGAGGGCTCTTCTGTCAGCACCCGCAAGGGCGGCTGTGCAGAAGGGGGACGGGGCGGGGAATCCCAGCACTGCACTGGGGAGAGGCAGCTGGAATGAGACTGGGATGCTGTGCTGCCGACAAGAGCTCACCTCAAAAGGCAGCTCAGCCCTTGGCCCGACGTTTTGGCAGGGTCTGGTGCCGGTGGTGTGAGAAATAAACCATTGGGAAGGAGGGCGGGGGTGGGCAGCTATGCCCCTCTGCACTGTCACACACAGCTTCTCGCAGAGCAGCTCTCAGGGGAACAGAGAAAGCCAACTGGTTTTTGGATGAGGTCTCTGGACTGTGCCTAAATAATCTCAACAAGTGAACCAGTGGGTGGCTGAAATCAGCTCACACACCCAGTCAGAACAAACATGGGTTAAGTCCATAAATCAGAGCCGCAATGCTTGGAGTCTGAGATCCTCAGCCTGGTGATGAGGGGCTGCACTAACCCCAGCGCTGTGTGGGGCTGGGAACAGCAAGCCACAGGCAGCGAGCCCGGATTTTCCTCCTCTCTGGGGACATTCTGATGAGCTCTGTCCCTTACAGGTGACGGGAGGAACACCAAAGCCAGCCGTTTCCCCTGGCCAACAGCAGTAGCTGTCCTGCTCCTCTTCTGCAGCTCTCTAGTAGCTTTAGGCATCAGGAAATGGTGTCAGTACCAGAAGGAGATGTAAGTACAAGTGAATGGAGCCACAGGGGCAGGAGGGCTGGCACAGAGGGCAGCACAAACTCTAACCTGGCTGTTTGGATTTACATTTTTTCATTTGAGACTATGCAAAGCACACAAGGCCTTTAAGCACATGGATCACTAATGCCATTTTTTTCATACAGCAGTATGAAAAGTGGAGTGTTCTCAGTCCTTTCATCTGTTCTGTGGGTTATCTTTAAAATAAACTTTAAGAAAAGAGCTGCAGTGCAGCTTCAGGGAAAGAAGCTGCACTGCAGGTAAGGGAAGGTCATTTGCTATCTTTTGTCCCCAGAGCCCCCCATTTCTATTAGCCTCCCTGCCAGCTGCTTTTGCTCTCACATTTTGTATGGTTACTTGAGGACATGTTTTAATGAAATTGTACTTCTAGGGCAGCTCTATTTGAGTTTTGAATAATATATCTGAAAGTAGGCTACCTGAAACTCAATCCCAGTCAGAGAAGTGTTGAGTTTGTAATTATTACCAAAGTTTGATTCCCTACTAAAGCACTCCGAGATCTACTGGTGAAAGCAATATCTAAGAGACAATTACTTTTAATCTTAATCTTACTAACATTACTAAAATACTCAAAAAATCATAGTTATAATTAATAATCACTTAAGATTCTAGGAAATACTCTTGAAACACAACTGCGATCCTGTATATTACAAAGGTAAAAACAGGATTGATTTTTTAAACTCATTTGGGATGGGACCTTTATTTATAAACTGACCCCCCAAAAAATTATGAGTCTTTAAATATATCTTCAGAGAGCAGAGTGAGCAAAAAGGCCTGTGCAAGGGGTTTGAATGGTCCATCAGCACCATGTTCTGTCCTTTCAAAACATGAATGAAGTAAAATTGCGAGGTGGGAGCTAAGAAAGCCAAACAAATACCAGGAGGTGTGCTGTGGTTACAAAACAGACTCAGGGAAGTTGCAGCATGTAAGGGCTAATGTCAGGTGTTCTTATAATGACTTAGTGTCAATCCACATCCTCCTGTGAACATTTCACAATAGTCTTTTATGTGACTTTTGTGTGACAGTGCATTTTCTCTCTTCTATTTCAGTATGAACAGACCTCCATCCTTCAAGCCACCGCCACCACCAATAAAGTACACCTCCATGGTGGAGTCCGATGGGCCTCCCCCATCCTGCCACGAACTGGAAAACCTGTAACACCACCCACAGCCCTTGTGTAGCACGCAGGAGACTGACACAGTGAAAAGGCTCTGCCTTTAGAACAGTGATTACAGGAGCTTGGTGTCAATGATCCACATTAAAATTCAGAGCTCCTACACGACATTAATTTTGGAAGCTGAGCACTCCTTAGGACACTCCCTTCATCCTGTGTATCTCTATGCATGCACTACGTTAACACCGTCGTGAGTGTCCCTGTGAGATTACATGTGCTTAATTTGAATTGGGTGATCAACTGGGAATTTGCTGTCTTGTCCATGGCAGAAGATTAACACATCACCCTGCCAGCCTGACTGAAGAGTGTTGAAGCTTGTCCATCTACTAAATGTATAGACATGACAGCTCTGCCATACAGACACCAAGGTTAAACGGGAAGCAGTGGCTGAACACAAGATTTTGAGACCTACACGAGCTGTTCTTGCAATTATTTATTTTTTCAGTGGACTAACATAACCCAACACATCATTTTCTATCACTGTGAAACAAAAAGAAAGAATCAGCACCATACAGAGACAGAAAATAGTCTGCATCTCTTGGCACAGGATTACAGCACTGAATCATGAAGAGTGGTTGGTGAGATGAAAGATCATGGTGTGGGCCTGGTGCAAGTGTACACAAAGAAGTCTCAGTTGTCATTGGTGAAGTCACAAGAAAATCAACTTCGGGCTCATGTACAAATCACCTGTGGGCCAGAGACTCAAGGACTGAAGCAAGCCTAAAGATAATAGAAAATTCTAGTCCTTTTGGAAGTGTTATGCCTTTGAAATAATACTTAAGTCTGCTTTTCGGGAATTATATTTACAGTATACATGAAGAAAAAAAAAGAATGTAATAATTTTCTTTTTCTTTAGTTTTAATGAGCTGTCATTTGCTATCTTCACATTTTCCCAGACCTCAGGGGTAGTTTCCCAGGTGGCTTAAGCCTGTGAAAGAGATGATCCAGTCTTCCCCCTGTCCTGCTCAAGATTTCCTTGTATTGACACTAATGAATAAATGACAGTGTGGAGAGTGGGCTCAGCTTGGCCCTCTGCACAGTTCTCAGCCAGGTCAGCAGCTGCGTGATCAGCAATGCAAGGCTTCAGAGCTGCAGGAGGAGCACTGCTTTTGGCAGCAATTACGATGCCTTCAGGCAGCCAAGAAACCATCCCTCTAAGTTTGTTTGGAAATGTATTGTTACCACAATGGTATTTCTGTAATTAATGCAAATCAGCTGAAATTCAATCATGTCAGGCTTAAAATTGATATTCTGATTTAGGAATGGGATTTGCTTTATTTACTGCTAAACACTGGTCGATGAGTGTCAGGGTTCAGAACACTGTATTTCCCAGGACTTTAGATTAAATGAATGGCTTACTGGAAAGAATGATCTAACAGACCTTTTTAGAGTATTTTGTTGTATTATTTACCTTATAGTACAAGCAGTTCTAAATCCATCATCTGTGCTGAACAGAAAACACTTTGTTTCCTACAAAACTATACCGACCTTCTATGCATGGAAGGGTCAATGTTTATTTGGGCATTTCTTGTTTGTGTGGTCTTGTAGAAGCACAGTAGTTTAATTTTTGTCATACTATACATCGCTGCAAAAGAAGGCAGATTTTTGCCCTTAAAAAAATAAATTGGAAAAAACCCACAAACAAACAACACACACACCCCCCCCCACCCCCCCCAACCAGATGGATAACAATATTCCAAGGGGTATGGAGAGCCAGGACGGTCCTCCTTGCCATTAGATGAGGTTGCCTGTCCGTCGCATACGTGTCGCAGGGGGGTTATTTTATTGTCTCGGGTATCCTGGTCCCCACGGTTGCTGCTGGCCGGAGATGTTCCCTCTGGCCGCGAGCAGTGCCCATGGGTGTCACCGCGTCCTGCGGCGAGCGCCGCTCCCCGACTCCATCCCCGAAGGCTGCTGCCGCCTCCGCGAGCGGTGCTCCACAGGGCAACCACGCCCGGGAGACCCCGCCTGGCTGCGGGGCGCTTCCAGCCTCCCCCGAGGGTTTTCCTCCGAACTCCCTGCGCCGGGACACGCGGGCGGGCGCGGCAGCCGCGGTCCCGCCGTTCACCAGCAGGTGGCGAAGTAGCACCGCGCCCGGCGGCGAGCGGGGCCGTTCCCCGCCGCCCGTCCCGTCCTTGCCGTTCCTCCCGTTTCCTCGCCTCCCGTTCCGCCCCGTCCCGTCTGTCCCGTCCCCGTCCTCGCCCAGCCCCTCCCATTCCGTCCTTCTCTCCCGTCCCGTCCCGCCCCTCTCGTCTCATCGGCAGCAGCGCGGAATGAGGCGGTGTCCCTGCCTGCCCTGGGGCGGAGGGACGGACGGGCACAAGGAGGGTGCCTGCCCCTCCTCTGCCGGCTTCAGAGAGGGAAAAGGAAAAGGGGCAGCCATCAGACTGGGACTTGAGAGAGGAAATCCACCCCCCCCGTGCCAGCCCCATCTTCCTGGTTTTCTGCAGCTAAATTGGGTGTAGGATGGTTTCTATTTCTGTTTGTCTCTATCTGCTCCTCTCCACAAAAAGAATGGAACATACAGTTTACTTAAGAATTGTAATTTAGTTCAAAATTGACCCCTGCTTTAAAGAGAAAAAAACAAACAAACAAAACACTCAACTGCAGCAACTTCAGCTGCCCCATCCCAGAAAGTTTTCAAGACCGGGCTGGTGGGGCTTTGAGCAACCTTGTCTAGTGGAAGGTGTCCCTGCCCGTGGCAGAGGGGTTGGAACTAGGTGATAACTTAGGGATTTCTTCAAACCCAGACCATTCTATGACTCAGTGATTATTTTTGGCAGCTGCTGCCCCAGTGTGTAAGTTGGAGGCATTGGCTTGGAATTGTGTTCTGTCAACTCTGGAATAATTTGGCCCAGATCAAGTTACCAAACGCTTGAAGGTGGATATGGGAGTATTAGATAAAAGCTTTTCTCTAAGTGTAACATGTTCAAAGCTTGCTGTGTGGATATAGTAAAAATTTCCTAAGAAAGTCTTAAATGTTTGTTGTGGTTTAACCCCAGCTGACAACTCATTTCCACCAGTAGGAGGGAGAGAGGACTGGAAGAGTTAAAGTGAGAAAAAGCATGGCCTGAGATAAAGACAGTTTAATAGGGAAAGCAAAAGCTGCACACTATCAAAGAGAAACAAGGAATTTATTCACTGCTTCTCATGGGCAGGCAGGTGTTCAGTCAATGCCAGGAAAGCCAGACTCCATCATGTGTAATGGTGAACTGGGAAGGCAAAACACCATTGCTCTGAATGTTCCCCTCTTCCTTCTTTTTCCCCAGCTTTATATGCCAAACATGGCACATATGGTGTGGTCACTTGGGGCCAGCCGTCCCAGCTGTGTCCCCTCAACTCCTTGTACACCCCCAGCCCATTCAGTTGGTGAGGTGAGAGGCAGGAAAGGCAGAAAAGGCTTCGACATTGTGTGAGCACTGGTCAGCAGTAATGGAAATATCTCTGCATTATCAACACTGTTTCTATCATAAATCCAAAACACCAGCTCATAAATCTTCATACCAGATACAGTGAAGAGAATGAACTCTACCCCAGCCAAAACCGCATTGCTAAATGCAAATCCAGGACACAATAATACCTGTAAAGCAGACCCAGGTCAGAATCTGAGATCACATAATAACACATAATGTCATACTGTGAAATTAGGTGGGCCTGCTCTATACGGTCTTTAATACGTGCATTACACAGTAGTGAAAGCAACACCCTGGAAAGCTAAGCAGCTAGGTGGTTTTATGCACAAGTGGTTTTCATCTGCTCCTGAAGAGATGGTAAATGCTGCAAGGTGAGAAAAAAAATTACAAAAGCAAGGAATTTGTTCTCAGTATTTGTTTGTAGTTGCTAATGTGCCTTGTGAAGTCAGCAGCAAGGCCTGGGGATTTCTGTAGAGTGAGTGTCTCTTCCCAGCACTCTGTGGTTTGTATTCCTGCCTGTTGCACCCAGGTGGTGCTGGGCCCTGCTGATGGAGGGCCAGAAAAGGCTGCCAGCCCCAACCCATGGGGTGTGTGGGGCAGACAGGTGTCCTCAGCCTGGTTTCCACCTGTCCGACAACGGAGAGGACAGCTCTCAGCTTGGAGGATGCCCTGCTCCTGGCACACCTGACAGCCATCCCAAGCTTTAATCCCCGTTAATTACCTTTTGCCTCACTCTGAATCACACATCCTTTTTAAACAGCATTGCAGCGGCTTCTCTCACAAGGTAGCTTTTGGTCCTGTAAATTAATTACCCTTGGCTTGTTTATTTTAGAAGCACCCCTATAGTTTGCTCCAGTAATTGGAATGCAGGCAGAGGTGTGGCAGTGCCTGGGAGCAGGGAGCAGGCTGTGGGAGAGCACAGGCTGCCTGGACATCCCAGTGCCAGGCTCATTAGAAAACAGTAGCTGATAATAGTCTTTGCCACTTGGGATTTCCTGGGATGGGCTGTTTCGCCCATTTTAATACGGACCTATGGAGTTTTCTCTTTTCAGGAATGTTCTCCTCATTGCAGCTGTGTTGAAAGCCTTGAGAAGTGCTCCAGCTTCGTTTCAGCATCTGTGTTTGCTTTAAAAAGCTGTGCACAGAAATCATACCTGTTAGCCCAGCACAGGGTATTGGTTACTTTGTGTGGTCTTTGCTGGATCTAAAGCCATCACATGTTACAAACGGCAAACATTAGAAAGATCTGTGTATGCTTTGACTCCAGAAGAAGCAGGATACAAAGGAGAAATTTTGTTTTATTTATGGTTTATGTTAGTAAGCAATTCTTCCTGACTCTGCAATTAACTTTTGAGCAATAAACCAATGCAAAGCTCCTAGAAAGCTCTATTGGGGGGGGGGGGGTAATGATTGCTTAATCCCATCTAAGGGGATTTTAATGGAAATAATATGAAATCACATTATATTTGAAATTATTTCTTAAGGACAAGAGGAAGCTCAGGGAAGTCCACAGTAAAGATTATTTTATTTCAGGGAACATACAATTACGTCTTTAAAATTCCCCTTCCATCTGTTTTCTAGACTATGATGTTTCATCTGTTTCCTTTCAAAGTCTCCTGTACCAGGTTGGCCTGATAAAACTTTTAATCACTGTAAAAAATAATGTATCTGTTTGCCCCTTGGTTCCTTTCCAAACGGGACGACTTCCAGATTGACTCTGGCATCCTACACAGCCTGAAACACCCTCGTGTGGTGTAAACGAAGAATTGAATAGCTCGCTATCGTCAAACACATGGCTCGCAGATGCCAGGGCTTGGCTTACAGCAAACAAAGGGAGAGAGAGAAGCAGGCAGTATATTGATAGAACTGACACTGAGGCTATGAGTGGTGAGCAGAAAGAGGAGGGGAAGTCAATATTACAAAGGGTATATTATATGACAGAAATCTAAGTATTTGCAATGGGCTTAGGAAGTGCAAAAAGTGCTGTGATAGTAACGGTGGTTTTCTGATTTGATGTAAAATGGAAAATGAACATCACTACTTGTGGTGCACTTGAAAGAAGTGGCGTTTTAAATGCAATGATGTCTGCAGAGCTTTGTGATTGAGTGTGGCTGATGGTTTGAAATGTTAAATAATTCCATTGCAGTCAGGGAAAAAATGGTAATGAACAGCTTGGAAGAGTCTGAGTATACTTACATGAAATGTTGAGCAATTAGCTTCTCTCTGTGCAAGTGAATCCTGCCGTTTTCTTCTCATCAGTAGCAAAGTGACCTTTAAAATACACGGAAGACATGGAAGCCTTTCCAATAATTTATTTTATCTATTGCCTGCTGATAAATTGCATGTAAGGATTTGGAATTTACATGGCACTGTAGACTTTGGGCTGAAAAGGAAGGTTTTGAAAACATGAACAGAAAGCTTTCTAACTATGGCTTTGTAGCCTGCTTAAGAATGGGATGTGTTATCAAGTATTCAGTGTGGTAAGGAGAAAGAGGGTATGCTTCCTGTGCCATCTGATATTATCAGCTTCTTTTCAGTTTCTTTAAAACTCTTTTAAAAGTTCATTGTTCTGGATTTATATTCTGTATATGGCAGCCCATGTGTTGAAATTGAAATAAACCACATTTGTGTGTTTGGACTTGGCTAACAGTGAAAACCATATGCCTCTTCGTGCTTAAATAGCATCAGCCTGATCTGCACAGCTAATCTTTTTACTATGCATTTGAAACAGGAGGGTTAGGAGGGTGGGAATGGGATTTGAGCTGCTAGATTGTCTGGGCTGTCTGCGACATTGGCTTCTGCTCTGCACCAGGCAAATGGGAATAGCTGAGTTCTCTGTAAATCCACATAAAACATAAATATGGCTGTGGGAGAAATATAATCTGTGGGGGAAAATTGATAGTAAAGTTCTAGTCAGGCTATCCTCATTTCTGAATGTGGTTCATATGGGAATGCTCCAGCAACATGGAAAAATACAACAACCTACTGACCTTGATACAGAAGTAAAAAATGTCAATAATGTGAGTTCTTTCCTGCCTGCTTAGGCATTCATTTTTGCAGCCACTTAAACACTTGCTTGAAGTGGAGCATTTGAATGGTCTCAAGTGACAAGACCTCCTACATAATTTGTGAGTTTAGTCTGTGGAAAATAAAATTGTATTATTAATGCCATTTTTTCCTTCTGGCTCTCTCAATTAATGATCATCATTGCAGGGTTTGGTACTGATTACAGAAGAAAATTACAAAGTTTTGTGTAGATGGAAAGATGTTGAGGTTTTGGTGGAGGCAATAGGTAGTTTAATACTCTTCTTTCTTAGAAAAAGAAGGATTTTTTTGGACCATAAGACAGTTTTGCTAGTGGTTACTGCTGGCAAGAGTCTTTTCCTCATATCTGATGCTCACAGCTGAAGTCTTGCCCCAGGATGCTGAATGGATGCATGTCCTCCTTCCCTTACCTTTCTGGTTGTGAGCTGGTGGTGTCCTACACAGTCGAAACATCATTTGCAGGTGGGAGAGCCAGACATCACCTTAACCTCCAGAGCCAGGGTGTGCTCATCCTGCACACCATAGCCCAGGGGTACTGAAACTACCTGTGCACAAGGCAGAAAGTCACTGCGCTGTGGTAGCACCAAAGTACCCCAGTACTTCCATTCACATGTACACATTCTCCAGTACCATGAAAGAGTGATGGAAAATGGTCAGAGGTTTTGGGGAGGCTGTGAAGAGAGAAGGTTTGAGACTTTTCCTGCTTCAGCTGTAGCCCCCTCTTTTCTAGCTGATCTGATGGCAGAGGGCTGTTAAGAGCTGCTCTCATGGTAGATGTGATTAGATTCCTTCTCCCACGTCAGAGCACACCCTACTGTTCTTCTTCAGACTCCGTTGCCTGTCATACACACCCCATCTTTATTTCCTTTGAGAGATGGGAAATGCAGGATGGGGCCTGGCAAGGACACCCAGCAGTATTGTTTCAGTAGTCAGCCTTAATAGTTTTGGTTCTAGACTTCAGTGTTTGCAGTTTCCCTGCCCAAAGGCACAGATGTCCCTGGGAACATACCAATCAATCTCTGTGAAGTGGCTACCCCTGCACTTCAAGGCTTTCTCATCCTGGAAAGCTACACTTGACACAGCCGTGGTTGCCAATGGTATTCCAGGTGCTCACAAGTGCTCTTTTCCTGGACAGCCACAAGCTGCAGAGGTGGGAGTATGAGAGAGGGAATAATGAATAATGTTTAAAGGAGATAAACTTGCCGGGGTAGGGACTGTTTGGAGCTCCCACATAACAACCACTCTTAGGTGAAGGTACAAATTTATTTACAGGAGAAAATGCTTATGATCTCATACACAGAGCTTTGAAGAGTGTACCCTGCTGTCTCCTACATCGGGGCAAGTGTGGTCTTATTGGGAAGGGGGAGCAGGGCTGCAGGACAGTGGAATGCATGCCAAACCTACCCTCCATGTTCTTCCTTGACTGTGAGGGTCAGGAGTGCCTTGTGAAAATTTATAATGCAAATTACACCAGATTTAAGATTCTTCAATATCAAAGCTCTAAAAGCAAAATGACTTTTTCACTTGCTTGAGAAGGAAGATGCTGACTCATGGAAGGAGATAGATGCTGGTTGTATTAATGAAAATATATAGTTAATGTGTACTTACAAATACATTAAGTGTATGTATACTTTAAATATACAGTTCAATCAGCAGTTTCATTGTATATCAACAAAAGCATTCTGCGAATAATGTGCAAACTGTAATACACCAAGTGAAAAATATCTGATTAATTAAAAGCTACTTCCTTACAGACAAAGCACAGGACTTCCAAAATACATATCTTTGATATTTTGTATTCAGCTTTTAGTAATTATCTTTTAGTAATTTGTCAGTGAAAAATTATCTTTCAGAATTATATTTGTGGGGGGGGGGGTTTCAGTAACAGGAGATGGCGTAGGTCTCAGTGTTTTATACCTGGTCATCTCTATATCCTATGGGAAGAGTATGGAAATAGTGTTTGTACATATTTGTAAAGAGCAGTTAAGAGAACTTGTTCTCAAAGCATTATCCTTCAAAGACACATAATAATGCAAGGGAGGAAAAATGTACCTTAGAGGATCAATTTTGTGTGTCACAGCAAATCCAGAAATTGTTTTGGAGAAAATTCTTTCCCCAACAACCAAATGCAGTGAAAGGTCGAGTTTGAGACTGTCGGGGAAAGGGAATTGTGAAAGAGCAGGTGGGGGGGATTGAGCCTGCTCTATCTTGCTCTTTAAATCTTCTGCTGCCGTGTTGGCTCTTGCCAGGCACAGTGTGTAAATCTCTCCAGATAATCCACTTAACCCACCAGTCAGCATCATAAAACCACGCTGCTGGCCCTCTATGTCAGGGGTAGCTTCTCTGGAGCTACGGTAGAGGGAATGAAGGAATTTTTGGGGATTGCTGTATCTCTTATGTGGAAAGGCTGAGGGAGCTGGGCCCGTTTGATCTGGAGAAGGCTGAGAGGCGACCTCATCCATGTCTGTCAGTATCTGAAGGGAGGCTATCAGAGGATGGAGCCAGGCTCTGCTCAGTGGTGCCAAGCAACAGGGCAAGAGGCCATGGGCAGAAACTGATGCTCAGGAAGTTCCACCTAACCATGAAGAACTTCTTTCCCGTGCAGTGACCGAGCACTGGAACAGACTGCCCAGAGAGGGTGCGGAGTCTCCCTCGCTGGAGATACTCCAGAGCCGTCTGGACGCAGTCCTGTGCCATGTGCCCGGGCTGACCCCGCTGGAGCAGGGCGGTGGGGCAGAGGCCCCCGCAGTACCCCCGCGCCCGCCCCATCCCGCGGGGATTCCATGGATGCCGCGATCGCCGCGACCCCAGCCCACCGAGCCGACCGAGCGCAGCGAGCGCACCGGCACGCGGGGCGGGGCCGGGGCGGAGCGCNGCGGCGCCGTGGGGGCCATGGCCGACGGCAACGCCGACTGGATGGGTTCGCTGCCGCCCGCGCTGCGCTCCCTGCCGCTCTCCAACCTCGCCATCCCGGGTAGGGCGGCGGGACGGGGGTGCGGGGGCCGGGGCCGCCCGGGCGGTGGTGGGGGAGTCACCTTGGCCGCGGCGTCGCATCCCCCGCAGTAAAGTGCTAAGGCAAAGGCTGGGGCAAGTGCTGGAGCTGAGAGAAGCCCTGTCCTCTTTGCAGCAGAGAAAGGAGCGCTTAATCTCCCGTAAATGCGGCTGTGAAACTCGAGCCATTGACCTGCTGCTTTCACTGCCCTGAGAAAAGGTAGCTGTGACCGCCAGAGGCCCTCCTGAGGGTTTGCGGGTACTTTAAGCAAGGCTGAAATCGGACAGGGAGAAAGGCTCGGTTGCGTTGAACCAGCAACTGGAGGTTCATCAGATGGAAGGTCTGAGCTGGGGCTCTGAGCAGCCTGCTCTCCTGGAAGGTGTTCCTGGTCGTGGCAGCGAGCTGGAAGCTACGTGATCTTTAAGCTCCCTCCCAACCCAGACCATTATGTGGCACGTCTTTTATAGCCTGGTTTACAGATAGATAAACTAATAAATGACGACAGCTGATGACCTGAAATTTACTTAGGCTCATTTTTCCACCTGTAAAGGGCAGAAATTACTCTTCCTTGCAAATGTCAATGGGGAAGATTTTAGGGGTGGTTACTGTAGCTCGTGCTGATACTGCATGTTAGACTCTGGTACAGGCTTGGTTTTCATTTTAGTGCTTTAGTTTGTCACTACCACTTTGGCTATGTGTTGTAGCATACATACAACCTCAGTCTGAGCCTGGGGAGGTTCAGGATGGACAGTAGGAGGAGTTTCTTCACAGAAAGGGTGATTAGACATTGGATTGGGCTGCCCACGGAGGTGGTGGAGTTACTGTCCATGGAGGTGTTTAAGGAAAGACTGTAGCACTCAGTGCCACGGTCTAGCTAACGAGGTGGCGTTTGGGCTTAGATTGGACTCTGTGATCTCTGCGGTGTATTCCAGTCTATTTGGTTCTGATTCTGTATAGCAGAGACACTTCCCTAGAAACAGAGTAACTTTTTGCCCTTGAAGCATGTAGAGAAAGAGCTGTGCACCTCGTATGCACTGCTGTGTTACCTGAAGCAGAACAGTTAAAATGCCAGGTTTCAATAAAGAATGGTGCCCTCTCCTATCCTGACAGTAGCAAAAACATTTTATGTGACCCCGTTCTATTGAACAGGGAAGCGGGACAGAAAGGAAATTCGGTGTTCATATAAAATTCAAGTATCGGCAGACTTCAAAACTTCAGACAAAGAAAGGCTCATCTGTTTTAGTGAACAGTAATAAATCAACTTGTTGCTGTAGCCACTTAAAGGCTGTGAAACTGTGTAGAATGTTATGGTGTAGATTGCATTAGGTGCATTGCCACTGTCACTTGCAAACATCATGCAGCCAGTGTTGCAGCAGAGAAACTACGTAAATGAGTGGTTGTTTCAGTAATGCCGTGGTGCTTTTGAAATGGGTAATGCTTTTTTATTTAAGTGCTTGCAGTATGTGTTTATTTGTGATCAGGGTTGGTGTATCTCCACAACACTTTCCTGCGTATGCCTCATGCAACATGTGAGCAGGCAAAAGATATTTTAGGTAGATTTTGTCATTTTTCATTATTATTAGTTTAGTCCAACGATTATTTTGCTGAAGTGGGGTTTTGGTGTGGTACTTTTTGAGAGCCAGAGGGATGTTCCTAGCAGTGTGCAATACAGGTTGCACTTCAGGAATCTTTGCAGATGCCGAACAGCAAAGGAGACCAGTGTTATCTTTAAAAGAGAGATGAAAGGTCAAATGAGAAGTGGTTTTGTCTGTGCTTAGTACCTGTGACAAGAGGCCTGCGTTTGTCCATCTCAGGATACATTTGTTTTCTCCCCTGGAATGATGGACTCAACTGGTTTTGGTTTGGGGAGTTTCTTTGTTTCCCCGCTTACTCCTTGTCACTTTTTGTGACAGGAGTGGAAACTTTAAAACTTGTTTTAACTTGAGATAAAGTTAGCGTTCAAAATCATGAAACTGTTGTTGTTATATACTTTTTGCACTTCTTAGATTTATTATGTGCTGCTGTGAGTGGGAAACTCCCTTGTGTGTTGCCCAGAATGTCTTCATAGAGTCCTCCTGCTTTATTTGTTGTAAACAGTTTGCTTTCGGAGCTGCTTGTTTTCACTGGCTTTAGAAGAGGTAGCTATGACTTCTGAGGGTCCTTTTAAAGCTACATTATTCTATGATTCCATGAACTATTAAATAATGGTGTGAAGCATCTTACTTGGTAGTAGAGAAGGTCATTCTTTCCTCAGTCCTTAGAACCAACTGGTAGCAAGTAAATAATGTTGAAGATGGATATTCATGAGGTATATGGGGTTTTTACATGCTTGTTTAACTCTGTGCTCAAAATGGAAAGAGACTTTGAAAAAGTCAAGGTCCTTCTCCAAAGCTTGTGTGTGATCAGTTCCCACGTTTGGGCTTTTCTGTTATTTCTATAGGGGAAAACTCTAGGCAAAATGCTAAACCAATATAGTCTTATGCAAGGAAGAGAGCTGAAGTTTCCTGTGCAATGTCATGAAGGGAGGGATCTCTTGCAATGAAAAATTGCCAAATATCAAGTAACTAAAATGTCATCAGCTTTACAAGCATACAATACAGTCAATAAAAATAACCACCCTCAACAAGTGGTGACCTTGTGTGAAAGTCTAGAGGGTTCTCTCTTAATTATATTCCACTAATCTTCCTTGGATGTGGGTTTAAAGATGAAACCTTAACCATTTTGATTGTGTACGTGACCTGTACAGTACTTGTGTAGCACTGGGTCAGGCTGGCTAGGCCGCAGGAGCCAAAAGGAGAGCCAAATAAAAGACCACACAGAGACAGCAAACAGAGAGGGCAAAAAGAGAGAGAGGGCAGAACCCTCTGCCTTTATTTATATGTTTTTACAAATCACCGTGGATTGGAGGTAGAAATGACCACCTCTCAATTCCATTGGTCAAAGCACCAATCAATCATATTTCTCCATGCAGTATAGCAAACTGATAAACAACACAGACAGTTAGCAAAACATAGATAGTTGTTAGGAAACCATGGCCATGTTTACAGAAGAAGTGTGAGAAGGTATTACAGAAAGGAAAAATACTGAGAAACTGCAAAACTCAGGGCAACATCTCACCCTTTTACCATTAAAAAGAAAAAAAAAAGAAAAAAAGAAAATGAACAATTGTTCAAGGCAACATACTTGTTTAATTTCAAGCTGGTTTACATTAAACAATTTTAATGAATCACAACTGTGATACTTACTGTTTTCCTTGGTCATCTTTTGATCTGCATCTGCTACTTTTCTTACTTCTCCAGGTAGAAATGGAACACAAGATAAATCTGGAGTGTTCTCACTGATCAGCTTTTGAAGTAAATCAGCTATTTAAAGAATTAGCTGGAGAAGCCTAGCTGTTTCTTGCTTGTTAATAGCACCATGGTATGTCCAGCTGTACTGTTCCATTTGAACTGCTGCAGAAATTTTTAGAAAGGCAACTAACTTGATTAACTTGGTGCTAGAGTCTGAAGCCTCTGCATCTGAAAGTATGGCACCATTTTCCTGTTTCATCAAACTTTTACATGAATACTTGTATTAGAACAGGTGAAACACTTCCTCTGTCTCAATCTCCACTGTGTGAGGTCATTATAAGCTCGTGCGTTTTGTTTTGAGACAGCAGGGCAGTCTAGCAGATGTTCACTGCCAGCTATGAGGGTTTGTTTATTGAGTGTTTCATTAGTTCAGCCTCCAAGGTGCTGGATGAATGTCATGAGCAGAAGAGCAGGCAGTTCTGTTTTCTTTTGGGTCTTGGTAATAATACATTTATTTAATCCTGTCTGGACTATTCCAACTTTAAGTATATAAGAGCCATGATGTAACAGGGATAACTGGACTTCTGGATCAATCTGTATCCCTTGATTGGTTCCTTGAGTACTGGTCAGGATGGCTAGCTGGGAGTTTTTTTATACTGCTGATTTTCTTTCTTTGTCTTCTAGAGAAAACATAGGATGACTTAGGTAGGGATCCACTGCTGCTTGCAGGAGCACCCAGAAGAGTTATGGGTGCCCTTCCATAAATAAAGTAAGGTAATCAAAAGTCTCTTCTGTCCCCTGCCTTTCCTTCTCTCCCCCTGCAAATACAAATGAGTGTGTTGCCGAAGCTAACCTGGTGGGAAGGTTTTCTGTGGTGATGATGGTTTAGAGGGATTTTTTTTATTTTGAGAAGTGGTTCTTGCCAGAAAAGCTGTTTGCAACACCTGCTCGTGGAGTTGGGCAAGCCCCAGGGTGGGTGCTGGACTGTGTGGGTGTCCCGAGGGAACATGAAGGTTAACCTGATGTGTCATGGTGCTGCAGATGCAGACAGGAAAGAACAACAGGTAGAATGGCTGTACATGGAATAAATGGGTGATTGTTTTCTTTTACATAGTTTGGCTGAAACATAGGCTGTTATTAAAAACTAAGCTTGTTTGGGGAACAATTAGTCTGAATTTGAACTAAGTTGTTTGATAGGAGTCACTGAAGGAGAGAGCTGAAAGATGGAAAATTTGGGAAAGTAAAATGTTCTACTTTAGCACTTTGAAATGTGATACTAAAAAAACCAAACTTTACACCAATGGTTTTCTCCTAGAGTGTAAGATTTCTTTTTTAAAATTTTGAAATGAAGATCTTTGTGTTGTAGGTCAAACTTGTTATATCTAAGGCTGATTTGAAAGAGTAAGGAAGCTTTTGCCACCAAAGTCAGTTTTTCAGCCACTGGTACATCTAGAATCAAATGTCACAGCCAGCAGAGCGCTGTGCTGGTGTGGAATGTGCACGCTGGGCAGGCTGCCTTTCCAGGGACCCGTGGGGCAGCTCTCCATCTGTGGCTTCTGGTGGTGTACAGGGCCTTTCCTCTCATCTTCTAGTGATCCCAGCTGGTGTGTTCTTGCTTCCTTGTGGAAGCATGCAGAAGGCTGGCCAGAATCTCATTCCTAAGTCATGCGGAGCATTTGGAATGTGGAGCCATTTCTGTCAGCATCAGGTTGGACAACTGGTGAGGAGATTCCTGTGGGATACTGGGTTGTATATAGCCAGAGCTGAGAGAAAAGATGGATTTTACAGTTCCGGAAGCATTTTCTTCAACAGAGAAGATCATATTGGTCTGAATATGGTCAGAACAAGACCACATTAGAGACTTTGAATAGTTGGTAAAGTGTCTTCAACTTGACTGTTCACTGATCTCCAAGGAGAGATGTGTGCTCTTCTAAAATAGTAAATCTTTGGTGCTCCAAACTATAGCATTAGTCAACCTGCCTAATTCCCCCCTATGACCCACACTCTTGACTTTATAGCCAACTTTTAATATAATAACTTCCCATAGTTTGTTCATAGTAGTGTCAGTATGACTGGCCAAAACTTTCCATAGTATGGTGTGCCACTGTTTCTGCCATCCTCTGAGAAGTTCATCCCAAGAGCCTCAGCAAGAAGCCTCCTGCTTTTGATTTAAATGATCAAAGTACTACGAAATTATCACCCCTGGAAAACAAAGCTTTACAAATACAGCTGTAGGCAGTCTTAACGAGGAGCAGCCCTGCTGGCCAAGCCCATGGTTAAGCTTAAAGAGGGGATACAAGGCATGGAGAGGTGTTTCCTGTGTTGATACCCTGCTGTGAGTGACTGAGTTGGTGCAGTAGTGTGACTGTCCTCATGTGTCAGGTTTCTGAGGAACATCTGGAGGTGGTGGGGCCCTGAGCAGCTTGTCTGCAGGATGCCATCTTCCCATCCACTGGCTGGACAACTCTGCTGTCCTGACAGTGCCACTGTTCCCCAAAAGCCCCATGAGCTGCTTGACTTGGAGTTGGCCAAGCAGAACCAAAATGGTTCTGAAAAGAAGCAGCAGCACTGCCCAGCAAAGAGCTGGCCACTAGGTTCTGACTGGTTTGGGTGGTTTTTGTCTTCACCTGCATGACTCTGAGGTGAGCTGCAGAACTTGCTAATGCTGTGATTTTCTTGTTTATTTGTTTATGGGCTGGTGTGGGCTGTGGACATGTGTGCTGAGAGGAGTGGTGGTGAGCTTGAGGCTTCAGGCTCCTCCCAAACAGTACTCCTTTGGAGTCATAATTTAAAGAATCATTGAATCAGCTGAAATGGCCATCTGTTGAATTGAAGCTCAAAGGGAAGAAATATAAGATTTATATTCTGATTCACCAAGCTTTGTTTTCCTTCTCAATTTAGTTCACATCTACCAATGAATCAGATGGTAACCATTAGAATAAAGTATTTGCGTAAGTATGATGAAGTTGAGTATGATTTGTAAATGCAGAATTTTCTCAAAAGACAAGTTATTTTATTACCTTGATAGGCTATTTGATTGTAACATCAAATCTCAAATATTTTTAGAGAGGCTATTAAACTATCTGGACTGTTACACTGATGAGAACATTTGATGAAAGCTGTTCCACTATTCCTAAGTAACCAAGTATTCCTTTTGCATGTCCCTGTGTGAGGAACTGGTGTGGCAGAAACTGGGTCTGTGCAGAAGTTCCCCTGAAAAGCTAGATTTAGGGCTTCTCTTTTTAAAGATCTTCTGTCATCTGTTTTAGCCAAGACCAAATTACTCTTGAAATGCTGCAAAATTTTCTTCAGATGGTATATGAAGGTCCTAATTTATTTTTTTTTTAAATCTGGAGAAAATTTTGGTCCTGTTACTTATTAATATCTTTACCCTAGAGAGAGACTTAAGTGTGTCTGGTAGATAAGTGCAGAACATGCCAAAGTTTTACTTCAAATGGAGAAAATTAGTCATAATGTTGGTATAAATGGTTGTTGCTCTCCTTCCATGTTATGAAAGTTTGTTTGCCTGCTTTTCCAGAAAAGATGTTAAAAGAGAGAAAAGTGCCATGTAATAAAAATTTCCCTAGAGCTTTCTCAAAAGAGAATGAACACTCAATTCTGAGTGGTCACAAAAGAGGAGTTTAGAACTCTGAACTTTGAAGGGTTTTTTCCTTGAGCAAGTGGATCCATTCAGGCTTTGAAATGGTAGAGAAGTACTGTATCTTTTTTGCATTCCCATTGCAGACAGCTGAGATTGTTGATAAATGGTAAATCATTGCTAAATGACCTTAAACTTCAATGGCAATAACTCCAACCAGTGCCAAAAGTATTTCTCTTGGCTGGAAAGAAAAGTAAACTACTCTGTGACATTGTGTCTGAGACAGTTTTAGGTTGTCTTTAAGCTCTTGCATCCCATTGCACTGCCTGAAAGGAGCAAATGGGGGAAATCAGGGTAGTTCTTGGATAGAGAGAGGGAGTTTTCCTAAGAGGATTTTGTCTGTACTAGGATTTGTCTGTCTTAATAAGACTGCAGTAAGAATATCTAAAGGATTCTTGTAGGTTTCTTAAAGTATCTCTATAGTTTTAGATAGTTGATTATCAATAGGATGTTTCTTATTTCTGCCTCATCTCCTTTTGCTGGACAAGTTAATATGAACTATTTGATTTGCTTTTCATTAGTGATGAACTTTTAAGATGTTAATCTTCTAATAAGAAAATCTGGATTGTTAATGACCTGAATCCTGAGGACTTCTAGGCTTGGAGAGGCACTTTTGCTTATCCTGTTTTTCCCTCACTTTTGGCACACACAGGACATCTGGTTTAAAAGAACGTTTGTGGGATAGCCTTGACTGGCTAGCACTTATATCCTGTGGTTTTGGAACTTGATTACTGTTCTTCAATCCATTCTGGCTGTGCAATGCCTGCTCTGCTGTGTCATGTGCAGTGGTTTGTAATGTGTGGGGAATGTACGCTGTCTAGTGAGCAAAACTTGTGTTAAGAAGTTGAGCGTCACTACAGCTGGGGTGATTCTTTGGTCATAAATGACCCTTTAATGCTTTTAGGGGATGGGTATGTTTTGCTGACCTTGCTACTTAGCTTCACGTTTTGTTAAACATTTGTTCCTTGCAATTTTCATCCCGTTAGTATTCTATTAGTGTAAAGACCAATCCAGCTTATTCTGATTTAGTTAAGCTTACTGACAGCACACTCATGCCCTTGTGCTTTTGTTTATTGCTTCTTGGTTGGCCAGATGTTTGCAGAAAGTGTCTCTAGCTGCTGCTTCTGATGAGTCCACAGCCTTCAAACCAGGGAGGCTTTCAATATGCTCGGAGACATGCTTGTATCCAAAAAAACCCATGAGTTTTTGTCTCATTTTCGAGTGATTGGCCGTGCACAGGTATGCTCTATGTTGGAAGATCTCCGCACTTTGCATGCTGTATAGTCATTTGTTTAATGTTCCATGAAGGTAAATTTACAAGGGATTGGTGAGATGATGCTCATCCCTATCCTTCTGCTGCAACTGTATTTGCAGGAAGTATAATATGGAAACAAAAGATAATACCAAATGATATAGAATCATAGAATATGCTGAGTTGGAAGGGACCCACAGGATCATCAAGTCCAACTGCTGGCCCTGCATAGGACACCCCCAAGAGTCACACCCTGTGCCTGAATGCATTGTTGCATTGTCCAAACACTCCTTGAACTTGAACAGGCTTGGTGCTGTGACCACTTTCCTGTTCCAGTGGTCAGCCACCATCTGGGGGAAGAACCTACTCCTGAGATCCAACGTAAGCCTCCTGACAGCTTTGTGCTGTTTCCTCAAGTCCTGCCACTGGTCATGAGAGTGAAGAGCTATAGCTAGCATTTGTTGGAATTGCAGGCTTGATAACATTTTGTTGATGAGTGTCATTTGTTTCAGCTCCACCATGGGTTAATTTGACTATCTGTGAGTAAGTAGCATGACAAATAAACTGTCAAGGCTTGGGATACTTTTTTTGTTGTTGTTTGTCTTTCTGTCTTAGAATTTTTCCCCATTCTGGTTGCTGGGGGGGTGATAATGGGCGAGTGATTAGTTGCTGGGAAGCCATAATGGGTGGGTGATTAAGAAAAGACAAAGAGTTGGCTCTGAGATGGGTGTGGCTAGCTAGCCCTTATCTAAGATTCCCTGATATCTGAGATTTGCCCCTCAGAGGGGGGCAGAGATACTGGGGGACTGGGACTAGTTAAAAAGAGCCAAGCACAGCTGGAGGGTACCTTCTTCACTCCTGGACACTGAGAGGAGAGGGAGAGAGACTGCTTGGAGCTCCAGGAAGAATTTTCCTCCACCGTGGGCTTCTGTTTTCAGCTGCATGTTTCTACCAACTCTCCACCGTCCACTCCAGTGTCTCGACGGAAGGAAACTCGGGATCCCCGAGCCCCCCTTTCCCCTCTCAGGGGAGTCATCGCACCCTCCCTGCGCACTGGGAGCACCAGTGCCCCTGCCGGCTGTGACTGTGACTGCACCAAAGGGGAATTGCCAACAGCGCGGAAAGAGACTGTCCGTGGGTTTGTCTGTTCTTATTTGTGGTGGTTACCATTGTTGTTGTTTTGTCTGTCCCATTATATATATATATGTATAAATATATTAGTAAAGGACTGTTATTCCACTTTTCTCATAGCATTGCCGGAAAGCCCCCTTGATTTCAAAATTTTACCAATTCGGAGGGAAGGGGGTTACATTTTCCTATTCTAAAGGAGGCTTCTGCTTTCTTTAGCAAATACCTGTCTTTGAAACCAAGACATAAACACACTGGGAAGCTAGATTTTACTGCACATGTGATGGTAAAATGCTGCTTTCTAACAATTAGCACAAGGGCTTCAACAAAAAGTCATCCTGGACAGTGAAATACAATCTATTTAACATATAAATTGAATTGAAAAGTGAGCTGTTTAACATACAATTAACTTGAGGAATTAGTATAAGCAGAATAAAAAGATGTTTAAAGGTATGAATGAAATTTAATCCACAGTTGCAATTACTGGGATAAAATTAAGAGGTCTATCCATCATTTTAAGTCTGGCATCTGGAAGGTACCTATATAATATTATTCTGACTATGACACAGCCTTTGATCATTAAATATCTGGGCATTTGGTGACATGTGACTTCTTTCCTTGAAGCTGCCAGTCTTTGTCAGATGAAAGAATTGAAACTGAAATAGAGCAGCCGCTGTCTCTAAGAGCTGCCAGCTAATTAGCAGTCCCCTAATTTTTGTCTTTGAATGTGCAGTCTCTTTCATGATTAAATTTAATACTTGCTTCTTTATGCTGCACATCTTCACCCAGTTGGAAGCAATTGGCAAATCATCATCTCTTTGTTGTATTTCCTGTGCCTGACTTGGTTTTGGGAGGCGCACCAGACTGGTGAGGTGTCACTGGAGCAGCTTGGTAAGGTTTGCAGTCTGAATGCTAATTCGGTCACATCTACAGTAAGTCAGGGTCCTGCATGTGCAAGAACACGCTTTTGAGGCAGTTCAGGCTGGGGTTCTGGCCTCTCTTTACCTAAAGGACAATGAAGACAAAGTTTCTTGGCTTTTCTCTGCCTTTTGACTTCTCAGTGTGTGAGGTAGAGGTTGTAAATACCTAGTTTTGTTAGTTGCTTTGTCCACAATCCACAGGTTTAAGGAATAGCTTTACTGAATAGGGTGTTATTTATATTTAAGATGTTAATTATCATCTGAAATGTCTTGCTTCAGGAATTCTTGAAGTGGTTTTTTTCCCAAGAAAAGTATTCAGCATAATTTGAGGCAATGTACATTTTTTTTTGTGGTGGGAAACACAGATGGTAAGGGATTTTTTACATGTGGAAAAGACTTTACAGTGTATGTTGCTATGAAAGTTTTGTGGTTCTTGCTCTGTCCAGGAACTGCCAGCCTTGCTGGTGTCACTGGGCAGTGTCCAAGTACCTTCACACATCTTTGTATTAGACATCAATTGAGAATGTGTTTAGCAGCTCCTGACAAAATGGGGCTGGTCTGCTCCGTTCTTCTGGTGTAGGCTCTGCCCTTTGAAGTTTTACAGGTGAGGGTTGGTTGAGGTAATGCTTTTTCAAAAAGAAATCATGCTGTCTCACACATATCAGCAACCAGCTTGTCTCCTGCCGTAGCTACAGAATGGCAAGACTTTTTATGAGTTTAGGGACAGAGCGAAGGAGAGCAGGGATTATTTTGACATCATGATGCAATCAGCTTAGCATGTACTTAACATCACAGCTAAGCTATATTAAAAGGCAGTGCCTGAGCTGGTAGTGTATCACAGTGACTTTTAAATTAAAGAAGGGCCTGATGGATGTTGTGGGTCTTCACCTTGCTCTTGCCCCAGAGCCCCACAAGTATCCAGTGCTGTTGCTTCAGGGATTCAGTTTGGGACTTTTTCCTCTTACCAGAGTCAAAACATTGTGGTTCTAGGTTTTGCCTAGATATTGGTGACTGGCCTTTTTAAATGACCACTGAAGACCTAATTGCTGCCTTTCCAGCCTTAGTATTGATCATAGAATGATAGACAGAATTAGTGATGCTTTCCTGCCCTCCTTAGAAGATGGTCTGCTACCAACAGTGAAAGGAGGATATGTTTTGGAGATGCTCCAACTCATGTTCTATTTGGTTATATCTAGGTATACATGTTGACTTTGTTGTAAGAGAGACGCTCCATTTCCTAGGCTTTTAGCAGAGCCATGGGTAGGAATTAGTAGGATCTTCTCTAATTATAGAAGCACGTCACACGTCGTTCAGTTTGCTGTTAAGGAGTGCAGTTTTTAAACTATGTGTTGAAAAAGTTGCAATGTGCTGACTTGTTTTCTTTGATGTTGCTTTCTAGTGCTATGCTATAAATAGAATTTGGTTTGTGATAGTGCAGGGAGAAAATTTGCTCTTTGTATCCTTAAAAGTGTCTTGTAAGTGACAAACTGCAAAGGAGACTTTTGTAGCTATAAAGTCAGTGATCAGAACTAGGAAAACGAGTCCTTTTTTGGTTCAGATTTGCTTAGACAACTCTGAGGTGACAACAGTATATTTGTGGCGAGATAAAATTCTCCTTCCTTTTAAAGTCAGATTTATCAGTCTGAGGGGCCATAATGGTGTGAGTGACTCCTATATGCGGGTATCAAGGGGGATGCACTGTCTTAGCTAAAATGAAAATACTTCTTATGTCATTATCCTACAATGTTAAACCATCTTCTACAGTAACCTAAACAGAAGAAGAAATAAAAATTGATGGAATTAAGAACTATGGGGAAAAAAAAACCAACCCAACCAAACAAAAGATTTCTTTGTGTAAAGTGACTAATTCCAAGGTGGAAGATAAACCCCTTGTGATTGAAGTCTACTTTCCAAACACTGTAGAAGCTTGAAAGACTCATTCTGCTGTAAAGGGAGATATATGAAACTCAAATATCTGTAAACTACAGTTTGGAGCATCTGTGGCTTCTGAAATGTCTTCACGAGATGCTTGCTCCTGGATTTTGTTTGGGGTTGCATGTTTGGAGATAGAAAAAAAAAATTTAGCTGTCACTCCACACCTGACAGCCACTTGGTGATGTAGTTTATTGGGACAGGTACTAAAACGCTGCTTAAGCTGGTATTTTTGGTACTTCTCACTTCTGCCTAGAAGACTGAATGGAAGGCCGTAACAGAGACCCACTTCTACAAATGCTGTGAAGAATCCATGAAGAGTTGGTCAGAATTAGTTTTAGTGCTCATTTGTAAAGCTTGAAAACTAACCTTCACACTACCTCTTCACTGCTTTTGAACTCATTGAAATCCTTGGAAACAGAGTGCATTTAAGGTTGTTGAGAAGTGATGTTTAGTTTATGAACAGTCTGTTCTTCCATCTGGATTAAAAATGCCGACAAGATAATCCAATTGAGATCATAATCTTGTTTGTAAATCTGATCTTGCATCACAGGAAAAGCATCAGTGTTCAAGTGAGCATTGGTACACAAAGGTTTGGATAAAGGAGGCTGTGAATACCTCAAATGTTATCTTAAGATTGAATATGACAAATTAGGATTTTAAAGAGTTGCAGACTGAGGTAGAGGAGGAAATTCAAGAAAAGCATAGGCCTAGGAGGAGGAAATTCAAGAAAAGCATAGGCCTAGAAGTAGGCACAAACATGCAGGAATGTACAACACAGGTGCCAGCAGCATGGTGCAGGGTCACTGTACCCTGGAGCAGCTGGAAAATGAGCTGCTTGGGTGAAGATGCTTTTTCTGCCCTTCAGCAAGGGTGTCCACAGGAAGCAGGTGGGGTTTGGCTTAATGGGCAAACTCTCTTCAGCTGTCCCGAAGACAAAGGGTAACAGGGCTGATAGAGCTCCTGTAGTGTTTTTGCTGGCTGGAACTTCACAAGGAAAGTGAGCCTGGAGCAGCTGCAGCTTCTTGGCTAGATTGCTGGTGCCTGGTGGAAATTGTGAGAAATCTCTGGTAAACCCGAGTCTGTGGTGGATCAGCTTCTGCCAGTTTTTGCTTTATGCTGTTCTGGTACAGTGCAGACCGAGATACACTGCCTTCTCACTCTGTTTTGTTACTGACTTGGCTAAGGTAGGGATGTTTCATTGACTCCAAGACTTTTATTTTGGAGTTTTGTTACTTCTCGGGTTTTTTCCCATTTACTACTGAATTTTCAATTGGAAGTTTTTTCTAATAAGGAAAAATTTGATATTGGAGATGCAGTTTCTCAGCAAAGGTACAGATTGTGTTACAGGAGCTTTTTTTGATGTGTATTATTTTGGTAGGGACTGGTGATTTTGATTTGTTGGTTGTAATTTTTGGATGAATTTTCTGTTCACCATACCTTTGGTCACTCAAAAGCATGCCAGGTAAAAGACATGGTCATGAACTTGTTTAACATGAGCTTAGTATCCATCCACACTGTAACTGGTGGTGTGTTCAATTGTTCCACCTCTAAGTCCAGCCAGTCATTGCCCCCGGTTCAAACTACTAATCATTTATCTGTTATCTTGGGGCTAAAGTGAGATGTGATGGTAAGGCATGTGCAGGTGCAGACCCCTCAGTCCATTACATTAATAAAGACACTTGTTCCAGGACGTTTGGTGTGTAAGGTCATGGCTGGATTTACCAGGTAGAATTAAAGTCTAAGACTCTTAAAAAGAATCTGGAATCTCATCCTAGATCAGTCATATACCAGGCTCTGGGAAGGCTTTAGGGGTTGATTTGTAGTTGTAAATGAAGGAAGGTTAGAAGAAAGTTTCCCTTTACCACAAACATTTGTTTTGTGGTGTTCAGAGAGCATTGAAATTGGGAGCTTATGCAAGAAAGAAGTTCAAACTGAGAACTTTATGCATAACTCTTGTTGTACTGTCAGGGAAAAGTGTTAAGTATAGTCTGAAAGACTCACACATGAGCATAACTCTTCTGCCACCCTGCCATGCATGTAGGACTGTTCAATTTTCAGGGCACATGGATATATGGGTTTTGGGAGAGTCATTTTTTCTAAAATTAATTTTTCTTGGCTTTTTTTCTAGGATCACATGATTCTTTCAGCTACTGGGTTGATGAGAAATCTCCTGTGGGACCAGACCAAGCAACAGCCATCAAACGTTTGGCCAGAATTTCCTTGGTTAGAAAGATCATGAAGAAATGGTCAGTGACTCAAAATCTGACTTTTAAAGAGCAGTTGGAAGGTGGGATCCGCTACTTTGATCTTCGCGTATCTTCCAAACCTGGGGAAATAGGACAAGAGATTTACTTCATACATGGCTTGTTTGGCATCACAGTATGGGATGGGCTGAAGGAGATGAATAGTTTTCTTGAGCAGCACCCCAAGGAAGTGATCTTCTTGGATTTCAATCATTTCTATGCCATGGATGACAGCCATCACCACTTCTTGATCAACAGGATCCGCTCAGCATTTGAATCCAAACTTTGCTGTGTTGAATGTGTAGAATATGTGACATTACTGTACATGTGGGAGAAGAAACACCAGGTAGGGAAAGGATGTTTAATGTTTTTCAAGCCCAAAATGTTAAGATTTTAAAGAGACAAGCTGGGTGTAGTTCCCACTCATAGGTATTGGACCAAGGATGCTGCTGATGGTCAAGTTAAAGCCCACTAGGGCTTCCTTTATGTAGCGTGCATGTTTTCATGCATTGTATACAGCTGTGTATTGCCTCATCCATGGTGTGGCCAGTCTGTGTCCTGCTCCCAGGCATGTTTGTTAAAAAATTAAACTATAGTATCCTTGGAGCCTTGTGCTCCTCACAAATGGTTTTCTCTTCTGGAAGGGCTCGTGTTGTAGACTTGTGTTGGTGAGGATTTGATTAACTGTTGTCTTTCTGGCCAGGGTGAAGCATATGCGCTTTAGCATGACTAAGGTATGGTATTGAATTTCTTACCTCATTTGCAGCCATCCAGACCTGCAGAGGTGGGGTTAATGCCTCTTCTCTGTAGTAACTGCTCCCATAGGTACACAAAAACTGAGAACAGAAAAAGGGTTTCAATAGCAGCACATAATTCTTAAACTGGAAATGAGGCTTTGAGGAATTGTTCTGAACTGCTGTCAGTGCTAGGGTTCAAAATGAATCTTGTGTAAATGTGGGTGTTAATAAAAAGCATTGTCTCTTCATGCTATAGAGAAGCACCTTACAAGGTATAAAATACTAACTTTCGATTTGATGGTTTTGCTGACAGCAGGACTGGCTTTGGCATCTCATGCAGCACGATGCCACCATGCCAGTCATGTGCCAGTCAGCCCAGCATGCTTTTAGCCTCTTAGTAGGAGGTACTCAGAAGATGGCAAGACTGCTAAAACCCTAACTTCAAGTACAGATGTAGTATTTTCTGGCAGTAAGAATTTGCAATGCATTTAAGCTGAGCTATTTAAATGACAAAGGCAACTTTGTCACTTTAAACTGATGACCTGTAAAGCCTGAAGCAATCCTGTCCTTAAAGCTGAACAAAATGATCTCCATCTTCTTTGGCAACAGTGCCAACAAATTACTGACACTCATGACTCAAAAGCAGCTTCTTTTTGCTTAGTTCTCTTTGCACTGCTACACTAGCTGCAACAGTACTGTATGAACATAAACCAATGCAACAGCCTGTTCAAATAAAAATACAGTAATTGTGAATTTGTTTTGTTTTATTTTTTTGGTTCTGTTAGGTTCTCATATTTTACCACCACCCTTTGTACCAGGAATATCCCTTCCTGTGGCCAGGTAATAAAATGCCAGCACCATGGGCTAATACAACTAATGTGCACAAACTGCTACAGTTCCTGGAGACCACACTTGGAGAACGAAGTCGTTATGGGACTTTTCATGTATCTCAAGCAATTCTCACACCTCGAGTGAAAACGATTGCACGGCATCTAATTCGTGGTCTGAAGAACACACTCGTTCATAGGTAAGGACTTGTGTTGACTTCCGAGGTAACTAACATGTCTTGTGTTGAAAGAGACACTGAGCAAGCAAAAAACTAGGAAATGTTTGCTTAGGCTTGCTGGAAGCGTGCAGTACTTGCTCAGTACTGTTGTTCATGAGAGATATTTGCAATCATTAAAAATAAAGAATTAGTGAAAATAATAAAATTACAGGGTGTATGTGTTTCTTGGTAATTAGAACTTTTTCTCAATGTGATCTGATTTTGTAAAATGTGCAATGGATGTGTGGCCTCAAACCAGTAATTCCTTTGAAACTGGCTGGAGTTGCATTTAGGGGGGTGACAAAAGCTTGTGCCACAGAGGAAAATTGCTTATTTCTGGGCTCAGTTTTGCATTTGTCCATACAAATGTCTCAGTAATTTCAGTAATGGCCAGAAATGTATGATATGGGGCAGCATTTTATCCTGTGGGGGGGTCTTTTGGGGGGAATGGGGGGTTGGTTTACCAAAACTTAGATTAACCATTTGACTTTTTTTACTAGCACTGACCATTGTACAATTAATTTTCCTATGACTTAAGATCACTATAAGAGGATTTTGCTTTGATTAGCACAGAATGCCAGCAATTTTTAATAGCGTTAACAGCATGATCAGGATAGTTCTATTTGATTTATTTTATGGAATTATCACCTTGTAGCCTGCTTGCTAAAAACTACCAGAACTGAGAACTGTACAAGCCCTCTTGGGATCTGGTCTTCTGGCTCCCTATTTTATATTGCGTGCTGTCACCAACAGTTCCTCTTGCCTTGATAATAGGTTCTAAATTGCACTGGTGTAGGTGGTCCCAACTGGTCTAAAGTCATCAGCAGCTTAGCTTAATTCTGGGCAGTGAGGCAAACACACATCTTCAGCAGCCAGTTCATGTTCCTTTTGGGAGAATCATGGGTCACTTTAGAAGTATTCAGAGTATTACTGTTTTAAAGCTAAAGTCAATATAAATTAGCTACGTAAAAATTCCTTCTAAAAAGAGCAAGTGTTGTGCTTTTGCAATCACAAAAGTTGTTGATGGTAGTTGTCGATAGAGGGCAATCCTGCTGGGAAGGACCTGGGTGCTGGTGCATGAGTCGCTGGATATGACCCAGCCATGTGCACTCAGCCCAGGAAGGCAAACACATCCCGGGCTGCATCCAAAACCCTGTAAGCAGCAGGGAGAGGGAGGGGATTCTGCCCCTCTGGTCTGCCCTGCTCTGGTGAGACCCCACCTGCAGTGCTGCATCCAGCTCTGGGCTCCCTGCACAGGAGCAACGTGGGCCTGTTGGAACGAGTCCAGAGAAGGGACACCAATATGATCAGAGGGATGGAGCACCTTTGCTATGATGACAGTTTGAATTGTTCAGCCTGGAAAAGAGAAGGCTTTGGGGTGACTTAATTTTGGCCTTCCAGTCCCTGAAGGAAGCCTACAAAAAAGATGGAGAGAGACTTTCTATGAGGATGGGGGGGTAAATATTTTACAGGACAAGGGGTAATTCAGTTTCAAACTGAAAGAGGGCAGGCCTAGATTGGATATTAGGAAGAAATTCTTTACTGTGAGAGTGGTGAGGCCCTGGCACAGGTTGCCCAGAAAAGCTGTGGATGCCCTATCCCTGGAAGTGTTCGAGGCCACGTTGGATCGGGCTCTGGGCAACCTGGTTGAGTGGACGGTGTCCCTGCAAACGGCAAGGGGTGTTGGAATGAGATGATATTTAAGGGCCTTTCCAACCCAGGCCATTCAAGGACTCAGTGAATAAGAAAACTGCAGGTTGGGTGTCAATCTCGGAATTTTCAGTCGCCTTCCTGTTCACAGGCTTTAATCCGGCACAAGCACAAGTGGGCCCCACTCTGTTCAGGTTTGGTGCCGGGCGCGGTGGCCGCGGCTGTGCCGCCCGCGCTCGGCACCAGGTGGCGCTGGGGGCCCGCGAGCGGCCGCGGGCTCCCGGAGCGCCAGGCCCTGCGGAATTCCTGTGCCAAAACTGGCAAAGGATCGTCTCTTTTCGGGGAATCGGCTAGCAACTTTGTTTCAAGGGACTCCTGGCACAGATCTGTGTTGTAAGCCGCTGTTAGCGGGAAGCCTGCCTTCAATCCATCCCTTTCCCTCATCCTTACCGCTCGTTTGCAAGCAAACCGAAAGTTGCAAATAGATGCTGCTGTTTGCATAAGCATGATTGCTTGTGTGCATTTGCACAAGCTAGCTGATATGCAAATCTGTCTTTGCAGTTTTATGTACATGCCTGCCTTCTTTTATGGAAATTTTGCCCTGAATATGAATATTTAAATGTTCTTGAGCTCTTGCTAAAGGAGAAATGTGCAACAGTCACACTTAACTGGCTGAAGTCTGGTGTGTCCCCTGGCAGTAATAATGCCTTCACCCATGGTTCAGATTTTTTTTTTTTGTCCTGATGCAGCAGTGCTGGAGTGTTTTTAAGTTTTTTGGATTTGCTTTTTTCTATTCATCATCCTGTCAGCTAATTTGCTAGCCTATCATTGCAAATAATGTATACATATTACAGCACTAATCTAAATAAGGCTAACATATTTAGCCATTTGTGTCCAACTGCTGAAAAGCCTGGTGTTTATGTTAGAGTGCAAAAAAGCTGGTGCAGACTCCTGGCTTCCTGTCCAGGCAATTACTTGAAATTTCTCCCCATGGTAGAATTTCCAAGTCAGTTTAACTCAGTTCCTGACACACCTCTCCTTTCTCCAGTTATAGTGATGTATAGCAGGATACTCAACCCCTGTTGAGCTGACAGCTTCTTTCTAGGGTTGGTTTCCCTGACCCCATTGCTCTGGGTGGGTCTGGAGCCTGGGGAGAGTTTGGTAGAAATGCAGCGCGCTCCCTAAAACAACATTTTCCCCGCCCACCCTGAGGCAGGGAAGGGCAGGGGAACATCTTGGGCTAGGTATAGCCTTACTTTGTGTTACACTGAAGTCTGCTGTGAAATTGAGTGTTTGACTTAAGTTGTGCTTGGGTGAAAACAAGCCAGGGTGGTGAAAATTGTAGTACAGTGTTAAATCCTGAAGCACAGACTGCCCAGTGAATGTAGAGGGAGTTTGTATGCCTGCTAGTTTGGGTTGATGGCTGACCAATATGTCTGATAGCTAATGACCACGTGTTAAGCACTTGTCTCATCAGCCAGTTGCATTTAGGGTGGCAGCCAGGACCTGATCACAAATATGAGATAGTATACTTTGTAAACAGCATGTTGTGTTTGAAATGAGTAGAGTATGTATAGAAAAGTGCCTCTTTTAATGTTTAATTTTCTTTATTTCAATTTCTTTAGGAATCTGCCCATGATTTTGAATTGGGTGAAAGCACAGAAGCCTGGTGTTATGGGTGTTAACATAATTACATCAGACTTTGTGGAGCTGGTTGACTTTGCTGCTACAGTTATTGCACTGAACGACCTCCTTTTAGAAGAGGATGAATCTCCAACTAAATCCTGATTGGTGTGTTCCACTTGTCCTCCTTAGTGGATGTCTTTGAACTATGCTAAATGTTTTACTTGTCAAGTGAAACCTATTGTAATCCCTCTTTATGAAAAAAGTTTCCTAGAGGAAATGCGGTTAAACATCATGTATAGCCGGGTCCCTTCTCCGGGTGTCATGAGGACCTGAGAGAATCAAGAGCTGTGTGAGTGCTGCTTTGTCTGTCTGTGTGCTGTGTTTGGCTGAGCTGTGCACACATCTGCTGCAACAGGGGCTGGCCTCTGGAGCAGATGTACCCCATTGTGCTGCACATCTCCCTGGTGACCAGCTCCCAGCACCCCTGTACATGCATCCTGCCCGCTGCCCATGGCCGGGGCTTGCTCCAGGGATGGCTGCTGATCCCATGGCAGCGGCTGGCCGGGGCAGCATTGTTCGTGGGCTACCTCAGGCATAGCTGGGCTCAGCTGGAGGCTGCTGCTGTGATCATTATGCTGCTTTAGACACTACCTCTGACTTACATAAAGACACAATACTGCTGTTGTTCAGGGGGAAGCTGTTAACACTGTGATAAATATCCAGACTGTCCTTTGGGCCTAAGAGGCGAAGGCGTGGCACAATCTTTCTCCTGGACTTCTTTATTTTACTTTATTACTTCAGTACATTTATTGTAACTGTGTTTAAGTGTATTTCTTTTTTGACATTAATTTGGAGGATATTTCAGCCTTTGAATTTTGAGTATTATAACTCAAGTCTGAATTCCTGTTTCCTGTGATATACAGGAAACATTCATGTTCCTGAATTTCTGGGACATTTAAGAAACTATAGCATAACCTTTCTCTTTTACCTGTTGGCCTCTTGGGTTTTTTTTAATCCATGAATTTTTCTTTGGGGAATGTCTCTCACCCTGGCAGCCCTTCTCTGGAAGGAAGTGGGCCAAGAGAGGGCTTGCTCCATATTCAGAGAACTGGAGCTGACAGCTTAGCTGCTCAAAGCCCAGATATTGGATCACTGTGAATTGCGATGGGACAGTGAATTTGCAGTCACACCTGAAAGTTCTGCTTGTAGACAGAGAGCCACAGCTATTAAGGGAGAAATTTCTCCAGCCTTCACCTGCATGTGACAGAGTAAGCAATAATCACACAAGCACAGGCAGGTGTCAGTACTGCTTCTTTCTGTAGTCATACTCATTTTTGTGCTGGTTCACAATGAAATATGACTCTGTGTGTTCGAGCCAGTGCAATCATATGTTGGTACTTACCAGCACTTAATTTGCTAGCTGATAGTATCCTATGGTCTGATTTATCTTCATTGTATTTGTTTTAAAAAAAGCACAAAAAGGACTGATTAGCAGATACTTCTCTGCTCAATCATCTTCCTAAAGCAACTATTGGTGCACTAATTGTTCACTAATTGTGAATTTGTATTTATCTCTAACCTTATTTATTATAGAATGGATTGTCTTTATATGTATTTCATTAAAAAAATTAATCTCCAGATTTATTATTTATTTTGCTGTTTTATCCTGTATTTGCCGTCATGGTCTGACAGCTGTGAAAAAATCCCAACCTTCTTTGTTTGCTTGTCACAACTCAGAAGTTTAAAGGTTTGCAAGCCTTCCATGTGAACCTTGGCCGAGTTCAGAGCCGACTGTAACCTGATTTATCTGTTGTTTGCATGGCTTTTGTTAGAGTTCCTTGAATTTTTTAACAGAATCCTTTCTCAAAGGGAGTTGGGGGTAAGGGATGTGCCTGTCACTTACTGTCTTTCTCCTTTCCTCTTGTGTCTCAGTGATAGAGGATTGGGAACTATTCTGAAATTTCTAGTTTAATACTTCCTTTTAAAACCACAGCAGAGGATTTTTATTATTTTTGATATTTTTTTCTTGTTGATGAAACTGTCAGAACTTGTTTTGAACAGCTCAGTCTGCAAGTTTATTTAAAATACTTGGCTTTTCCTTAGCTGAATTTTGTGTTTACTTTACTACTACTTTACTCATGACCCCAGCTGAAACCCTGTGTGGGTTTGATTTCAGTGGTTTTCTTCTGCAAATTGTCTCCATGCTCAGAGCTCAGTTGAGTAGAGCATGGTGTCCGTACCAAGGCTGTGGGTTCGATCCCTCTATGGCCATTCACTCATGACCCTTGTGGGTCCCTTCCAACTCAGAATATTCAATGATTCTGTAACTTGGCTTGAATGCCAGTGAGGCAGAAATAATACCTTTGCAAGGTTCCCTGCAGAACTGGAAGACAAAGCAAGGTGAAGTGAGTATGTTGTTTGTATTTGTCCTTTAATATATTTTCTACTGCATCTATATATCTGCCTCAAAAGAGATTCATTTGGCCTAACCAATATTTGTATTGTGTGTGCACAGTAATGACTGTCATTAGTCCTTCTGCTGTATTTCTTTTAATAGAGATGGGATGGGCTCAGGGCTTTGGTTAGACATTTTTAAGTGCAAACTCAGAAGTTTCTCTAACATATTTGCTGTTAGCTCTTGCCTCTTGAAATAGCAAATAACGTGTTGAGTGTTAACAGTGTTAGCAGAGGGAAAAGAAACGGAAAATAGATTTAGTATTAATGGTGGTGTGCTGCTAATATGAGGAACCTGACAGTCTCAAATGGTGAGTTGGGCAATTGGCAGGTAACACTTGTCTGTGACATGATGTCTCCCTTGGCTGCTCTGGGCAATGTTCATGCTGGTATTTAAAATTGGTCTAGCGTTGTCCTAAACCATCCTAAGCAATATGAACTACCTTTCTTCTGTTACACAGAGCAAAGCTATCCATATAATAGGCTTATCTTGCTTACTCAACACCAGAACATATCCAGACTTCCTCATGCTTTGTAAAATGGAGCTCATCTAGGCTTGGACTTTGGGCTGTAGACTCTATTTTGCAGCATTACAAAATTAAAAGGTGAGCTGGGCAGGAAGGGAGGATCGAGGAAGTAGGGCAGTAGTTTGCATCCAGTGCCCACATGAAAGGTGTGGCGGTGCTTAGCCCTGTTCTGGGCAGCAGAGTGGAGCAGGTCTGGCAGGTGAGTGACAGTGCTGCAGCTCGCACTGAGGCACTTGGCCAAATCTGGCCCCTGAGAGCAGCACGTAACAGCCTGCAAGGTCAGGATGTGTGAGTTTGAGGAGAACAAAGATGTGTATGAGCACAGGAGAAGGCTGGGGTTCTTACTATTGTTGTAGACACACATCTGGTGAATACAGTGGTTTTAGTCTTGCTCGTATATCCCCAAAGCAGTAGAGTTCACTTTTAAACAGGCTGGGTAGAAAGAAAACTTCCCCAGAAGAATTGTTCTGACCTCTTGACCATTTGCTAAGTGCTGGGAGAGGAGAAGCCAGAAAACAAGCAGCTGCTCAAGGCAAAGCACTTAAACTGTGTATTCTTGAATAGTTACACATATGGTTTATTACAGATTCAGGTTAGTTATACACTGGTTTATGACTTGTTTCTCATCCTGGTGTGCAGTCTCCCTGAATGCCAAGCACACTGGTGGCATTCCTGTTCTCACACTGGTTGCTGCTATGTGCAACTCAAGGGCATGTTTGAGGCACAGCAGACCTCTGTGTGTATCCCTGATGGGAAGTAGTAGAGAGATGTTTGTTATGGAGCATCTATGAGTTTTTAGCCTCTTAGGTAGGTGAAAACGAAAAGGAGTTAGTACTAGATTTTGCAGACTGACAATCTGTTGGCTTCTTTTTTGGGGAGTACTGTCACAATATATTGAACTGCATAGGGAAATGGTGGAGTCACCATCTCTGGAAGTGTTCAAAAATGTGTGGATATGGCACTTCAGGATATAGTTTAGGAATGAATACAGGAGGATGGACTTCATGGTCTCGGACGTCTTGTCCAGCCTTAACAATTCAGTGATTCAGAGCAGAAATGCTGACTGCAAAAAGGCCCATATTCTGTTAAACAGCCTCTTTGGAGGAAAGAATAATAGGGAAATGGTATCTTTGCTCCTAACACATGCTGGGTTTTGCTGCTGTTGGTACTGACTTAGCTGAATGTTGGAATTTAAAAAGCACCTGAACTGTAAGGTTGAAGAAGCACTTTTGAGCAGCGATTTTGGCTCAAACAGAAATAGGGCTTCTGCCAAGATGCTTATCTCTTCTCATCTGGCTAAGGCTTTGGGAACACTTTCTTTGCATACCTGTCTCAGGTGTGAGAGTTCATTGATGCATCATTTAGCACACCAGGGTTTAGGACTTAAATAGATAGAGGACATGGATATTTTGATTGAGAATTGGGTTACCTATGGAAGTCTGACTGAGCATGTGACTTGAGGTTTACTTGAATATGCAGTATTTAATATGACGTCCATATGCTGTTTTCGTAAGACTTTCATCTTGACTTGAACACATAGTTACCAATCCCTAATAAACAATTTTTTTGGTCAGAGGGCCACTGTTTGGGACAAAAATTCAGGCAAATTTTCAATGCTTGTTAAAGCACAGAGAAATTGTCTAATATGGGGAACAGAACTGACTCAAAAATTTATTTGAAGTGTAGGTCAGGTCTAAATGCAATCCTTTTGGCAGTGGGAAATGAGATTTATTTTTTTTTCCCCCCTCTTTGGCAAATTCTTATTCCAGCTTTGGTTTTTAGCTCAACAGATGGGTAGAAGAGGCAGAGCATATGGTGAAGAGCAAATAAATTTTATGCTAGGGACATGTGTGTAGGACTGTGGTAAGACTATAGTGATTTACTTAATGACACCTTTAATGGTAATCCTGTTAGCTCTTTGGTTTAGGTCATTAAATCAGTCTCTCTTTAGTATTAAAAATAATCAGTCACACATCTGTTCTGTTGAAGTGTGTTTACTTCTGTATGCATATTTATTTCTTTACAAGTCTTATCAAGTAAATTTTTAATTGTAGGGACTGGAATAGGAGTGTTAGGTTTAGAACTGTGTGCTGAATCTGCATATATTTGATATTCCTGAATATTTATGTATTGTGTGTTGTCCATTTAAACAATACTTCTCTTACCCTTTGTTAGACCTGTGGTATCATCTACATTGAACTGCAGTGTATTCTTAATTTTGAGAGAAGCGTTGATCAGTACATCCTACATAAAATAATTTAGATGGTTCTTTGATTTTTCTCAATGTCAAATGTATTTTTCAGATGGACTTTTAAGTTTATACTGTGGAAGGGTGCAGAGGGGGCTAGGTGAAGAGGAGTTACCAAATCTCAGTTTTTGTTTTGTGCAGTTTGTCTTCTTTTGGCAGTTTGTGCTTTACCCACCTGTCTGATTCAGTTTTGTGAAACCAGGATGCCTCATCTGAACTGCAGATAAATTTGGGGGTTACATCTGTTTCTTACACTTTATATCACTGGGGGTTTTAATCTTGAAAATAAAAAGTACTACTTGAGCTAATCATCTTTGCTGTGTGTTCTGTACTGCTGACTGTTTTGATACATGATGATTACATCGTGAGTCAGTTGATTCCAGTAGCTTCTCTGATGCAGAATGGTGTCATTGAAGGTTGGTTTGGGGTTGTTTTGAGGTGCTGCATCTCGCTGCACTTGTGTCCCCTGAGTAGTCAGACCCAGACAAGATGCTTATTTTTAGGATGTGCTGACAGCTTCTCAGTGCAAGTAGTAGTGCAGAGTGTTTGGAAATCAGTGTGTGCCTGCACTTGTGTGCACACACAGCTATATCTTTGCCTGAGTGCATTGGGACAAAAGCACGCTAATCCATGGATCCGGTTCTGGAAGCCACGCACAACTTCTGTGCAGCCTCTACTGCTGCAACAGGGGTGATGAAGCTCCATTGTAACACTTGACCAGGAAACAAAGCATTGATAATGATTCCTGGAGCCTGGGCTAATGTCGGATGCTTGCAACCCAGTGAGATCAGACACACCCTTCTTTTGGGTTACTTTCAGGGCGCCTGTCTTGAGGATGTGGGGAGTACTGGGGGTGGGGGAGGGGGAGAATGGGTGGCCCTCATTCCCTCATGTTTTCAGACAGTGCTGACTGAGTAGGAGCTATCTGTAGATTTATTTTTTTTTTTAATCCCAAAGTTAGAGCTGGGAATTCAGAGCTTAATCACTACTTGTTGTCTCAGACCTCGAAGTAGGTGTTTGCAAACCAGACCTCATTAGCAGTGACTCACACAAAGCTTAACCAGTGGTGTCGGTAGTGTCTGCAAGTGTTGTAGGCAAGGAGTGTGCCACTAGTTTTTTCGGAATCTACCTATGCAGCACGAGTCTAAAGTGACTGGCATAAGCTGCCAGTGTATAAAAAGTTGATGGTTAAATAGCTTGGAGTGGCAGTGTGACATCTGCCCCCCACCCCCTATATACTGTTTCCCCAGGCCAGGAAAATTATGTACCTTAGAGGGGACATCAGGTGCAAGAGTGAGCATGATTTCATCATATTGCTTCCCCAGGGGACTTAATGGATTTTTTTTTTTTTTAGTCTATGTGCCTTTAGCAATGCTGGACAAGGTCACACATGTATATACATGCACATATATGCATGAAGTAAATTGTTATTTTGAAGCATATAATGAGCCTGCAAAAACTAGAAGCGTGTTCTGTGACAAATTTATGCACGCCCTTTATACCAAGTTTCGCTGTTCCCACAAACCTGTGATTAGCTGTTCAAACACAATCATTCCTGAATTGCATGTGTGTTACTATTTACCTTTTAGGGGATGCTGCTGAACCTGCCCGCAGTTTTTTTTAGCTGTGGAGGATAAACTCCTCCACTCTGTCTGAAGGACAGCCGGTTGGGAACCTGGTATATGCTGCCAGCTGCTCTCGTTCCACATGTAGCTGGAAGGTGAGCAAAATGCTGGCAGGCTCTGGAGCTGTGTAATGGTAATGTCACTGATTCTTCTCCTCAGTTAGGTGACACACCAGGCACTTGCATTAGACTAGAAGAGCATTTGAACAAAAAGCCTCCCTCCAATTTAAATGTACTGAGTGAGGTCCGATTGTCATGCTCTTTGGTGAGCAGACGCTGGTAAAAGAAACCAAGTGAATTTTGAACTACTGCTGGTTGGTGAGCCCAGCTGCTCTTCTTGGGGATCAGGGTTTGATCTGCTCAGCTGATAGCAGTGCCACTGCCTGAAGTCAAGACAAAGTGGATTCTTCTGGAAGAGATGGTGAGTGTGACCAGGATCATTAACAGGTAACTTGCTGTATGGATAAGCTGTTAAGACAATCACACTGAAAATCAACTTGCCCTCAGTTTTGGGATTTGTTTAAATTAAAAACAAAATGTGCTTAGAGTAGAAAATGGCTTGTCATTTTTGTTCTTTCTTGTATGTCTCTTATTTGCAGTAGAAATAAATATACCTTGGGGGAAGAACTTTGGGATGGTGCAGAGTCTGCTCAAGGGAGAAGCTACTGTTGTACCCATAGCTGTGTAGGTTTATAGCTGCAGGTTCAACAAAAATTTGGCCTCAGAGTCAGTACTGTTCCTTTTAGCAACTAGTGAGAGTGCATGCCCATGCAGAACTGCTTACATGGCTAAATTTGTGGATTAAAGTTTCCAACATAATCTGTGGGCTGAAATGCATATGGCTGTAAACTGGGGAGTACTTCAGAGATGTGAATGCTTCTTGTGTCTGCTTTGAGAGTATTATTTGTTTTGAATAGTTTAAAAATAAAACAACTCCATTTGTTGCAAGATGCTATCTTAGCCTGGCTTCTAACTTAAAATTGGTGCAAGAGTAATTTTCTGCTGCCTTATCTGTAGTGGGCAGTTTCTTGGTGGAAGAAAGGAAGCACCTTAGGCACTATAGCATCAAGGGAGCTTAGCTGGTAGCTGCATTAAGTGGGAGGTGTATGGCATAATGCCAGCACAGACTGCCCCTTTATGATTGAGGCAGATGGATGAACCTTTAAAATGGTTCTGGTGGCTCAGGAGATGCTGAACAATGCAAAGTCTCCATGCAAAGCCTTGCAGGTTTCATTGAAATTGCATAAAAGCTTGGCTGGTGAGTGCAAAGCCCAGAAGGTGCCTCATGCTTGGATTTGAAAGGGTAATTTCTGTTGGACCAGAGTTGCAGCTGCCTTGTTTCATCTCTCTTACAATCATGAAAAAGTTGTGATACTGTTTGTGCAGATGCTGTTTGGGGGGCTCAGCAGAGGGACAAGCAAAGGGCTGGGCCAGCCATGTCCCCCCAGCCCCTCACTTTATGCTGTGGGACAGCACCTTGGCACTTCAGATATGTTTGCAACTCTAATACCAAATTCCTTTTGGACTGGACATTTGTGAATGCAAAATACAGAAGGAATCAAGAGCTGAGTTATATTCCATCATGTTGCTTCTTGCAAATACTCTCTAAGAAAAAGAAAACAACATACTGCCTAGGAGGTGTTTCTCCCTGCATCAAAGTCATCCTTTGGCAGATTGGGTGGAGAAGAACACATTGTTTATTTGGTGAGGTCTGTGTAAATGAGAATTAAAGATGGTAAAAATATTTTTCTTTCATTTTTTTACTAAACATTCACTTTTCTTTTTGTTCATAGCAAAGGGTTGGGTTTTGGTATTCCTGGGTTTTCTTCCAGCTTGAAACTGCAAAACCTAAAATCACAAATGCAAGAAAGAAACAAGAACCATCCAGAGAGGCTGGAGCAGTGGAAAGGGAGGAGGAAAGGTATGCAGCACTGATAGTGCTGTAACTTGCCCTTTGGAACAGAAAATAAAGTTCTTGGTTTGGAACATCTTTTTTTTTGAGACAGAACAAATTATTACATGAAGTTCACTTTTTGAACCACATCCAGTACAAAGTTCATTTGATACCTTAAATGCAGTTCCACATTTGCAAAAATGCTGAATTTTATTTGATTGCATCTTTTGAAAGGCTACACTGGCAGCAAATAAAATACATGCCAGGCATTTCTCCTGAGAAAAATAACAATTGCTAGTATTTCAGTCTAGATATCTCGAACGCCAACAGTTTTGGTTCTTTTTCTCTAATTCTGATTTCTTGAAGAATCATGACTTGAACTCTGAAGCATTAGAAGCAGCCAACTCATCCTCTGTGATAGTGGATATTGCTGAAAAATGTGCTTTGGTCATGGCCAAAACAAAAAATAAAGAAGTGTGTATTGCAAAGATAATCCCCTTCTGGCCCTCCATAAATCTGTCTTGAAAATTGCCCTTAGTAACAGGGTTGTTGGAGGATCAATGACTGTCACAGGCTGTCTCACCAGGCTGACTGCTTTGCCGCACACCAGAACCACGAATAGGGAGTGATGAACTGGTATTTCTCAAGGCTGGTTTTCCCCATCTGCTGGGTATGTTCACTGTGCACGCATGCACGAAGCTGGCAAAAACACTTCAAGCCAGACATATCCTTCCAGGCTTTAAGATCCAGAATGAATCCAAAACTCAGTGTAGGTTTCCTGAAATATGTCCACAAAGGAGAAGCAAAGCTGCTACAAGAAGAGTTTATACTAGCAGAGTCTCTGTAATTTGGAGGATCCTAGAAATTCCTACCAAGTAATTGCCTGTTTACACAGTACTAATTCTGGAAAGAGTTTTGGTAGCGCCAAATGGGGAGAGAGAATTGGGATTGCTCAGCCTGGAAAAGAAAAGGCTTGGGGTGACCTAATTGTGGCCTTCCAGCACTTGAAGGGAACCTACGAGAAAGATGGAGGGGGACTTTCTACAAGAACGTGTAGTGACAGGACAAGGGGGAATGACTTGAAACTGCAAGTAGGTTTACATTAGACACTAGGAAGAAATTCCTTACTGTGAGGATGGTGAGGCTCTGGCTGCCCAGAGAAGTTGTGGATGACCCATCCCTAGAAGTGTTTGAGGCCAGGTTCAATGGGGATTTGAGAAACCTGGTCTAGTGAAAGGTGTCCCTGCCTGTGGCAGGGGGGTTGGAACTAAATGTGCTTTAAGGTCCCTTCTATCCCAAGGCATTCTATGATCTTCGTATCACCTGGATTTTGTGTACAAGGCAGATTGCTTTCTCAGATGGTTATTTGACTGTCATCTCCTGAAAAATTTACTAAAACCTAAACTACTAAAAAAATTGCTTGTTTATGGCAATAAACTAGATAATTACAATCTTGTCTTCTTGCATTTACTGCCAAGAACATGAACTTTTAACTAGCTTAATTTCCCTTCCACATGTTCCTTCCTCCTGTCTTGAGGCTAGGTTTGTCCCCTTTCCAAGGCTGAAGGATAATGTAGGCAGCATTAATAAATGTACCAGGGAACTGGCTCCTCAAGATCAGGATTATAGTGCAATTCTGTTTACCCAAAAGTCAAATGAAAGACTTGGCCAGTGAATTTGTTCTCTGCTCTGTTACTATCCTGTGCCTCTTGGAGGAGAAGAGCATATAGAGGCTGTTAGAGCAAGGTTTTTTAGCAGAGAGTGAGGGAAACAGCTAAAAATCAACCTTCCAGAGGACATTGGAGTACCCACTAAACTTGTATGCTTTTGTAGATGGCTAACAAGAAATCAGCTTAAAATCCTTTAATTTGTGCCCAGCTAGCTGTGAGTGGCTGGTTGGGGCATTTGAGAAAAGCTGAGAAGAAAAATCCTTCTTACTGTCCTTATGCCTACTGAAATGCAGTATTTAGTAGACAGGTCTGTGCTGCTGTGCCCCCTGCCTCTCGGGGGGTATGGGCTGGCAGATCCCCAGGCTCACCAGTGTGTCCCAGGTCCTTGCCATGTGTTCTGTTGTTGTTGATGTGCAGTTGTCCTGTCCTGTTCCTGGGACCTTGCTTGGGGGGGCCTGTATGGCTTTACCGATTGTCACGCACCCTTTGTGCCTGTGGAACAGATAGGCAGGATTTCTTTCATGGGTCCCAAGCCTTGCCAAAACTACAAAAAGGTTTGGAAGTGGCAAACTGAAAAACCTGTGTTATGATGTTTGTTTAGAAGAAAACACTGACTGCCTTCTCATAGGCTGCAAATGATGGTGGTGATCATGATACCTGCCAAGGTGACAAAGGAGTTTCACTGCATTCATTAAAGCCTGAGGAACGCTCCTGCTCCAGAGCTGAGGACTGCAGATACGTAGCCTGACATAGGCACTAGTCTGAGCAGACCGAAACCAAACTCCCATGTATAGACTCCAGAACACCCTCTGAAATGCTGGGGTGCTGTCTTACCTGGCTCTTCCTGTGACGCACCTCCCTGGGGAATGCGGACCTCCAGGGTCAAACTAAGGCTCAAGCGTAGGTTTGGAGATACCATCTCTAACATTTAAGGGCACCACACCTAATTCTTCTTTTCTTTAAGACTGCTGGATGTGGTAGGATGAGAATAAGCAGACACTACCTGCTGGCCTGTCTCGAGCTCATGCTTAGACCTCTGTCTCATTTCTGTCTTGCTGGGTTCCTGTTGATCAAAGTCAATCTGCTCTGTCCAGCAAGTCTGATTATTAGCGCTTGTGTGGTTCTTTTCCTAACTCAAAAGCAGCTGGCATGTGTAACCGTGTCCCCCAATAGAGTTTAATGAGGTATGGCTTTCTGGCTCCAAGCTGAGACAGTGTTCAGACTGATGGGGTTTTTTCCAGATCTGATTGGTCTAGGAATAGTGTTGAAAGCTGCTTTTTAGCTTCAAGAGCACTTAACCATCCTACTAAATTATTAGCATTGGCAAGATGCCACCAAGCGGGACAGAGTCCAGTTCCGGCAAGGTGGTAGAACTGCTCTTACTGAGGTGGTTTTTATTGAATAACAACCACAAAAGACCACCTAATGCTCATCCAAGTTTTTCCTCCTGATCTGATGGGAGCAGGATGTATAAATAACTTTGAGTCTGAGGGAAATGTGGGCTCTTCTCTCCCATGCTTTTCTCTTTTGTGTGTGCCAAGTTAAAGAAGAGGAGAATTCAGAAAATGCAAAGAATTCTCATTTCACTTTCCTCCTTGCTTGTTTTAAAGTGCTAGAGTGAGAAGCCAGTACCTTAATATATCTTCTTTTTATTACCCCATGACACACTTCACTGTGATTTTGATACCTGGAGAGGGAATGTCCTCCCCCAGGGGTATTTTGGACTCATGTTATTGTATTTGCTGATGTTTGTAAAACTCCATTTGCTGTCCTGTCTGTTAGTTGTTCTGTTTCAACACACCTTTAGATGACCTATGCTCCAGAGAACTGTTAAACATTGCAGGCATGCTTGAGGAAGGAAAATAATCTTTCTTTCAACTTGGAGTGCAGCACTTAAACTCACTGGTGTGGCAGAAGGAGCAGTAGATGTGCTGTGGGTGGTGCTAAACCGGTTTGGAGAGAGCTGGGAATGGCATGAAGTGTGGAACCGAAAACGTTGTGCTGTGATGGGATGGATAAGTTAGCATCTATGTGCTGGCAGACTTTGTTGTGTGGGGGTGTTAGAGCTTTAAAAGCACTGTGGGCTATAGAAGAAGCACTTTGGAAAGTCTTTGAGCCCCGGCACTGCCTTTGCCTTGGAGAAGGCAAAGGAGAAGGTCACCAGAGATGGTTAATAAAGCTTTAGCTACTGAGCTCACTAAACATTCTTCCAGTTCAATGGCCTATGCAGAATGATGTGTTTAGTCAATGTTTAATTCCTAAGCAACAAATGGTGATTGTCATACTAGAAGGCACTTGTGGTGTTGACTGAAGCAATGGAGGCCAAGGATTAAAAAGGTCGTGCGGGGAGATCACTTAGGCAGCCTCGAAGCTCTCACCTCAAGGTCAGGTCCCTCCTCAGCAGGAGAAAACAAGGAGAAGTTCATGCTGCCTTAAGGCCAAGAAAGGCTTTCCAATAGGAAAATAAACCAGCCATTAAAAAAAAATACTTGGCTGTAGGAAACAAAACAAAGGGAAATTTGAACTGTGGATAGTTGAGGGAAGGCAGGAGAAAGCAGGAAATTAAGAGACATTTACTCTTGCCCTGGTGATGGGAGAGCAGGAGTGGAGCATGTCGCTGGTCAGCAGAGGCAGGCTATGACTGCGGGAGAGGAAAGGGCAGCAGCTGTTGAGGAGGCTGAGGGCTGCTTGTGTGGTTCAGATCTGGAGAAGACATGAGAGAGGACTGCAAACAGTGCAGTTCAGATCTGGAGAAGACATGAGAGAGGACTGCAAACGGAGCAGGAGAAGACCTGGATGGGATGTCAAGCAGAAAACTCAAGAAACTTTCTTGTTGGATGAGTCAGAAATGAGAAGAGCACTCGGCTGAGAGCCGCTAACCCTGTCTCACCTTCACCCTTCTCCAAGACCTGACGGTCAAGGCCAGGCCCCTGGGCTCCAAGCAGCCACCAGGGCCATTTATCTCCAAGCCTGGCCTGGTTTTATCTGAAGCTGCTTTATCCAAGGACTCTGTTAACTCAGGCTTGGGGGGGGGGGGGGGGGGTAAACATGTGACATTCCTGCCTTCTATGAAACCAAATCAAAGCATGTGGAGTTTACAAGTCTGTTTATAAAATTTGGCCTAGGCCAATGGAACTGGCTTGGCTGTTTCGTACATATAGTGGTTCACTTCTCTATCAGTGCTAGGATGATTGGGATGATTTGTCCTTTATTGTTATTTATTTTCCATGTTTTATACATCAACATTCATAATAGCAATCATTGTGTGCTTTTCCAACTCTGCTGGGTAAAGTACACGGGGATTTTGTGATACAGACAAAGTGCTGTTCAAACCATTGCACTTTCCAGGTTGTGACTCAGTCTTTGGGATTGGTTTGTCTTAAAGACAGAGAGAGCTATAACCAATTTTTTTTTTTTTTTTTTGTTAGGCTGTTACCGAGCCTGGACATGTGTAATGCAGACCAGAGTTCTACTTCAGTTTTAGAAGATTAAGGCAAGATTGAGTAGATTTTCTTTGATCTACCAAGACCTCCATTGCTGAGCTACTAAGAGAGGGCAAGACTACAAGCTAATATAAGGGCTTACCTGTGGCCAGGACACACTACTTCTTCCATACTGGATATTGACTCCAGCACTGATTTACTGGGCACCAGGAATAAGTTTTCACCCATGCAATTTTCAGCTGCAAGATGGGTTTAGTTCTTAATTACTGACCTGTGATGATTTCAGTCATGGCAATCATTAATTTTGCTGATGAGTTGACAGTTTTGTAAACACGTAGGGCAGCTCTGCAAAAGTCATTGTTTATGAGGTATTCGCTGCTTTTCCTTTTCAAATTTCATGCTGTTTACCTTGAGAACGAAGAATGAATGCTGCATAAAAGCGGCATGTCCTATGAGCCAGCATTATTTTGCTCAGTGTTAGCAGGGCTGAGCTGTTCCAGCAGTCAGGGTGCACATTCCAAAGCAATTAGAACAGTTTCATAAGTAAATACTGCTCAGCAGCTGATAAAATGCCTTTCAGATGTCTTCTGAAACAGATTCAGGTGACCAGTAAAGAACTATGTTCTTTAATCTTTGCAGTCAAATGTGAAAATACTTATTTTGATTCTTAGCAGATTTTTTCATTTAAAAATGGCTGTGAATTGAAAGTAATTCGTCTTGTTGAAATAGCCTGCAACTGAATCACAGGGAAAAGAAATGGTGACAATCATGGATTCCCCACCCTATGTGCTTCACCAGGGTCTCTGTCCTCTCTGAGCGTAACCATACATTGAAATAATTTGACGGTATGCTTACTGTGAGTGTAAAAACTTCTAAGGAGGAAGAAGAACAAGTGGGAGGGTGCAAAACAAAAAAAGGAGGATTTCCTCTGCCTATAAACTGGTGTACAAAATCACAGTTTATCTGGGAAGCTCTGCAAACTAAAGCATGCCAGTTTTCTGCTCAGAACAAGCATGGCTTCAAGCTGCAGCACTAATTCCCAAACTTCTTGCACCAGCTTTTATCCATATTGTCCCTTGTCACAGAGCTTTGAATTCCCAACCTCAGAACAGGGGTGTGGTCTCCAGCCCCCTTTGCAGGCCCACCAGCTATCTGTATTTTCAGCTGTGAGAACCCCTGACCTAGGGCACCCTTTGGGTAAAACCATAGGATGTTGGCCATTATGTACTCCAAGACCAAAGCAAAAGATCTTTTTTCCAGAAGCATTCTTTCAGAAACTAAAACTTAGTCTTTTAGATGTGGGTTTGCTTTTCTCTTTTGTTCCCCCTTTTCCCTGATTTTCTTTCTTTACTATCTTTTATACCTCTTGGCTAGTGTTACTTTCTGGGGATTGTTCCCTTTTGTTGAATCACAAAATAGTGTGAGTTGGAAGGGACCTTTAAAGGCAATCTAGTCAAAAACCCCTGGAATAAGCAGGGACATCCTCAACCAGACTAGGTTTCTCAGAGACCTGTCTAGCCTGAACTTGAATGTTTCCAAGAATGAGGCATCCACCACCTTTCTGGGCAACCTTCTCCAGTGTTTTATCACACTTATTATAAAAAACTTGCTCTTTACAGCTAATCTAAATCAACCTTCATCTCATTTAAAATCATCACCCCTTGTCTGATCGCAACAGGCCCTGCTCAAAAGTTTGTCCTTGTCTTTCTTATAATCAGAGAATCATCAAGGCTGGAAGAGACCTCTAAGATGATCAAGTCCAAGTCCAACCATTAACCCAACACTGCCGAGACCCCTTTACGTACTGAAAGTCTGCTCTACGGCTTCCCCATAACCTTCTTTTCCCAGGAAGAGCAACCATGACTGTTTTTGCTTATCCTCACAGGAAAGGTGTTCCAGCTCTCAGATCGCCTTCATGGCTCCTCTGGATCCACTCCAACAGGCCCATGTTGTTTCTGTGCTGCAGTCCACATGGCTGCTTGGTGAAGGATGGATAGAACCCTATGGAGGGATAGATTTTCAAACACTTTTGTGTCTGGAGAGTGTTTCTGTGATAAGTTGCACAAGAAGGCAGGCAGGAGGGAAGGCAAGACACTCACTGGAAACTCCAATTGCAAGGATGAAGGAGGCCAAACGTGGGAAGGGTGAGTAGGGCTGAGTGCTGAGCCTCAGGAGCTATAGAGAGTGGAGGTGGGCCTCAAGCAAAGCCAGCTGAAGCTCAGCCTGGACAGTGCACGAGCCAAACCCTAAATCTGTTTGCTTTGACTGGGTAACTTAAGACCAGCACTTGGACACTGTGGTCCAGGCCCTGGCCAAGCACATGGAGCATTAGCCTGTGTGAGTATGAGGAAGAAATAATCACCTTTGGCAGTCCAAGTCCCAAGCCTGTCATATAAGCACACCGTAAACTTTAAACATATGTGCAGCCCTGTTTCCAGTACAGCATTTGAAAATGTGCCCTTGCTCCAATCCTTCACCCTGATGAAGAAAACAGAATTTATAAAGAGGATTTGAAGCATAAAGCTCCCTTTTGTTCTGTACTGTACTTGAGCTCACAGATAGTAATCATACACAAAGATCTATTTAATTTCATTTACTCCAGTTAGCAGAACTAGCATTGGTTTGGGGTTTTTTTCTGGCTGAGGTTTGTTTTGTGTGTGTTTGTGTGTCAGTCTTGTTCTGTTTTGATGTGGTTTTTCTGGGGATGGTTGTATGTGATGTGGTAGCATGAGAATTGTCAGTCAGCGAACTGGGCTTGGCAGTTTTCTGTGGATATCCAGGAGGTTGCTGATGGCATGTATCTGGCAAGGTTCCAGATATGATCAACTGTCAGAAGATATTCCTCCTGACTCTTGCCCAGATGGTTTCCTCCTCTTGCTACCCCTTCAAGCTTTCTTCCAGAACAGCAACTCATAGTTATACTTGGTAGAGCCTATTTCTGCTGGAAACCTTGGCCAGCTCTGTAGAGTACCTGGAGCCTGATGTGATACTCAGGTAAGTCAAATCCACTTTTTCTCTTCCTGCCTCCCAAGTCTAAATATAAAACCTATGTTTCCATGTGGTCTTTCTTTTAAAATCCTGAGTTAAACTAAACAGGGAATACTGTTGATTATGCTATGAAACCTTATTTATGGCATGATTGTCTTCCTCAGCTAGACTCAGCTTTTTTAAAATCAAAAACAACAAACCAAATATTTCCACAATGAGATGACTAAAGCTTTCCAACACCTCTGGGGCCTTCAGTTCACAAGAAGTGTCCTGATGCTGGTTTGCTGTGAGTCAAAACCTAAACAAAATCATTAGGTCAACCTTACTTCCACCACTGAGCTCCACTATATTAGAGGCAAAGGTACAAATTTTACCTGGATTATTTGGAGAGCTTTACAGGACCTTCATCAGTTTGCAAACCTTGTGGAAAAAGTAAGAGGAAGCTTCTATAATTTTACATTTAGTTTCAAGCTGGAGTCAGAGCCTTCATAGTATTTTCTGGCTTTCGTTTGGAAAGGGAGCTGCTTTGGCCATCGGCCAGCTGGCACAGGGGTAGCTTTCAGCCCTCCCCGTGGAGCCCTGCTCTCTGCAGGTCAGCAGCTGAGCCACAGAGTCTGGCCACAAGCAGGAGAGTTGGGTCCTGGCCAGCTTGGCATGCTACAGCCCTGCTGGGTAAGGATGCAGGAGGCCAAGAACTGAACCTCTGGGAATCAGGGAGGGCCTCTAAGGAGCCTGCCTCTCCCTCCTTTGGGAGGGTGCTGGTGCTTCATACCAGCATCAGTGTGGAAGCAAGGATGTGTCCTTCATTCAGGACTGGATGGGAGGATTTCTATGTCTCCACTCCCACGCTGAGTGGAACAAGGTTGAAGTCTGCAGCAAAATTAGCTCTGAGTCCTACAACTCTGAGTGATATTCAGACTGTTAAAAAAATTAGAAAGTCCTGTCATGGTCCTTAAAATCCATGTGTTCTTACCTACTTTGAAGCTCTTGTGTTGGCATGACCAACAGAAGTCCTACGTATGGTCCCATGTGATGAGCAATGTGATTTGCCTGCAGAGGAAGAACCTCCAAAGTTCTCTTATGCTATGGAAACACAGAATCATAAAATGGTTCAGTTTGGAAGGGACTTTAAAGATAATTTAGTTTCCACTCCTCTCCTATGGGCAGGGATGCCACCCACCAGACTTTGTTGCTCAGGACCCCATCCAATGTGGCCTTGAACACTTCAGTGGATGGGGCATCCACAACTTCTTAGGCAGCCTGTTCCAGTGCCTTGCCACCCTCACAGGAAACTATTTCTTCTTAATGTCTAATCTAAACCTTCCCTCTTTCGATTTAAACCATTGCCCCTTGTCCTGTCACTATCTGCCCATATAAAAACTCCCTCTCCATCCTTTTTCTAAGCCTCCATCAAGTACTGGAAGGCTGCAGTGAGGTGTCCCTTGAGGCCTTATCTTCTCCAGCTCTCTCAGCCTGTCTTTGTTGGAGAGGTGCTCCATTCCTCTGATCATCTTCATGGCCCTCCTCTGGATTTGCTCCAACAAGCCCATGTCTTTCCTGTGCTGGGAACCCCAGAACTGGATGCAGTTCTCCAGGTGGAGTCTCAGAAGGGGAGAATCCTCTCCCTTGACCTGCTGGCCAGGCTGCTTTGGATGCAGCCCAGAATGTGTTTGGCTTTCTGGGCTGTGAGAGGACATTGCTGGGTCATGTCTAGTTTTTTGTCCATGATGTGAAAAACACAGTTCACTCTCCTGTTAGGATTTAAAAGTTTAATAAAAGACAATAAGGGACAAAGACAATAAAGCAAAAGTAGCAGCGCTGGGTGCCTTGGCTCTCTGCCAAGAGCACACCTTGCTATAGCAGGGGTAGCCCTTTTCAACACCCTCCTTCCTTGGGTCCACCTTCTTAGAGCATGCGCATTCCTTGGCTGTTGGCTTAGAGTCCGTTTTTCTTATCGCCTCCAGTTTGGGTTTTGGTCCGTGGGTTCTGCAGATGGGAGTTGCTGATAGCTGACAGGTCAGCAACAGGAGTCTTCTTTGCACGTTCGTTGGATGTTACCCAACCAGGCAGCCAGTTCAGTTACCACAGGTATAACCATATCAGCCATCCCACTACCCTGTTTAAGTTCAGTTAGTAACAGAAAAAAGCATTAGTTGTTAAAAGAAATTTATATTCTTATAACAAAGCTAAAAATTATACATATAGCATTCATTTTATTTGCAAAAGCCAATATTATGACATATATTTATTACAATGAGAACATCAAGTCCTTCTCCACACAGCTGCTCTCAAGGATTTCTTCTTCCAGTCTATGCTTCTGTCTGGGATTGCCCAACACACCATCTCTTGAAACCTGGATGATCCGCTGGATCAACATTGCTCTTTTGTTCTTTGCTGTGAGCCACAGTCTTGACGTCAGGTACAAAAGTATATGGTGAGATCTGCAGCTTTGGAAGTCTGAATGTGGTGACCCAGGCTAAACCTGGCCTGTGTTCCTTGTGCCTTGTATGCAAAAGGTAAATTTTTCTCACTTTTAAACTTGGTTTTCCACACTGGTGTATTTCTGTTTGAATTGTTTCCTGGGAAAGAGAATGTTAAAAGCTGCTCTTTCACCTTTAATTTGGTAAAGTAGGCTGAGTGCTGCTAATATGACAATGCTTAAAGGGATTAGTTAGCACATTAACAGTTTCAGTTGCTAATCTGCTGTAGAACACAGAGCTTTGGAAGGGAATAACTGCTTCTCCCTAGTGACTTTCAATTGCTTGTTCTGCATGGATACAGGTATTTCCTCAGTCTCTGCAGAAGGCTAGCAAGCAGCGTGCTGAGATAACCAATAGTGTGATGCTTCCACAAAAACTGGTAGTTGGCTGAGGTGCTGAGTCAGCATTAAAATCATCCTGTGGAAGACCATCTAGGTCATGATCAAAAATATAAAATGCTTCATGAATGCTTCATGACATGACAATGTCTTCACTTCTCAGGGAAGCCAAGAGCAGCTTCTCAGTCACACAAGGCCCATAGTGCCTAATCACTTCTTATGACTTCTCACTAAGTTAGAACAAATAGCAAAAATCAATTTCTTCTGAGTTTCTGCTTTCACTTCCAGCTTGTTGAAAAATCTGTGCTTCCTACACCCCCTTGAATGACTATTTGGTCCCTGCATGCATGATCTACATGGTGTTACTTTGCACTTGCTCTCTGTAAAGCTATGTAACTTCTGCATACACATTTTTCAGCTGGAATGGTAGGAAATTGCTCATTTTTTCCTATGTCCCAGATGCTCGTAGTTTCAAGGCACACGGGTAATGGGGATCTTGAATCTCTGGGTTCCTGTGAAACAGCTGCTTGCTTCTCAGATATGGCAGGTCATAAAGCAGAGTGCTGGAGGGCAAGATGTATTTGTGATGGAAGATGGACAGAGAAAAATTAAGTCAGAGTTCCCTCCTTAAGGAAGTCTTCACAAAGGTGTTTACATGTAGACACAAATTATTCATCCTATCTTTTCTCCCTTAAATGTGTAATATCTTTTTCTATTAGAGAAACAGACATGTCTGGCTACTCCTTCAGAAGGAGAGCCGTGAAGTTCAGTGGGAGGCCAGAATTAAAATCCTTGAGACATGGTTATGTAACCCACCAGGTTCCCTCTCACGTGCATTTCAGAAGAGTGTTTGCCTCTAATCCGGACAATGTCCAATCAGTGTCTGTTGGTGAATTGCACCTTTTTTTTTTTTTTTTTTTTGTGGGGGGGGGGGGTGGTGTGAAGCTTTAACACTGTTTTCTTCAGTATTGTTTCCTATTGCTGCTCTCAGCTGAGGTCTCCTACTGCTTCATCTCCTTAAAGCTCACTTGTGTTCCAAAATACTTCATTGGAAATCAAGTATCCTGGAAAAAGTGATTAAAAAAAGGCCTTGCAGCACCTTCTGATGTTTAACAAAAGGTTAACAAATGCAAAAATGGCTCCTGAAAGCTGTGGGCAATTTCAGGCTAGGTTTGCATTTTTCAAATTCTTGCTTTACCTTATTTGGCCATGCACAATGGGACCCAGCAGTCCCCAGGGATTTGACTGTGCAGAGATCGGGCTTTGTTAAGAAGAAAGTATGTGTTTTTTCCTTGGGAGACACATGGCTAAATATGGGCTGTGTTAATAACAAACGAGACTGTTTGCTGGCAGAGTTACAGATTCCCAGCGTCCCTCACGTTAAAAAGACAAGCACACAGCAGCCCTTTAGCATCAAGCTTTGACTTTGACTGTGACTGTATTGAAAGGTGAGGGGAGTGGAGGGATGTGCCAACAGTAACAGTCATGGAACTTGTCTTGATTTTAGTGGGAAGTAGTTTGGGCACAAGACAGCTACAGTTGTCTAAAATAACTTGAAATGAAAGCAAACAGGTCACAGAATGAGAGTCAAGTGATTTTTGTGAGCTAAGACTATATATCATCTTTTTTCCTTTTTTGCAAAATTTTTCCTTTTTTTTAATAGTCTTTTCTATGAACAGCAATTCTCCATCTGAAAAATAGAAGTAGATAAAACAAGCTGGCCAAATAATATGCATAGTTTTAGGGAATAAATATTGACTTAAGATCTGATATTGGTCAAGAGATATGTCTGAGGTGTGCCCTAGAAAATGTAGCTCTTGGGATAGGAGTGGTATCAGATCAAAAACCTCTGCTGACTGCAGGTTTTATTTACCTATTCACAAGGGTTCTGACTAAAATATTGCATCTCAGTGCTTTGTTAGGCATGAAACCTGTTGACGCTTGGGCTGAGGTGAAAAGTGTAAGCTAGACAGCAATGGAGAAATATTGATGTATTTAAGTATGTGTTGTATAAAGCAGTAATCATATCACCACTTTAAAAAAACCTAACGAGAGGTTGAAGAACTTTTGCAGGAACAGGGAGAGGGCACAGCTAGAGGCTGTCAGGGAGCTATCAGGACCAAGGCAGAGATTAGGAAAAAGATGTAGGTAGTTAAACAGCTCCTAGTGCTTACTTGAGCATTGCTAATGGGATAATATAAGCTAGATCCTCTTGCCAGTTGAGCAGTTTTAGATCTTGAGAAATTATTACAGGCCAAAATCCTTTAGAAGATTCTCTGCTCACAAAAACAAAGCCCAGACCAGCCCAACTTAGGAGAAAAACCCCAAACTAGTGAAAGTTTAACTTTCCTGTTAGGTGCAACTTGAGACAAATCATGGAGGAAAGGCAGAGAGGGTGGGTTCCAGTGAGACTTTAATGAGGAACACGCTACATTTCAAGCTCAGTCGCTTTACCAGCTGACTGTGCAAGGGATGAAAATGCTCTTAGAAGATGTTGGGAACAGGACAGCCCCAAAAGCTTGCAGGCATTCTAATGACATGGTGTGGGTCAGTACAGCTGTACAGCTGCATCATGAAGAGAAACAGGGGGTGGGGAGTTGCAGCCCTCTCTTGATATATATTCTTTGGAAAGTAATTCTAAACTTGCTACAGTCTCCTCATGTGTTTATATATTACCACCTGGATTGTACAAATGTTTTCACTAGAGCTGGTTGATGTTTTCTTGTAGGAGGAATCTTGCAGAAAAGGATTTTACTGAAAAATAAAAATTTCACATGGAAAATGAAGACTCTTCCTGGGACATTGCTTTGGGCTGTTCTTCTTATCTCTGTTGAAAATGTTTTCTGTGAAAAGAGAAGGATTTTAAAGTTAAGGAATCTCTGGCTTTCTGACTTCCTGTCGATATTTGTACTTTGTGGTAGGATGGAGGGGAATATTGGTTCCCATAAGTGTTGTGTGGATTAAAGATTTGGCAGACCTTTGAATATGTGAAGCATTACAAAACTTCTGTTATTTTTTATGTGAATGGCATTCTCAGTTGTCTTGTAAATGGTTTTGAAAGCCAGAGAGCAAAGAGCTCCAAAAAATCCAAGTGTATTTGCATGTCCAAGGGCAACATAACTACTGACCACTGATTTTTTTGTTGTTGTTTTTGGTTTTTTGTGCTCTGGTTTGTACCTGAACATTTGTAAGAGTGAATGACTTTGGCTGGAGTTGAAGGTGGTTCAAGGTTATCTCAGGTTATGCTTGAGGCATCTCAGGCTCCACACCAGGATTAGGGATATTGCTCTGGAAGTTTTGCTGAAATTTTTCCTCATAGCTGGTGCTGGTTTTTTACACCACTGTTGAATGATGGTGAGAGGATATTTGGAGAAGGTGACTGTGTCTGCTGAGGACTGATTTCACTTGGCTGTATGACTGTTATAATTTGGAAATGTGCGACCAGTTCAGGAGTCTGCTCTGGCCTGAGGTCCTGAGGTAGCCGGAGAATGAGTGAATGAACGACTGAGAGCTGAAGACAGTCAAAGTCCCCTTAAAATGGTAGCTTGTTTTACTCCCTATGGCCTGTACCCAAGGCTAATGAAATTGACTATTTCTTCTGCATCCTTTCTATGGACAAGGTATAGGATTTTATAAGCTGTATCTTCTCATGCCCTTGGAGACTGCCAAGAAACTAAATACCTATGCAAAAGTGGGGATGCAGCAGCCTTGTGGCTTTTCACAAGAGCCAATCTTTTCCTGTAGTTCAGGCAAGATGTGCTATAGGAATGAAACCACTCCTGCAGCCCCCGTGGGCTTTTTAGTAAGATTCAGTCAGGCAGTCATCAGATTTCTGTAATACTGATGTTATCGCTGCTCGCACTGCCTCTGTTTTGATTCCGAGCACCGCCCACGTTCTCGGAGATGGTTTGTGAGGCTTTCACCGCCGGCTGCCTATGCCCACATTCTGGGGTACGTTGGGACAAGGCTGGGATTCGTGCCTGGAATGCCTGGCACATACCAACAAACCCACTCCCACTGCCTGTCTGTTTGGAGGAGGCACTAGCAGACCAAAGGGCTCTCGTGGCCTCCGATAAGTTAATTACTGGTGGCTTAAATGTTTATGGGGTGGAATGTGCCTCCCATTCAGCATCTGACCTGTGCTGTGAAGCTGCCTTTGACATGTTGTTTCATGGGTGAATGGTTTAAAGTGTCTGTGCAAAGTTGAAAATTGTTCGCATGATGTGTTATCAGTGCTCCTTTATAACACTGAAGCTTCTTTGCTGTCTGATTTAAAATATGAATAAGCCCAGTACACTGGAGCTGGGGACATAAGCTCATCTGGCACAAGGGTTTCTCTGAAGCAGCCATGTAGCCCCTTCAAACCCAGTATTTTGTGTGCATAATTGTGTTGCTGCTAATTACAAGGTAGTCATTGTTTATATCCTCATCTACCCTTCCGGCTTCCCCTTGGAAGAACGGGCAAAGCTCCAATCTCCCTGAGGCAACTGGAGGCTGTGGCTGCTGGTGGTTGGCAGCACCGGCCAAAGCGTGACACTTGTGAGGGGAATGTCCGAGTTGGGACCCAGCAGTTGCCCTCCAGATCCTCCTAACCCAGAGCCGGACACACAGGAACAGTCCCTCATGTGGAAGGGGAGGCTTCCAGGCAGCAGTAGCCTTAGGGAGTGAGATCTTGTGCAATGTACAAAAACCCCCTTATTCTGCAGTAGAGTAGAATATGAACGCCATCAGAATAGTTGATTTGTGACAACTCTGTGGATAACTGAGCGTTGAATTCTTAAATCAGGGAATGGTTTCAATTTTAGATTTTCTTTTAAAAAATTTGTTTTTAAGGAAATGAGAAGAAAGAAGGGAAGCATGCTTTTCCTTTGGAAACAATAATGAGGGATTTGGATTATCAAATAGCAGCTGTGTTGATGCAGACACAATAGGAGTGTTGCAGGAGCTGCAGACAGCTTATGGATGAAAATGCTGTGCTCCCAGCTCCCAGCAAACACTGGTATCCACTGTGGGAGTAACTGATGATGGCCATGGATGAGGCACCTCCTCAGTAGGTTTCTCCAACATTATAGCTCAACATGCTGGGAAAAATTTTGATGAAAAGGTTTTCTGTAGGATAGAGAATGCAATTCTATCAAAATTAAAGCACCTTCTTATGAAACCATGGATCCTGAGAAAAAAAATAATTTGTAAAAAAAATGAGTGATTAGTTTCCTTTGTTTGATGAGAGTGAAATGTCTATACCTAATCAATTGTGGTTTGGGAAAGTAGTGTGTTTCATATGGTTTGCTGGAGAGTATACTCAACCCAAACTGCATTGGATATCTTAAGGTGGATTTGAAAGTGAAGAAAGAACGTTTGCCAAAAGGTTTCCCTTGACTGAAATCAGAAATGTGACTCTAAAATATTTTTATTGGTCTTAGAATTGGGAATTTTGCAGCCTTTTTTGCTTCTTAAGACTGAATTACTCTTAAACATCACAATGATTTTCAAGAACAAAACCTGAATCTTGACTGGCTTATCCACAGCAAAGCATTTTATTCAAGTAGCTACCTAACTGCTAAACAGCCTTCAGGACACTGGTGTTTTAATTATTTCATTTAGGCTGCTAACCTTTTCACTTGAAATAGCATCCCCCTCTTCCAGTCACAGCATTTTGCCAGGAGCTTTTTGCAACACATGGAACAGGCAGAGTAGACACAACCAGCCCAATATCACATCTGAGCTTGACTTGCTTTAGATTCTTGGAAGAAAAAGCCCAAATGATGCTTGCCCTGGCAAGCTGTACAAGATCAAACCCCCCACCTATGTTAGTGTGAACAGAATTCCCTTTTAGTAGCATCCTGCAACACAATCTTCTCACTTGTGGGCACCTCTTTGTATACTTGATATGCTCATTATCCTCAGAAATATAGAAAAGACAAAATGGATACAGGTCTTCTGTTGTGCTGTAGTGGTCCTGGACCACGGTCAGATGGAAAAACCATGAGAAGAAAACATTCAAAGTATGTTTGTGATGGGGAAATGAAGTGTGAGAGAGAAAGCGGGAGGTGAAAGAAGTCCCTGACCAGCATACATTGCTTTAGAAGGAGTCAGTAGAGGCTGCCTGGCAGCAGAGCCACTGGTTTCCAGCAGATCGGAAAATGATTATGAACTGAGCTAAACACAGGGTCTGGGAAAGGGCATATTCTTCAGTAGTGTTTGGGACAGTTATTTCCCTCTGTCTATTCCTGACTTGCATAAATACTTGAAACTGGCACCAGTCTGTAGCCAGTTGCAGCCGATGTTGCATATTTTTCATGTACCACATTTTGAAAATGTGACTCAGAACTGCCTCGATCTGAAATGTAAGTTTAATTTTAAAACTGGGAGGAATGGCTTATAAGCCTTTGTGTAAAAGGAAATGTTTTAGTACACTGTTATTTTTAAACATGTAGTGACATTGCAAAGTGGTGTCAATCAAGTGCTGATTCTCATGTTGTACCTGGAAATAGGTATTGAAGTTTGTATTGAAGAGTCAAATAACACCGCAATTTAGGTTAAACTAGCGGCAAAAAGGGGGTTAATGCAAATAAGAAATTAACAGGATTTCTAAGGATGCAGAGCTGTTTAATCAGACCTGGTACTGTATCTTTTTCTGTCTGAAAACTCTTTTTATCTATAGTCCAACTTTAGGTGTGATAGTGGGAGGAAGGTTTTCAGAGTGATTAATTTTTGCCAATGAAATGCAGTGAAAGAATGGAGAAGATACTGCTGTTCCCCAGAGGGAGCGTAGAGGTGATTGCAATCCTGCATAGACATCAGAGAATCCATGCAGAGGAGCCCATGTGGCAGGGAAAGCCACCTTGGGAGACAGAGGTTCAACCTTTCTACTGGACTGGGCTCTACTCTTTTAGCACTATTTTTATGGAAATAGTTGTAGTGGGATAGTCATACAGTGATGTGCTCAGGAAAGCCTTGTTTGCTGAAGAATGGAGATGGTAGAATGTAGTAATGGTGATGGGCACTGAGGTTTCCATGCAAGCCCAAAGACGTAACAAACCCAAAGTATGATAAACACAGAGCTAGGATTGCTCAGTTGTCTGAGCAATCAGCAGCACGGCATGGGGGGAGAATTGTGGCTCTAGCAACAGATGTGAAGTCAAGATGTGCAAATTCCCACCCTGGGAATTCTTGTTTTAGAATTTGAAGTGTCTATTAAATTGCAGAGATTAAAGGCTACCTCTGTGTTTAAAAGTTGTGTAAATATGTAAAAAATGAAAAAGATGGTGCAAAAGGGTATGTGGCTTTTATAAGGCTGCATTTCACAGATGCAAAACGTAACACATTTTTGCAGGTTTTTCCTAGTGCTGCTTTCCCATTGCTAGATGGTGGAGTTGTTCACTGGACCTGCTCAGGAGAGGTGCAGTTTAAATGTCCTGCATAACTTGATTCTCAAGCATCACATTGCAGGGCTCCATTTCAGAGCACTGAATTCCTCTTGCCATGGGGATTGGCCATGGCTGCTTTCAGGTGATATGTGTGACAACCATGTGGAGTGTTGGGTGATGAGCCTGGTGTCGATACTGAGCCTTCCCTACAGCTGGTCTAAGTCTCATACTTGTGCTTACAGGGAAGATACCTGCTCCAAAGTGTCCTGTAGACTATGTGAGGGCAGGATGGGACAGTGGTGGGACAATGCTCAATAAGACTGAACTTCAGGTATTCCACACTGTTGGGGGCCATGTACTGAAATGGCATAAAGCCTGTTCTCCAGCAAACAGAGCTCGCCGATTCCTGATGATGGCCAAAATAGGAATATTTTGCTACGGCAGGAAATCCTGCTGAAGCAACGGTACAGCATAAATGACAGTTTTGCTGCTAACACTTCTCACTGTGCAAAAGCTGTGCTCTCTTCAAAGATTCTCAGAAAGACCAAGTGACTACTTTATTGTCTGTTTCCTACACTGTGGAAGTGATGTGCTTACCATATTATTTTATGGAGAAATATGAAATGGTGTTAAACATTTGGCTTTAGCAGAATAGTAAGATTTATGAAACACTGAGGTTTACAAGTGAAGAAAAAAATCACAGGAAGTTGCAGAAGGCAGTTTTTAAATCTTTTTGAAACTCTAAGGTTCTAAAAGTTTCTGTTATAACAAGGTGTCTCTTGATTTCCAGCTTTAAATGCCTTTTGCAGGCAAAGATAATTGTTTTCTCATGCAAATCAAGTGACCATGCTTACTTTAGTCTTCAAAGTGAAAGATTCACTGACTAGTGTTAATGAGAAATTATGCTATTAGAGTCAACAAGGAATCGTTTCTGCAATGCCATGCTTGACCATAGAAGTGAATAGTACAACTGTGAACAGCAAAACAGGAAATTGCTGCAAAAGAGTTTAACTTAGCAGTTCTGGAAATCCAGATTTTGAGTTTCTGTGAGACTCAGGTGATGGAATGTTTTGTGTGCATCAGATAATACTTTTAGATCCAGACCTTTTAGAACTCTGGTTTTATTGTGCTATTATGTTTCCCTTGGAGGTAAATGGGAAATAAAACCAAGCATACGCAGATCACGTTGATCACGGACACTATCAACTGATGTTTTTCAACTTGAGCTACACTGTATTTTTGTACTGTTCCTTTCTTATTTTTTAATGTTCTTTTTGGATCCTGGCTTTGTTGAAACTGGTCAGACCCTAAGCCTTTACACTTATGAATGCAATTCTTACGCTCTGCCTTTTGCAGGGTGCAGCAATCAATGTTTTTGTTCCACCTAGCACAACCACCAGACTCAGCCTGGCTGTGCACGTGGGAAGAGGACCGGGATCTGGTATGCCAAGGAGCAGTGACTGCCTGCGAGGTGGGCTTGGTCCTTGCGAGCACTGCAGGCATATCCTTGCTCTGCAGTTACTGTGGGCTGGGCTGACAACCAAAATTCCTTGAAATGGAGGGGAAAAAAGAGTTTAGTATGATGCACTACAAGCAGCAAATCAAACCTCTGTGATCCTCTTAAAGAACGACAATTATGATGAGGGTGGTGAGGCACTAGCACAAGTTACCCCAAGATGTTGTGGATGCCTCATCATTGAAAGTGTTCAAGGTCAAGATGGGGGTTTGAGCAATCTAGTGAAAGGTGTCCCTGCCCATGGCAGAGGAGTTAGAACTAGATGGTCTTCGAAGATTCCTTTCAATTCAAACCATTCTATAATCCTATAAAGAGCAAACATGGATGTATCCTTTACTAATCAAACATTCTAACTAAATGTTGGTATTGTCTTGCTTGATAAGTCTAGGGAACTATGATCTAATCAAATAGGGGATCAGAGAAGTGCTCCTCAGGTACTAGCTGGGATCATCATCCAGATGAAGAAATTCATCAGAGAGGCCTAAAGTCAGTATTTTCCCTAATGAGTTGGATGATGGAACAGTGACTTATGATTCAGTATATTTGAAAAAGTAATATTTGGACTGGAAGTGGGGCTCAGGATTTCTAGGCAATGAGTTTCCGGATCAAAATAATTGAAACTGAAAAAATTATTTGAAAACAAATTATATAGGCCAGGGAAGACAAATGTGAATTTCTTCACTGTAACAAGCAATAATTGGTCAGTTGGTCACAAGGTGGGAAACAAATGAAACAAATGGACAGATTGCAGTTCTGCAGAAAAAGATCTTAAAATGTCAGTGACTGAGATTATATATATATATATATATATATATAATCAATAATATATTTATCAGTAATATATATTGTCAGTTATTCCATAAGGTTAAATTGATAGAGGTGATAATACATCCAAAGGGATCCTACTCCCTCTAAAACCAACTGGAGACACTTGAAAGGAATAAGAAGGATTGGGGCCCTACACAGTGAAGAGAAAGGCACGGGTTGTGGAATTTAAGGAAAGTAAGGCTGAAAGAAACCAAATTAGTTGTTTGCAAAGACCAAAGCAATGCTTTATTCTCTGGTCCATGGTGGCTGAAAGGGGTATTAAGATGGCTTTTACTGCCAGTAACAGTGGCTGGAATAGGAAAGCTGCAGAATCTGTGTTCAAACCATGTAGGTGGTATCTGTCAGGGGTGTTGTGTGCTCAGTTGGTTCTGCCCGGGAACATGACTGAGTGGTGTGAATTCATGAGGTCCTGCCTGGTCTTGTGCTCCTGATCACACTGGGAGGTGGTGGGGGAGGGAGGAACCCTTAACCTCTGGTGGTCGAACTTTCTGGCCAGTGCTTGCTTCTGCCTTTCTTCAACCTTATGCTTCTAATTCCTGAACTTGGACTCTGCTCTGCCTGCTTGTTGACATAAACTATGCAGCCAGTCCATTCAGGCAGGGGCTGTGTTTACCTGCCTGTTTATCTGGCATCAGTGGGGCTCCAGTGTTGATTGGCACTCCAGGCATAAACAATAACCATTGTCAGAGTAGATTATTCAGAGCAGAGCAATCTGGAGTCATTTGGTTATGAAAAGCTCCCCAGAGCATGAGTGCTTGCTGTGACCCAGAAATGTTGGCATGAAAATCGATTACATGGTAGGATTTCTGTGGCAAACTTGAGGCTCTTCCTTGTGCAGACAGCACATGGTGTCATGGAGATGGCACCTATTTTGTGAAATGTATGTGCAGCCTTCCTAAAGGGAACAATCTCCAGGCATGGGGAAGATGGCTGAAGGAGCCCATTTGCTGGGAAAGGGGGTGATGAAAAGAGAGTCTTTGGAGCTTCCAAGTGAGATATAAACAATAATTGCAGGGGAGGGAGTGAGATATAGGGGCCAAAGATGCAGGGTATGAAGCCAAGTGACTCCCATCAGACATGGTCTTCGAAGGGATGGCAGCTCTGTTGCATGAGAGCTGATTAGACAAAGCACTGAAGAATCCAGAGCTGTTTGAAATGGGCCAAAAGCCCTTTTCTTTTTCCATTTCTCTGCCCTGCTGTTTTTTGCCTCTGATGAACGTTCTTGCCAGATTCTGTTTGCTTTTTGGTTGGTGGGGAGAAACGGGGAAAAGTTACTCCTATCACCTGGCCTGTTTCAAAGAGCTTTGCTGCTGAAGGTACAACATCTCGTGAATGGGGATTCAGGCCCTGGAAACTGCCATTACATTCCCCACCAAAATTGTGGACACTGCTAAGCAGGTCCCCAGCTGTTTTACCCTGTGGATTTCTCAGACCTATGAAGGACAGTCACCTGGACAGGCAGACAGTACATGCATTATGCAAAAAAACCAAATTCTTTATAAAATTTGGACTTCTCTAAAACAGCCTTAAAATGCAAAACTTATGGTTTTTTTTTTTTAATTAAAAAAAAAAAATCCAACCAAAACCCCCCAAAATGGCTAAAGGTCTTTATGGAGACTGTGTTAAATCTTAATCTGAAGTGATACATCTGCCCCAAGGACTGAATCCATCTGAAGATGATCAAAGCCATTCTTCCAGTGAATTCTACCTAGCAGAGCAAGGGAATTTCCTAGCAAGTCATTATTGGTATGTGAAAGTGCAATGCATTAAATATCTAAAAGGTATATTCAGCTCAGAGCAATGAAACGTGTCTTGATTTCTGCTCTGGACAAGTTTCAGAAACACAGAGACACAGAGCTGGAAAACTAAAGCAGCAAGAAGATACGCATGTCAGCATCCACATCTCCCTCTGAGGCAAATACCCAATTCTTGAGCCTACAGCAAAGAAACCACTTACAGAGCTATGAACTTGTGTGATAGCTTCATATGTAGTGAGACACAGTCTCTTTGCTAATCCACATGGTGATCAGTTTAAACCATGAAGTGTGAAATGTGATTACCCTTGTCCAGTGTTTGAATTGGAGAGCTGCAAGGAAAGGCTCATTGCTCTGGATTGCATGAAGGAGGAGAGAACAGGCACAGGGACTGAGCTGCTTCTGCATGTCTCTGTGAGGCAGGGCAGAAATATTCCTCTTCCATTTGTTCCTTGAGATTCAAGTATGATGAAATAGATAACATTCTCTCAGGAGGGCTTTAATACAAATCTGCCATGGAGATGTAATGCACTGACTTGGAGCCCTTTCTCCTACCCTGTCCTGAAAGGTCTTCTAATAGAAAAGCTAATGTGCTTTTCTGTTTATCTGACACAGGTACTTTTCACACTACAAGGCTGAGACATTGACTTTAAGGTTGCATAAGCTTTCTTTTGAATCTGTGCTGCCATTTGAGCTGTCAGCTTCATAGAGAAACCCCACTAAACTGTATGTAAGTCTAGAATGTGTAAATGAGAACAGCTGAAAACCAATGGCATTTGTATTGAAACACCAAGTGTAATTTTTTGTTGCTTCTTCACTTGCGTTGCTTTTTTAGACTGAATTTCCTTTTTTTTTTAACCAGTTACAGTAGCCTTCTAGAATCAGAAGAGTCACTGCCCTGATCTGGAAGCAGCTGTGAAATGTTTTCGTTTTAAGTGTGGCTTTATCTTAGTGCACTGGCATCCCATGATTGCCTTTAAAGAGACAAATACCATCATAGCTCTTCACTGGAATCGCCTGCTTGCAAGTACTTGACCCTGCAGTTGCTTGGACTTGGACGTGTTATAATATTCATGAGATATTGATGGTCTGTATCAAAGGAAAAGAATTCATTCTGCTAGCCAAGTCTGGAAGCTAGACTAAAATCTCAGTTTTAGTTTGGTGGGCTGCTAATGTGTGATTGGTTTATCTGAGAACAGAATGGTGTTCTTCACCTGCCTATAAAACACTACACAGAAAATACATTAGAACAGTAAAGAGTAGTAGTCTTCAGGCTTATTCTCACTTAGAGGCTTTCTACTTGCCTTTGAAAACAAACTTATTTTCAATGTTTCAGTATTCACTCCATGCAAGCTATTGTGTAGACTATTGGCAAGCTACCTACAAAGAAATTCCAGTCTGGTTGCCTGTTGCCTTTTTCTGTCACATTATTGATGTATTAATATCCTTCCAAGCATAAGTCTGTGCACTGAGATTTTTTTTATTCAGGGCATTTTTCCCCAGTCTGCTGTGTCCCTGAGGAAATTCTGGAGGGATGCTGGAGAGCAGTTGTCATGCTGGGTGAGTCTCCCTGCTGAGCACAGGGATTTTAACTCGTGAGAGGGAGCCTCAGACCTGCCTCCTTGACCCAGTTCCCTGATTTTGCTGCTCAGTAAGAAAAGATGTTGGCAGAAACAGAGGGGCTTTGGGCTGGGAGCCAGGAAAGGTGGGGAGATCCCTGTGTTTGGACTGCTTGGGATTTGGCTAGGGTTTTGGGGTGCCTTTTAGTGAGCCTCCCTATTCAGCAACAACAGTGTTTTCTTCATTTGTGCCCTGTCCTAGGCTTGAATGGCCAGCACGTGGCCCAGGCTGTGGATCCCATGCTAGTCAGAATATAAAAGGTCCATTATTTATTATAAAATAAGCAAGTACAGATAGGAATGATACAGCTTGAGCTATGAATCACATCTGACTCATGTAAAGGTTACAAATCCAATTCTACTTTCATCTGTATCAAGTGCTGTTCTGCTATTGGTGCTAATACATGCAAAAACAGGCGTTAGTACAAGAAAGCATTTAATGTGAGGTATTCATCTTATCTTGTTTCAGACTAGGTATTTCAACTGTGTCATCACTCGTATTTAACAGTTGTCAAAATAGTTGAATATGGCAGAGGGGTTGTTTCTCATCAGCAGACTTTGCAGTCTGCCTGACTTCAGATAATAAATCCCTTCATAGCATAAAATATTTTCCTATGGAGAAACCAGTTATTAACTTTTGCTTTCCTCAAAGTTTTAATAATATGCTGCGTATAGGAGATATCTGTGGTTTGGATAGGAGAGAGATGAGAAGAAATACAGCAATTCATTTTTACGTATTAGGCAATATGTCTAGATGATGGGGGATGTGATAGAATTAGTTATGTAGAACTGCAGTGACAGCTAAAAAATGGAGTATACAAATACAGATGTATCTTTTGACTGTTGCTAGTTCTAGCCACCACAAATAATAGAGATTATAAAGCTGGCCCTGCTTGGTTAGTTCATTATTTCCAATTAGCTCTGATTTCCTCCAGATGTATGTGGCATTAGTCATTTTTGTATGGCATGTATATACATGGCATGTATATATACTTCGCTTCATTTTTTTCAGATTATTTGCTATTTGTACTCTGGGCTTGGTTTAGTAATCCTGATTATGCTATTTCTATTTCCCCGCTACAGGACCAAAATGCCCTGGCAGAAGAGCATTAGAGAAAGAAAGGAAATGCACTTAGACATCCTAAATTTCATAATCTTGTTACTATTGATCAGTGTTTTAGGAGCCATGAACAGTTTTACAAATACTTAGTAATCTCCAAACATTTTCAAGCCTTTAATATTCTGGTCTGGTAAATGAACACAAATTAAGCTACGGGTTTAATTTCTTTTTAAAGCCATGCTTTATTTTAGGCTTTCTTTTCTGTTCCCACGCTACTGTATTTGATGAAATTGCTGCTAGCCACAGGGGTTTGTGATTGTCACAGGCTATCATTTCCCACAGGAAGCCAGGGGCCTTTGGGTTCCTGAGGCCGGGAGCTCTCCTGCTGCATGGCTGTACTTTGTTCCCGGGATCTCTGCCGTAAGCACGGACGTGCTCACCATTGCTGCCCTGGCTGCTTTTCTCTGTCGTTGCTGTGGCAGGAGCTCAACTGGATTGGGTTTGTGTGGCATGGGTTTGGTAGCAGGGGGGCTACAGGGATGGCTTCTCAGAGGAGCTGCCAGAAGCTTCCCCCGTGTCCGATGGAGCCAATGCCAGGTGGCTCTGGGATGGACCTGCCACTGATCAAGGCTGAGCCCACCAGTGACAATAGTAATGCCTCTGTTATAACGTGTGTAAGAAGGGCGAAAAAATTATTGTGCAGAAGCAAATTGCAGCCAGAGAAGAACAGAGTGAGAACATGCGAGAGAAACAGCTCTGCAGACCCCAAGGTCAGTGCAGAAGGAGGGGCAGGAGGTGCTCCAGGCACCAGAGCAGAGGTTCCCCTGCAGCCCGTGGAGGTCCACAGTGGAGCTGATATTCACCTGCAGCCCATGGAGCAGGCCGTGCCAGAGCAGGTGGATGCCCAAAACAGGCTGTGACCCTGTGGGAAACCTGTACCTTTTGTTGTATTTTCTCTACTCTGCCCAGCTGAGGAGGGGACTGATAGAGCAGCTTTAATGGGCACCTGGTGTCCATCCAGGTTTCAACCCATCACATCAACTTAGTTCAAGAAATAAATTTTTTGGCACGGGCAGTCACTCTTATGGTCCTTGTGCCTACTGGCTGGTGCACAAAGCACAGAAAGCTCCTGACCTGTGCCTCCAGGCAGCTCGCATGACTGGTATCAGCAAGTACCACCTTCCCACATAAATCCTTATCTCCTTCTGCCCTCCACCACCTCCTAATTGTTTGCTGATGCATCTTCATTTAGAAGCATGGTTCCTAAAATTAGTTTCCACCACTACTGAGGCTGGCAACAGAAGCACCTCTGGACACTGTGCTTTGTGCATGAGGAGTAAGAGATGGTTGTTGGTTCAGGCAGAGTTTCTGTAACATGTGAACTATCTGGCATGCAGCTTGTCTAGGAAACCCTAAGACCATTTTTCATCTATGTCTGGATGTAGAGTTGAGATGTCATGCACCTACCTGGAGCCTCAGCTGTGAGCCTCTCATTTTTGGTACCAGATTTCCATTTTCTGCATTTCTTGAATCCATGAAAGTTAGTTAAGGCACAAGTGACATCTGTCTTGCACATATCTTCTTCACATGTGAGTAATGGAGCTAATGATCACCAAAGGAGACCTTGAGTGGAACAGGCAGTAGAGGGCACAGGCTCAAACTTTGCAAGGATTTTAACTGTCTAGCTCCTTGCTCCTCTGCTAACTTCAGGAGGAAAATACAGCTTTGTAATATCAGGCAATAAAATTAAACTTTACCCTAGAAGAGACCTCTTTGGATATTCCTACAACTTTGCATGATGTCTGAGAAATGCCTGATGTATGCAAGCATAATAAACCTCCTGCAGGGTCTCAGCTGTAGGCAAATGGTTCTGTCTCTGAATGGTCCATGCAAGTGGTTTGCTGTACTTGACGGGTAAACTGTATGATTAGGCAATAAATAGTAAAAACTTTGCTGGTCTCCAATGGAGTGCAGCAATATTTGGTTGAATGTATTGCTCATTTGTTTAAGAAGCAAAAAGGAACTCAAAGTTCATTTTTGCTTCTTAAACAGTCAGCACTGGTTGAGTAATCATTTTTTCATATAAGAAAAACAGCTCTGATTGCAGAGTCACCGCTTTCTGTAGTCCCATAGTGAATACATCTCACACTCATTTCTCCTTTTGAACCTACATGTAGAGGAGTCATCAATACCAGATATTTGCAATTACCTCTGCTTGTTCAGAGAAGGCAATTAAGCATGTGCTCCTTTGTCTTGTAAAGTGATGCTTTGTCTTAATGGGCCATGTTGCAAACAAATTCTGATGATCCATTGAGCACACAGGTTCAAGTGCTTCGGTCTCATGCTAATACTGCTGCAGCCATAGGTGGCAAATAGGGCAAAGGGACATATGGGCAGTAGCAGTCTTTCCATAAGGGCATATGATATTGCTGAGGGAGAAAATATCAGCACTGAAGAAAAAAGTAGTCATCCATCCCTCACAGAGTTACTGATATCCAGAAGTAAATAATTCACTGTCTCAGTCTTTCTAGAGTCACCAGTTTTGATAATATGGGCCTGTCTGTAAGAAACAGTAGAACTTGCCTAAAACAGAGTATGTTTTTGGCAAGCCATTTCATCTCCTTAGAAAGGATTATGTTTATTTGCTGTTTTATCTGGCATAGGTATGTAATTATTTTACTTGATTAGATGGTATTTAAAGATGGTTTTTTGAGACTATTTGGTTTGTGAGTTTAAACATTCCTGTCACTGGTGAAGGGAATAAATAGTCTGGAGGAGGATGTTTAATCTGTCATCATTCTTCATTAATAAAGCCAAATCTAAATAAAAGAGTGAGGATGGACCCTAGTTTGACTGCATTAGGTCTGGTCCGGTGAGGTGTTGCCTGCTTAGGCTATCTAGCTTGGGTTTCTCTTGCAAGTAGAACCCCTGCCCAGTGCCTCCCAGCCTCTAGGGATGGCTGCTTCTGATAAATTAAAAAATATGTTTTAGTCATGATTAAAGAGTCAGCCAGAAAATCAGTCTTTTCAATTTTGTAAGAACTGAAGATACACCTGCATAAAGCCTGCAGACACCTTGGGGTTTGAATCTGTAGGAACATTCCTTAGGCTATTTCTGTTGACAGATGATTTTTGTATAGGAACTTCTTAATTTATAGAAGATTGGTTTTCAGTTTTGAAAACATTTTTTTAAGTCAGCTTTAAACACTGACACTTCTAACACATTTATCTTCTTAATATGAGTCTTCTCACTCCACCTTCTTTTCTCTGCACCTCTAGAAGATATTCCAACATGTCTGACTGCATTATTTGGACTTGTGAATGATGTCAGTGAACATGGGCAGCTCTGGTATATGGGGAAAATAGAAAGGGAGGTGGCAGAACACCCTTTCACAAGGATTTACAGGAGAGGGGTGGGCTGAAGCTCAGAGAAGGCAGCACAGGTATGTGCACACCCATCGCTCTGCCTGGCTTCTCTCTAGTCCCTCTGTCACTTTTAGGGGCACGAGCATGCAAGAGTTGGATGTGAGCACAGAAAGGCAGAACAGACACGAGGGGTGGTGGGACAAGCTGCGGCACATTGTAACCCCTATGCACTTTGGATGCCATCAAGGTCAGTGACTACACTCCTGAAGGTGAATGCTAGCTGCCAAAAAATCCAGGGCTCAGACTGGATGTCTGCAGATGTTTTGTATCTCCAGGTAAGTGCCAAGGTCGCTTAGTGCACACAAATGGTGAGACAAGGCTGAGAAAGCCTTTCCTCAGGCAGACAGCTTGGACCAGGAGCATTGCTTCAGAGCCTCCTTACATCCGAGATGTCATGGGCTGTCAGTGGCTGCTCTATAGCAGAGCAGGGCTTAGTTTGCCCATGGCAGCCAACAGCCCCATGGGGCTCACACGTAGGGTGCAGGCCACTGCTGCCCCAAGCAACCCGTGCCATGAATGATCTGCAGAAGCAGCTATTTCATGCTGTCACTTCCCCCAGGGAACTAAAATTCTCCCTGGACCAAAGTTATTCCATGGCATGGGATGGGTATCTGGCAGTTCACAAAGGAAACAAAGAGGGATTCTCATGACACAGCTCCTGGATACTGTATTGCCTCTTCTACAAAGATGCATTGGTGTCACTGGTTGCTACTATATCCTGGGTAGAATGATCAAAGATGAAAGGGGGTGCATGAGGAGACTGGTCCTGTAATGAATCTAGACAGTGAAACTATCATATCCTTCCCTTGGCCATGAAAATAGCTGTTTACAATTTCCTTTGAGTATTGTGACAGAAAACTGCATGTGGAATATGTGTAATCCACTATGAAGTCACTGCTGAAGGCACAGGCTAAAATTGCATAGCCTAATTTTCTGAAGTGACAATTGGTGGTGTCTGCTTAAAATACACTGTGTAGGATCTGGGTTTTCAGAGGGAAAGTCTTCAATGTTGTCTGACAAACAAAACCCTCTGAGGAGTTATGCGCATTGCATATGCCAAATCAGAGATCTAAACTCACAGTTACTTCAGAAAATATAGACTAAAATATTTGAAAATTAATTCTTCATCACTTTATTTCCAGGATTAATTCTCTTGAGATCACCACTGACAGAGGCATTGTCAGTCTTTCAATTTCGTGTCTGTTGTTGTGGGTACTTAAGCAATGGGAGCATTGTAATACTTCCAATTCTTGTAGTGCAAAGAAAATCCCAGCCTTTTTTAACAGACTTTTTTGTTCTGACTGAATTCAGAGAAAAATCATAGCCTTTAGTTTAGAAGTTTGGTTACATAGTGACTTTTGGCAGTCTTTTTCATAGAATCAGTCACAGAACCAACTAGGCTGGAAAAGACCTCTGAGAACAAGTCCAACCTTTGACTGAGCACCACCATGTGAACTAGATCATGGCACTACATTTTTCAAGATTTTTCTTGATTTTTTTTTTTTCAAATCTAGACTTTCTTGTATATCATAAATCAAAAACTAAGTGAAGTGTAACAAGACTTGAAAAATATTAGTTTTTCCAGATGTGACACTTGAGCATAAGATGTTCAAAGAAAAAGGCTTTGGCTTTCTATCAAAATGTCAATGACATTTGTGATGAATTAAAATAAATTCTGTTAATTGCCAAAAACTAAATGGGAAAAAGAAAGCATTTGCAGCTATAGAAAATTATTCTGCCTCCTTTCCATTACACTGGATGATAAGGTCTAAATTCCCTACTCAGATGGATGCAGATGGATAAGAATTCTTCCAAAATCAATACCTAGCTCATATTTACAGGCAAGTGAATGGAATATTGCCCAGGTAATTTCTGCAACTTTGATAAAGATTCCCATTTTCTCAGATGAATCACCTCAGATTAAACTTTTAAAATGTTTACATAGGTCTTAAAATGTATATTTATATTTTCATCATTTCAAATTGGAAGTACAGAGCATTCTGTTTGTGGAAAATAAAGTCATGTTTTAATTGATACTGGTTACATCCTGTTAAAATATTTTCTGAAACTGAATAATACGTGGAACTCTATACTTAAGAAAAGACAAGCTGCTTATTTAGAGATACACAGATGTATAATATACTGTGAATTAAATTGTAACAGCCTGGTTGCAGGCATCGAGCATTAGAAGTAGTAACCAATAAACAGGCAGACCTTAAAATGGTAATAGTGACATTTCATTTTGGATTAATCTCTAAAAGGACAACCTGCTAGTTAGAATACTGGATGTCTGTTCCTTTAGAATCCTTACAATGCTTCCTAGAAAATGGGAGTTACTTGTTTCAAATACCCATATTAATACTCGACCAAACTTCCCAGCCCAGCAGGATACAGCCTGAGCTCACCTGCTGAGACAAAGGCTAACATCTGAAATTCCCCCGAACCACATCCCTCGGCCACACTGAAGGTACTGTGTCTGTGTCAGTGTTTCCCAAGGCCATCCTTCCTGGCAGAGTCCCTGCTGAGTGCCTGGCCCCTTTGTGAGCAGCAGTGGCACAGCTGCCTGGGTGCCGCAGGCCAAAGCTCTTGTCCAAATGGTTCCTGCTTGGAGAAAATAAAAATCACAGAGCTTTGCTGCTGGAGATACTGATGCAGAGCTATATTCTTCCAAAATGTGACTGTAACAGGCTCTGAATGAGCTAGGCAGTAAAAATGTCATTGGTTTGCCTTCTAAAAAATTTCAATGGTTTGATTTTTTTTTTCCAACAGAATGCATTTGGAGTCTATCAAAAGAAGCACACAAAGCTAACTTGTTGCTCTTTGTGCTCTTTTCTGTTTGGCCTAAAATGGTTTAGCAAATTTGATCAGAATTTGTACTTTTGGTTTGAATAAATTTCTCACTATATTGTGCTAATACTTCTTTCTCTTGCTAATACTGAATAAAAAAAGAATTTTATTTATGCATCAAGTTTCATGAGGCAGGAGTTAGAGCATGCTCTGGGATTAAATTATTAAATATAATGTATAATGTAAGTTACAGAACTAGCATAGTATATATATATATTTATATGCATTATTTATTGTAAACTAAACAAGAAAAAACAATCATTATTAATAAGGCAGAGAATAAAATTAGAAATCAGAATAAAAAGGGACACAAGACTAGATTTTTAAATATTGGTTTAAGTTAATGATTAAGCAGCCAAATATCTGCAGGATAGGTTATGGTGGGAGAAGAAACCAAGTGATGACAAATCAGTGGCTGGTATAGTCCTAAGACTTACAACCTATGGCGCCTGGCTCCCAAAACTCATCTTTGGAAGGACTGAGTAGGGCCCTTCAGTGATGGTGTTCTGGTTTCACAGGGTCCTACTGGCTGGAGGCCTTCTGGAAATGTTCCCTGTCTTGGTGCCATTTGGGTGCCTGTCACTCTTAATGAGGTTTCCAGACCACTTGGATATTTTGCAGAAATTTGAGAATAAGAAAAAAAACAACCTCATCTTTTGGGGGTTTTTCACTTTTTTTTTTTTAAATAGAAAACAAAAGAGCCTGCTTTTCAATTTTAGCTGTGGAAGAAGCTGGACTTCTCCAAGGGACAAAATAGGATAGCATGAGAAATGGCATGTTTTAGTATTTGTGTGTTTTACACTAGATGAAGATGACAGATATCACCTGTTTTCATTTAGAAGCCTCTTTTAGCTAATGCCATCCATCTTTCAGCATGGGCTTTACCCTTATGCAGCAATTTACTGAGTAAAATTAATTAATTTAAAAGATATGATTTGTGTTAAGGCCACAGAGGACAGTTTTTAATCTGAATCTTCAAAGAGTCTTTGACCTGAGCAACCTACCTTTTTCTTCTCTATATTCAATCCAGTGTTGATTCCATTTATCTCACTGCCTCATGCAGATACTAAAACACACACTATTCTTGTTTACCTTTGGTAATTTCTGTACCTCAGTGGGGTTTTTTTTCCCCACCCAGCCAGGAAACAAAAGACAGGGTGTGCTTTTAAAGGCAGGAAAGTAGTTTTAAATATCCTGATGGAAGAGCTGTGAGATTTATTTTTTTTAAAAAGGCATAATTTTCTTGAAGACCTTCCAAATTTGTGCCTTTGTGAAACGTTTATTTTAGAGTACCTTTCTGGGTCTAGGAGTGAAGCTTCTTCTAACAACATAAGCAGGACTTCCTTTTCTTCTCCCATCCCCCTGCCTTCCCAGGGCCTTAAAAAGAGCATTTTTCCTGTAGAATAAATAACTTCACCAAAATAGATATATAAACCCACTGTAGAACTCAGTCTGTTTATAGCTGAAACTCAACTGTTATTTTGCAGCTGGTCCCTGTAGTTTATGTTGAAGCTCACAGAAAGTTGTCAGCTTCTCTGAGATCTTTGTTTTACATGTTAGTTCCTTTAAAATGAGAAATCGGCCTTCTTCCTGACCTTTCTTAATGCCAAGTTCTACAGGCAATAGGTACAGCAAGGCTCAATACTTTGTGACTACTTAAAAACTGTTCACCATGTACACTTTCCTAATTGGACGTTGCACCAGAGGCAGGAGCTGATGTCAGGGCTGAATGCAGCTCTGGCAGCCATCAAGGCAAGGAGAGGAAGGTGATGACCAATGTGACTATGTGCTAAAATAACAGAGACAAAGAAAAGGCTCCACATAATTATAATTATTGCTGCTCTACTAAGCTATGTTTCTTTGCTTTTTTGCATTTTTGAGGTGGGGGAGGAGAGACAGAGACAAGATTTACAAATTAATCTGTGCAGGACCTTTTGTGGGTGAGTTCAGGACAGAGCTAGCATCTTCATTTTGTAACAGACTATAGTTTCTAAGCTAGAGGTCGTGGTCATAAAAGGTTCATGGTCCTGGTGGTGATGTTATGTGCCTAGAAGCATGAATAAGAAATGTATTTACAAAGCAAAATTTTTTGGAAGCAGGTCTCTCTTTTTGCCAGAGCTACTTTTAGGTTCTGACCACAAGAAAGCAAAGTGTGGAGACAACTGCAAAATTATGTTGCTGTTCCAGTTCAGGTGTTGTTGTCAGAATATACAAGACCTAACAAGATTAGAGTAGTTTTACCCTTTAATTTGAACAGATGCAAGTTGAAGTTACTAGTAGATTTACATCATCACTCTGGTTCAGCCCTGAGTCATGGGATTATTTCATTGTGTTATACTCATTTCTGATGAACCACTTCACTCCTTTTTTTTTTGTTTTGTGAGGGTGGGTTAAACAAATGCTAATTCCTCAGTGAAATATTTCTCCCCTGTTGAAACTTGAATGGGATATTACGGAGTGCAAGATCAGAAACCACCCTTCACACAATAGCTGCGCCAGGAATGGCTTACCAGGAAAGCAGATTGCCGAGGTGTGGGTAATGTGAATGAGAGGGACGGGAGGGCTTTTCAAGGGGTACTTATATTTTTATGTTTCTTGTCTTGTGACATTAATCTAATTTTTTTGCACTGAAACAAGTTGGATGTCACATATTTCTTTAATCCAAGTTGTTAAAATTCCCAGCTCTTGCTCAAGCACACTGTCATTTCTGCTTTTCATTAAGGTTGTTTGACTATTTCATGCCATGGAAAAAGAGGTTATTTGCATCACAGCTTTCCTACTTGTGAGGAGCAGATGAGACTGTATCTACCTGACTGCTAGAGCAAATCCAGGACCAGGTCATGACTCTGGATTTTTACAGGAACCCACATGTTCAGATGCCTACAAGGCTGAACGGTCAGGAGAGCAAAGCACAGCACCCACCTCACCCCACTGGGGAGGAGGCCCAGGGCATTTGCAAAGTGTGAGTCATCCGTGCAGCTCCAGAGTGCAGCTGCTACAGCATCACAGGAAAGCACTAAACTGAAGCTTAAAAACGAGGGGAAGGGACAAACTCAGTGTAGAAAGAAAGTGTAAGTTAGCTGAAGAGTGCTGAGAGCATTTTGATAGAGCCCACTAAGATTTTCTTGTAACTTCTACCTTTTAATGAAGAGAAGCATTTTTCCCAGGATAGGGAACAAGATGCAGCTATGTGTATAGTCAAACTAGGCTTGACCGTGGTTGCTAATGCAAATGGAGAATGGATTTATTTTTTTTCAAGGCACTATATTTAAACTAGAATTTAAAGTATGAAGAAAAAAATACCATTCTTGCCCAGCACTGATCTTTCTTTTGCATTTTACCTATTTTTAAATCTATTTTGCTTTCTCTCCTAGAAATTAAATTCTCCCCAAAGCAGACTATGTAGTTACAAGAGTAAGACTGCACTACTCTTGGAAAAATCGGCATACCTTTGTGCTTACGTTCCCCTGCTTTTGCGTCCGAGCTGAGCCCCTGACAATTGAAAATATTTAAAGAAGAAAAACGAAACCCTAATGAATGTGAAAGGCATCTGCACAAAAACACAAGCTTCTTCCTTCTGCCTCAATTGAAATAGATTAAAAGGCTTGTATAGGCTATAAAAGTGAACACAGCTACTCATTCCCTCTGTGCTGTTGTGCACTGGTTTTGAAGGTCTTTGTTACTGTTTTTGTGTCCTTGTTCTTTAACCTAATAAAGATCCCTAAGTAAAATTTCTGTCTGTGTCTAAGCTCAACAGCTACATGATCACATCTCTCTGTATCATTTTTCCTGTGAACTTTCCATTCCTTCTCCTTTACTTGGAATAAAATCAAGCATTCTGTTAATGGCCAGAAGCCTGCAGAAGGAGGGCCATAGCACAGCTCATCTGGGCCTGTGGATGCAATAGGTGAAATGCTATCAGTCTTCTGGAAAGGTGATGAGTATCTTTAAAGTCACTTTCCTATAAGAGAAACTTAGTTTAAGAGCAGGAAAAGCATTGGTCTCCTTCATGGCTTCTCAAGACCTGTTTTTGCCACAAAAAGTCAATTGGCTGTAAGCTGTGGACCCAGCTTGGCTTCAAAGTGTGCCTGGCTCTTCATTCACAAACTAAATGCTCTAGAGAGCTGCCAAACTGGGGAGATTATTTTGTCTCATTTTCTGGCAAGCTGCAACTGCGTGTACCACCTCATTTATATGCTAATTGAGGCCAAGCCTCCAAATAGGCTCCATACAATATCAGTGTGACTTGGCTCTGACTGTATGGTTATTCTGCCTTCAGCAGCCTCAGTGTGTGTGCTCTGAGCTGAACAGGGTTTAATATGTCTTCATCAATGAAGTCCTGGGTCCTGACCCCAGCGTCTGGAGAGTGACGACTAAACTTGAGGAGTTACTTACACTGAGGATTGCCACGTCTGTGAAGGTGAGCTCATGCTGTTTCTTGACTGGGATTCTACACTTTCCAGGTCTGAGGAGATGCTGGTATTTCTTAGGTCAGTTGGCGTAATAAGAGGTTGCAGAGGGCACAGCTAATTATGGGGAGACGTGTTGACAAGCCAGCTAAGCTGAACAGCCGGTTTTGTTACCTCCCCTTGTGCATGGCAAAAGCTCACTCTCTCCTAGACTGCCCCTTTTAGAAGCATAGAAAGCATCCATGCTCTGTCAGCCACTGTTTGAGGAGTGCAGTATTGTTAGAGAAAGAGCAGATACAAATATGTGCATTCAAGGCTACTTTAAAAATACATACATTAAGGATTCCATTTGACTGTTTTGGATTTTATGGATTCCAAAAGTCAAGCATGGACTATTCAGTAAGTGGACATATGGCTCCTGCTGAGTATTACAGGCTGTTTCACTGAAGGTCTCTGAATTTAGGTTGGGAAATGTACATACCTTTTCACAGAGCATATTAGTACCTCGTGCTTTAAGGCAGAGATGTGACACGTACCTTATCATTAACCCCAGAGATCAGGGGTTCACACTAAGTTCTGAAATTTCTGTGTGATAAAATTTCCACACTTTTTAAAACTTTTTTTTAGAAACATATCAAGGTGTGGTTTCAGAACCTCCTTAAAAGAGAACTGAGTGCTTGAAAGTTAGAAAATTCCCAGCTGTCAGTCACCTGTGTGATTCCTCTGTGAGTCTGCTCTGCAGCACATACCATTTTGGACAACAGCAGAATGGGAACACAGAGTTGCAACGTGCCTGACTTGAAAAATGGAGGGCTTGTGCTGCATTTCCAAGTCCTGGTCCAAGTGTCCAAAATGGGGCTACTAGCCATAGCCTACTGGAGAGAGCGAGCATTCAAGGAAAGGCTGTTGACAAGAACAAAAATGTGCCAAAAATTCCTATGCTCTCCAAGCTGATTGCATGCTCACAACTTTGAAATAAGGGATTATTTGAAATCAGGATTCATGGCTTGGGCTCGGGCACCTGCCTTGTCACTTTATATATTGGGGGGTTTGCTGTTCTCTTCAGAGTTGTGTCAGTGCCCATCTCTCATCCAGGAAGCAGGAGTATCCATTCAGCATGAGCTTTCTCCCCTTCCTGAGGCAGCTCAGATTTACACCTCCTGTGCAGGATAACTGGCTTATCCAGTTAAAGAATTGATACAGAGAGGGTCTTCACCTCACCTGTGGATGTGAAGTCATGATTTTGCCAGAAAAGGAAGACTCATCAAGCCAGACAGCAAAAACCAAGAGGTAGCATGACTGCTCTGCGTAGTGATGAGGCACTTTCCTGGGATGGAGCAGTTATGGAATCAAGTACTTCCCAGAAGCATCTAAGCGCTTTTGCAATCTGCTTGTCATTCATCAGGTAAAACTTCCATGGGATTTCCAAAGCCTGCCCATGCATTCACTTCTTTTTTCCTAAGAACAGCTTGTGCCTGTTCACAACAGTGTGTTGCCTCCGGGTTATGACCTGTTGGTTGAAAAAAATAGGGACCAGGTGAGGCTCCTGCCAGGGCATGACTGCCAGGCTGAAGAATTCCAAGGAGGTGGCTCATTTATTTCCATGACACTGTGCTCCTTTGTGTGCTCCATGGAGCAGGTCTTGGCAAGGGGCACTGAAGCAAGTCTCTCTGTTTAAAGTGGAAAAGCTCCAAAGCTGATAAATTTCCTCTGTCAATGGGTCAGAGAAAGGACATCCCTGCTTTAGGCCAGGCTGGTGTCATTAGGTAAATGAGGGTTGTTCCTCAGCCTTGGAAGTGGCCCGACCCAGAGCTGAGCATTCGGAAGCTGTGCTGAAGGGGATGATTGCAAAGGGCAGGATCAGGGTGGAGGATCTGCAGCACCGCAGGGAGGAGGGCTTGCTGCTGTGCTCGGAGCACCATCCTGTGCTTTGTGAAGCTCTACAAGGGGCAGCAGTTGTTGTTCCATCAGGTGTCAGCTTTTGCCCAGGAAGGAAAGGCAGTAAAAAAGCCTGAACAACCTGGGGAGAGCCAAGTTGGCACTAGTTGGCTTCCAGGAGACTCATACCTGAAGAACCATCCAAAAGTCTGAAAATACCCTATGAACAGTGGAATCTTAAAAGCTTCTGCCCAAACCCCATTGCTAACAGAGCTGCAGTTCTGTTACTGCTGGAGTACGATGCTTGCTCCTCAGCAGCATTGGAAGTTTGAAATTTGTTTTTTCCATGTTGGAGTGAAAAGAGAACTGTTTGAAATGTTCCTCTTTTTTACATTTATATATTTTTCTTGCTAACTCAGTTGTGCTAATGTTTGCTTTTGGATGCTAATGGGATGTTTTAATTCATGAATGTTTGTTTTGTGGTATGAGGCACTGACCTGACACAAGATCCCACTTAAAATTTCTGCCTAAGTTGGAGCAGAGGTTTTTACTCCAGATCCACTCAGAGGAACACAGCAGGAACTTGAATGTGGGTGTCCCAATGTCAAGAGCTTTCCAGAGAATGAAGACAGCTTCCACTCATTGCCAAAAATGCCAGTTTTAAATGAAAGGTAAAAATTTCTTTTTTCTGGCTATGCTGTATCTTACCACATTAAGGCTAGCTGACAATACAGGTTAATTTTGAAATGTGTAGAGTTGTGTTTCACAAAGTTATGAATCTACAGTTAAGGCAAAATCCAGATCTTTCAGTAAAGAGAACAGCCTGTTGGCATGTTTAACTGGAAAATAGATTTACTTGGAGAGAGGAGAATGATTTATAGAGCAGGAGGAAAAGTGGAACGGGCCATTTTCCTGTAGTACTGAGAGTCTACTTTTGTCCAAAAAAAGGGAGCTAGTGCATTCAAATACAGGGTTTCATTACTGTAGGAACATAGAGGAAGGTGGTCTGCAGCTCTAGAGGTTCCTTGAGTAGAGATCTGTGTGTCTGAGAAAACTTGCTGTCCGTGGTTAGTGCCCTGCTGAGTAGTTCTCAGGGACATAAACACAGTGGCTTGCCTGGGTACTAAAAATGCACATCTTGTGATGCTGGCAGTCAATGAAGGTAGTGGGTGTAACAACCACCCTTCATTTAAATCAACTGCAAAGTGCAATTAGGCTTTAGGGAATAGATAGCTGAAACAATAGGAGCCACCACCCCAAAATGAGGGTATGTACAAAGCTGTTTAAGAATGTGTTGTGTAGGTGGAGGGTTTGACAACAGGCTGAATTAAACAGGCAGGTGGCTGAATAGTGTTCATGTGGAAGAGAAACCAGAAAGACATCAGGGCAGCATGCAGAGAAGGCATAAAGAAAATCACAGCCAAATAAATACTTTCTCTCTGACTGAGTAAAAGCTGAGTTTTCAGAAGTCAGGCACCTGTAGCTTCAAGCAAGCAAGGCGTTATCCGCTCTGAAGTTCTCACTGATACGTGAGAACTTGTGTTTAGGGCGTTGCTCCGAAATCAGAAGGCTTTGTATCAGAAAAATGCAGTACCAGCTTCCAACATTTGTCCGACTGCAAGAGATAAATGATGCAAATGTACTGACCAGTTTGAACGTGGCAATGCTGTGATAGATCTCCTCATTATTGCAGTGGCAAAGAAGCAGGTATCTCAGCTTTTAACTGTGGTTAAGCAAGTGAATCTTTTATATGGAATGCAATTTCAGATTCCAGTGTGGAAAATACAAACTAACATCAATTAGAAGGAAAAGGCTGGGTCAGAATAAAACACAAACCAGGCCCCCTGGCCTAAGTCAATTCTACTGGAGCTTTCCATATAGGAATATTTACTTGCTACGAGTTGAATTTGGCAAAGTGAGAGTTGCACTTGGCAATGGAGAGTTGCTTTTTTTCTTTATTGTACAGACAACATGATCACAGTTCAGTTTTACTCTTTGATAACTACAGTGTCCAGTATGGTCTCTCCCTTGAATGAGCTTCCTTTGGTTATTCCCCTACCTCACTGCCTAGAAAACATCAGGTTTTTTGCATAATATTTGTTTTGTTGACTAGATTTAGCAAGTGAATGGGTTGTCTGCTGTGACAGAAAGGTTTTCCCTTGTGTCTTTATTTGAAAAAAAAAAAAGGCTTCTGACAGTCTATTTATATGCCTGACCTTAGGAGATGTCTGACATTGTGAGTTTGTGAGACAAAGTTCAAGACTGTCAGAATTGTGCCTTTCAGATAGTTCCTCTGGTTTGAAAGTGTCTGCAGGCTCCACGCAATTTCCCGTGCAACAGAGTCTGACTTTTATTAAAGCACTGTCTGCATCTGCCTTTCATTAGTCTCATGAATGATCACTAAGTGTGGATTTAGATTCTTCTTATACTTACATTGCAGAAAATGAAAAGCAAAGGGGTTCAAGGTAAGGCTGAAGCAAGGCTGTACATAATTCTGCTGCATTCTTCTGAACCCCAGCTAGCTCTCTGGTGAAGCACTGGCCCCAGTACTGGCTTTTCTTGGCTTTCCACAATGCAGTACCCAGAGTTCAACCTCTAGGCATTCTTCCATGTATTAAAGAAGTTTTTAGTCATTTTTCAAAGCAGGAATACAACAAAGGCAATTATTTATTTCTCTTAAAATAGTGAGCAGTGTGAGATATCAGACACTGTACATGGAATAAGCCACCACGGTCACTCAATCCAATGCCTCACAAGCACAGGGGTAATTGGTTAGGCTCAGAAGGTCTACAAATCACCCATTCTGCATATACCACAAGCCACAAAACACTCCCCTATGCTCTGTAACAGCTTGAAGTTGTACAGCACAATCCATTCAAAGACACGGACTGTTGTTTGCCACACGCGAGCTGTTGCAATCATGGCGATCTAGCAGCTCTTATCACATACCACAAGATGATAGCAAAGAAATCTAAGGCATTTTCAACATCCTAAGCACCAAACACCCCAAAGACCTCTAAATGAAAATGCACTAAGCACTATATCCTATCCATTCCTTAGCCCTACTTCTGCACTCTGCTGATATGACTCACACTCAGTATAGGACCTTGCATTTGAGCAGGCATGTACCTAAACATAACCCCTAGGGAGCTTCCAAAAACTACATTTTTGTCTTCATAGTACAGCTGTGGTGTGTCTTCTGGCCTCTCCAGAGCCAGGGAGGAGAGGTGCCACCTCTCTTCCCAAGCACTTCCAAAGCCTGTCAGCAACTCACACAAAGCTCAGCAGCCTTGGATGTGATCCAGCCCAGAGGCTGAAGGTTTTTTGGTCTCTCTGATCACCGGGAATAACAAAAGCTCTGATCTGTGTGAGGGGAAAAAAGCTGTGGATCCCAACTGTCTGAGCAGACACACCGCCTGGGACTTTTGCTGCTCAAGTGCAGAGCTTTTTTCCTTTTCTTGTCCTGCTGGTGACTTTTATTTCCATGAATAATTAGGTGTGAATTGTCAGGAATATTTCTTCTCTTATGCAAAACCACCTTCTGTAATTTCAGAAACAGCTGTGTGTGTTTAATATCACCATATCTGGATGCTTGTACCAGAGTCACTGTGCCCTGTTCTCTGTATATGTGCAGAAGAAATACAGAGTATTCTCACCTGCTTTTCTCCCCCTCTCAGAGCAAAACATCAAGTACGGTAACCAAAACATATGTGCTACGCAGGACCCTACAAAAAGTAGGTATGTTTTCATAATTACATTTGGTTTGAATTTTGAGATTTAGTGAAGTTTAGATCTTCACTCACCCAAAACAGTTGCATCCATCTTAATTTAAGAAATGGAAAGAGCAGCTCTGCTAGTGATCAGAAAATTGATTCTCTAAAGCTAGTTCCAAATGAAATGGTTCAGGAAAAAAAATAATCTGAGAGCAGTACTTTTCTGGTAGCAGGTAGATAAGAGTTTTGCTTCACATGGAGGATAGGCTTGGGCTATTGGCATCCAAAGAGATCAGCAATGTGATGTTTGTTTCTCACAGGAAAATCCTTTCCCTGGGGTACAGACAGGAAATCCAAAATGAGAGGAGGTAAATACCAAAGGACCACTGAGGAAAGGGGAGGAGAAAGAACAAAAAACACAGTGTTCACTTGTTGTGTCCACTAAAGAAAGGCTCAGGAAAGAAACTGCATGAGAAATAAGTGCTTATTTTGATATTATATGAAGTGCTGTAATTGCAGGATGAACCCCTTCCGTGCCGCGAAGCTGTAGTGCACATCACTGTGCCGCCCAGTGAAGTCTTTATTTACTGTGTTCTTTGTTTCCTCAAGAATTACTGAATTCCTTTAGGGAAAAAAATAAATCAAAATTCACCTTATTCAACTAAAGCATGAGATAGACCCTTAAGTTTATTCACAGCACTTGTTTTTCTGAGTGCTGCCCACTGTGAAGCAGCAGCTTTTGTGAAGCTCTTGACTCTTTCGTGGTAGATATTTTGGTGCAAGCTCAGTGATCCAGGAGTGGGTGAGGATTACAGCAGCACACATATCTATCTTATAGTCACCTTTTGCTGACTATACTTTGTCTAGGCTCTCACAGCCCCTCAAGCTGCTTCCCTCTGAGTACAGGATGCTCTGTTTCAGATGCAATGAGGGCTCAGAGGGACAGGAGCCTACCCACTGAGCCTTGCAGTCGCCCTGTGACCTCACTGATGGGAGCTTTGTTTTGGACCGATGCTGTCGCATCGGCCTCCCACGAGCTCAGCACACAAATGCCGGACAGCACCACAGCACCGGGTGGGTAAGAGAGCTAATCACTGCAGCACGAGGAACACAGTAAGGATAATTCACCTTGGAGGGAAGGGCAATGCAAGGTTCTTCTGTGCGGTGCTGCTGAGATGCTCCGTGACTCTGAAACAGGGGCTCTGAAAAGGACATTCTTCACACTGGAATTGCTGACTTGAGGTTTTTGTCAGCTGGATCTTTGGGCTTCTTGCCAGCCCAAAAAAAGCTAACAAAGGCCGTTTCTGCTGTTGCATATGATCAGGGAAGAAGGAAAGGAGGAAGAAAATAAATGAGGGGCTGTAGTACTTTTAAAAAAGAAACGTTTTTTGCAGAGAAGTAAAAATGGAAAGTTAGGACAGCTTTGAAACTGAAGCTACAATCCTACTGTGGTCAAAACTTAAAAAAAAAAAGACTAAGACGCAGATGGAATTGTTTGAACTGGATTTGTTAATCAAAGGCAAATTTATTTTAAAGTGCTATTTTCACTTACTCAACATTTTTTCACTCCGTTTCCTATGTTTTTTGGAGGGTTCATGCTGTCTTAATGTTTATCAGGGTTGCATGATTTCTGTGCCTTTCAATAAAGAAATAGGATACTCATATATCCCTATTTTTCAAATTTCCATTTCAGTTTTTTAGCCATTTAAAAGCTGTCCAACTGAGATCAGTGATTTCATGGTGCTCATAGCCCCTGGTCATGGCATATTTAACAAAAGTTGAGCTCTCAGATAACGTTTCCCAAACAAATTTCAGTACAGCTACATTTTGACATTCTCTTCCTGAGCTTTGACCAGATAAAAGTGGCACCATTTCATTGCCAAATTCTAGCCAACTTCTATTAAAAAAAAGAGAGGTGAAAGCAATATTTTTAATAGGGAAGTATAACTAACTGTTGCTGTTCTTTCTCTGTATAAACTGTTATCAAGACTTTGAAGTTCTGCCAGCTTGTTTCCATTACAAGGAAAACCTGATACCAGCTGGAATTTTTGGAGTACAGAGAGAGCAATGGCAATAGTCCTGTTGATTTAAAAACTACGCATAATGTCCTGGGGTTTAGGAACACAGAATAAAGAAACTGGAAACAATTTTCTTTTTAGAGGTCTCTGCCTTTTCAACACTCTAAGCAGCTTCATCTGTTAAAACTTCTTTCTAATGTGATATCCACAGGAACTTTTCTCATTCTCTCACTCGTTTTCAAGACTTTCATTCCTCGTCTCTCCTGCCCATCAGTACTTCAAACTATCAAATGTTCCAGCCCTGTGCTTATCTGCCCCTTGAGAAGCCTCACTGCTCACATAGCATAACTTCTACTTCATGTTTTGGGTGTTAGCTTCTGGGATTTCTCAGGCATCGCTGCTCCTGAGAGTCCTCTAGCCTGCTTAATGCAGGCCTGGGACCGATGAAAAGGGTGATTAACACTTTCAGCCCAACAGCTGGCTGCAGCTAGGGACAGGAAAAGCAGCTGCCATGTTCTGTTGATTGCATGCATCAGCGGGCAGGTAAAGCTTTATAATCAAGATAATCTGTGGTAAGGGTCCTGCCTTGTACACACACACAAGCTATAGCCCTGCTTCATCTGCAAAACAGCATTCAATTTCAGCATGTGTACTGTATTAAGCTTTCTTTGCATCAACGTAAAAAAATCATCTGCAATATGTCATGATTTGAGCCATATGGTGTGTAAGAAACAGGTGGAGCAAAGGCTGAGCAACAAGCGTTGAAAGAAGAAAACAGCCATTATTTTAAATAGTCAAGATAAAGGATTACATTTGTGGCCATCACCCTCCAGACAATTATCAGAAGAGTCAAGCCTGACAGATGTGCTGCTAACAATTCTGTGCTGTGTGTTGTCTATGGCCAGGAATTGCTGCAAGACAGTTTTCGCTGACTTATATTTTGAGTGTTCACAACCTACTGGTTTTGTTATAATTTTTCCACCTCCATCAAGGAGATTTATTTCAATATCCCTATTATGTGATTCTCAAACCCACTAATGCCCTTTTCAAAATGGTCACTGGAGCACTTCCCAAGTAAATATTTGTTGAAGTGCTTATTAGCAAGACAATTTCCTTGGATATTTTCTCTTTCTATGAACATTCTTATTAGAAATGTTAACAGAAATGAGAGGCAATTTGCAAAATTTGTTGATATTGCTTGAGTCGTGGAACAGGATGGTTTAATCAGGGTATTTACAAATGCAAGCCTCCTTTTTTATTTTGCCTTTTGCTTGACGGCTGTTTTCTTCTTACAACAACAAAAAAAATTATGAAGTTGTATGTTCCTATGGCAAGTAAAAGCCAAAACAGTCATCCAGCTGTTAAAATTAGTGTTAGATCTGAATTTTCTATGGATTTCCCACTGCATGGCAGGACATTGGCTTTCATTGCTGCTTACCCCTCCTCCCCATCCAGCCTCCTATTAGATTAATACCAGAAGCATGAAGTAACGTTTAACAGAAAGTTGTTGCTTTTAGCTCTGGGAAAACTTGGCAGCCTCTCCAAAAATGAAGGGGGAGGGGGAACCTGAAGCCTCCATTAACTAAAGAGGAGATTGGAGACATAAAGAAACATTTTTCTCCCATTAAAATTCTGAAGTTTAAGAAAATACACCAATGACAAACTGTTCCTGAGTCTAGTGAGGATCTGCTGTCATTCTTCCTCTCTCTTTATGCATTAATCGCCAGGCTCCTATGGGCTACTTTTGCGTCCCCATTTCATATTGCTTAGTAATTTATGTCCTGTTAGCAAAGTGTATCACTGAAATAATGCATTTCTCCTATTGGTTAGAACAGGTTTACAGGATGGTCTAGGAAGCTTGCAACCAAAAGGAAGGTTGTTCCTCACCAACACTGAGATGCCTCCCCTTGAGTGTTTTAAGGTTTCAGTTGTACAAAGAAGAAGAAGAAAAAAATGGAACATGTAAACAAGGCATTATAACAAAGAAGCCAGACTACCCCCAACTTCCTATCTCAGATTTTACAGTGGTCTTTAAACTACAATACAAAATTATAATTTATTAAAACAATATGTTAAAGATTGTCATATGTTAATTTCCTGTGATACTGTGGGATCAGCAAGCATGTTTTATTGCTTCCTGTGGGCCTAATCCTACATCAGCCAGTGGGAATTTCATGGAAAATGTGTGGTGTCGTGGCCACAGCAGCGCAACTCAGAGCAAAGAGCACATATAGGGCTCTGTGGAAAGGGTGCCCCAGCTCCAGGAGCTGTGTGGCTGGACGGGGACAGGTGCTCTCCAGGGAGCAGTGTAGTCAAGGATACATCCATTAGTCCATAGATGCTACACGGCTCAGATTCTGTAAAACAGCATTTTCAAACTGCTCATATTCCCAAAATATCTGTGTTGACTTGCTTTTCAGTTTACCCTGTACGGTTAGCTGGGGTGCTGCGCTGGAAAGCTTTAGCCTCTGGTTGAAGTGCAGAGTTCCCATGCACCACAGGCTGGGCAGCTGCAGAGATGCAGAGCTTTGAATCTGAAGTACCCAAGGGCTTTACTTTCCTTACACTAAGCTCTGGTGCCAAAAGCTCTTCCAGCAGTTTGCAGCCTGCACAAAGGGCAAGGTCATCCAGAGCCCTCCCACAGTTTCATCCCCTGCCCAGCCTGCCAGAACCCAGCCTGCCAGAACCCAGCCCTGCTACTGGCTTGATGACAGACCCTGTAGGGAGGATGGCACATCCAACAGCAGGCTCAGGAAACCGTGTTACCTGTGGGATGGCTGGGCAGGGTCGCCCATTACTCCCCAAGGTAACCCAAAACGGGCTGACAGAGGAGGAAAGGGAAGAACAGAATACAGATTAATCTAGCACAGGGCACATATAAGGGGTATGTGCCATAGCCCATCTTACCACACTTTGCATGCCCACAAACTGTCTGGTACAGGAGCTATCCTGACCTCGGGAGCCAGATTTGTACAGCACCCATCCGTTAAAAACCTGTGGGGAAAGGCTGGACCATCTTCCCCTTTCTTTCCCTTGCATATTCTGTTGGCAGGTGAACATATTGTATTCTGTGACATTCTCCACTACCCTGTTATACTTTTAGGATTTTGTTGAAGGGGGTGCAAGTGCAGTGGGAAAGCCAGGTGGTGGGTTGTCACTTCTATTTTGGTTTAGGTTGATTTTACCTTGGGTATTAGCGCATCTTCAGGATGTCTGTCCTTGTGTTGAGTATATTTTGTCTAAGCATTTAAGGCAATTTTAAGTTAGGGCTGTATAGGGAGAGAATCGTTATAATTTATATTTTTCAGATGCTTTTAATCCTGTCTCTGTTAGGAGAAAATAAACCAGAAATCTGAGGCTAAAATATATCTCTGCATCTTATTCTGCCCCTATTACTATAAGAAAGTAGTAGCAATACTGTGTCATCTTTTGTGCTGCTAGTGGGACATAATTCCACATTTGGGGGCCATCTGCTGAGAAGAAAACCTCTACAACCCTTCTGAATGCACATATAAAAACTTGTCAGCAAAAACAGCTTCATGAATCAATTGTGAGAATATATCTTATCTAAACTTCGTTAGGCAAAGCTTTTTCCTTTACAAAAGCCCAAATGACTCTGAACAGAATGAAGGAAGTTTTGGCAACCATCTTTCTTTTTGGTACAAATACATTGTTTTACCTCTTTTGAATCGATACTCATTAATTTAATTTCACTTGAAGGGGAAGAACACTTTTTTGCAGGAGGAAGAAAACAAACGAGAGTTTATTTCAACACAGAGAGCTCTGTCTTTACACAGATTAACTGTGAAATTAAAGTAGTAACTTTGGTTCTTCTGTTCCATACCTTGCCCCCACTGAGATTTTTTGTGTAACCTTGGGCACATAGCTCAAATTGCTTTAGATATCTTCTCACTTCCTACTAAAGAAAGTACTTTCTTACTGACATGACCCACAGTATAGTTAGATATGCATCCAGATTGGATAAATAGAGACCAAAGGAGAATAGAAAATTTCCCTGGCTTGGTACCAGAAAAAAATCATGAGGCCTCAAACTTAGGTGCATGTAAGGACTTACGAATCAGCTTATTTCTTACTGGGTAAAAGATAAGACTAGAAGGGGCAACTGTGGAATGAAGGTGCCCATGTATCCAACCACTAAGTACAAAATGATTAGCTGTCCCAATCTGTGACTACAATTATAAACCAGTGTAGCTACAGAACTTGCACCATGTCTTGTGCCAACTGCTTTCCTACTGTTTTGGCATCTATGAGGAGCACTGACCAAGGTTTTGCTAGTGCTTGTACTTTTCAACATGTTTACTCACAGATCGCGTATCAAAAACTTACTTGTGTACAGGAAAAAACACTTTACTGCCACTGCAGAGAGCTTAGCACCAGTAGCAGAGCTGGTTAATGAAGCCCTGAGCCACCCCCACTGACCAGTGCACGTACTACTGGTTCTAGGAAAGGGAAGCAATTAATCAGCTGTGGAGACAGAGAACCATACACACACTAATAGGGGAGTGCTCTTGTGATTTGAAGCTATGTCCATCCTGTGATAGCAAAAATTCTTTTGATTACTAAAATACTCTATTTAATGAAGAAATAGGGTGATCTTTTATTGCAGTAAATGGTCCAGTTGCTTAATAAAAATGGTTACCTTTCCAACAAATCTTGTCTTGTTTGTATCTTTAGGTCATTATGGATACAACACTGCTGCTACTTAAATAAGTCATTATGAGTTGGGCAATTATAGACAGAAGGATTTTTTAAGGTAACTACTTATTATTCACAGAAAATTAACTGCCTAAATTAGCCTCCCTTTAATGGTAGTTCTACAACACAGTTACACTGTGGGCTGGGCAGTCGGCATAAAGGTAGAGCAAACGCCCCCAGCTGTGTTGTAAATCTCAGCAAAAACTCACACAAGTGCAACAAAACCCCCTACCAGACCTGTCCCTTAAACTCTGAACCCAGCTGCAAAAGCAGCCAGTGCCTGATGATTCAGAAGAATGAAAAATATAACTGCTTTTTTGCCTTGCAATCACAGCCTAGTTAATTGTGTACAACCGCAACCGTGCAAAGGAAGAGAGTAAGGAAATTCCTTTCCTGACCCTTCCAGCAATTGACTTGTGCCCTGAAGCATAAGATTTGATTACTCATGTAACTTATTTTCCCCAGGCAGTTTCTCCCTGACAGCTCTTGTGTGACTGTTTAAGAAAGTTTCAGGACTAGTCACAAGAACACACCACTGGTTGAACCCCAACTTATTTCATTACTGATATACATTTCTACTGTGTGCTGCATTAATAGATTTTCAGATTTTTAACTAGGATGACCAGTGTAACTACAGGGTGTGATTTTTTTTTCACCGGAATGGTACCGATGAATGCAGTCATGCTCCACACTGCCTTTTGATTTTGCAGAGATTCCCAACGTGCCTTAAAAGTCAAGATTCTTTCATAACCTAGAATCCACTGCCTCAAAATGTCTTTGAGGAAGTTACAGCAGAAGAATCACTGCTTGCTTTGAGGTTTCACCCAAAGTTCTGGTTGTGACCATCGTTACTATTTTCAAGCTATAAACAAGTGGTTCAAAATGCTCTGATTACATGCTGGAAAGCACCAAATCCTTACGACTTCATTTGTTGTGACAGGTTTGGTCAAAAAGGGTGCAGCTTAATAATCTATTGGTGTGTTGAAGATGCTGGTTCAAGAAACAGAGGTTCAGTCTCAAGCACAGCTGCTCAGATCTATTTGCTTCTCTTCTCATCAATCACTCTAATGCAAGTACTTTTTGGACCTTTTTCAGAAGAGGTAGAGGTATTGGGAAGGAAGAAGTTTCACTTGCATCATTTGCTTAATCTGGTTTCCATAATTGCATCACCCTGCCAAAGAATGTCACAAATCATAGACTGTGAATCCAAATGAGTGGTTAAGGCACAAAATGGAAGACACCAGACCAGTTTTGCCACCAAAGAAAAGGCTGGGTGTAAGAGCATCCCATCATCAATGGGAAGCTTTATATCAACCGATTTTGTCAGGCTGGGAATCGCCTCTCCTCCTGCAGGTGACATAAAGCCTGAACCAATTCCCTGCTGTGGGCTCTGGCTCAGCTGACAGAGATGCAGTCATGTCCACACCTGATGTGGATAAAATCTGTAGAGGTAAGGGACCAGGTAATGTAGAGGTTGTAGTTGTAGCCTGCTCAGAAATTACTTCCGTTCTGAAGCAGCTGAAGTGATCTCTCCTTCTATCTTACAGAGGTATGGCATTGAAGTATGGCAACAAAATGGCATTTTATTATAATTCTCAATGCTCCTGATTAAAGCATGCTTTTTGCAAACATTCCAACATTTGATTTCTACTTATATGAATTACCATGGAAACTAAACTTTTATCTGGCATGCTTGCATACTGAGGGGTGGAGAATTTCAAAAGCCTCTATGATATGCAGTACAATTGATGTAGCAGTGCAATTGCCGTGAAAACTGTTAATACTAGCTAGGTGGACTGTTGAACCCATCTATGACTTGTAGCTCTCGTGCAAGTTTCCATATGCTTTTTCCTGACTTTCTTTAATAGTAGCATTGCTTCTTTTGTTCCGACCAGAGTTTTCAGCTCTTTAGTTTATGGAGTTCCACTTGTTTCCTAATTTTTAAGTATTTCCTACTCATAAAATGTCCAAGACAGGGGTTTTTTTGTTCTTGTTTTGAATTGGCAGACTCTTGCTTGTTAAACATTACAACTTAGCAAGTTATTTTAGAGCCTCAGCTATGGCTGGTTTTGAGTACTTATTATTATTTTAGAAAAAAGTCCTATTCTTTATTTTTATTTCTTTTGCTGAAAAGAAACAGATGACAAAGTTTTTGCAGTATACAGGTATCACGGGAAACATATGGTCTGCCTTACCCAGCTTTGCTGCCTCCTCACCTACTTTGTAGGAATTAAGTGAAGGAACATTTCAACCAGCATATCACAAGTCCTTCAGAGCAACAGTTTGGTCGCAAGGGCAAAGTTGCAGCTTTCCATGCTCTTAGGCTTCACTTTCCCTAGGGAGAATTTTGCAGACTATTACTTACAGTTTTTCCCACTTAAAAGGAAAAGGAAGATCGTGTGAGATGAAGGGAAGGCTGGCTGCTTTTGGTTCTGGCTGTGGCAGGATTAAAAGTAATTTTCAGTTCTACCAACTGTGAGCATGTCCTTAACTCTGCATTTATTACACACATACGCCTTTATTTTTCAAGTGCGTGTACTTCTGCTTGCTTCCTCGGTGAACAAAACAGAAGAGCCAGGTTCAATGCTAGTGGAAAATGAAGCACTGGGATGTTTGTGGAGGCATCACAGAAGAGACCATCTAGGTTCTGGCCTTTTAGAGTAATTAGTCTCACAGCTTGTGCTTTTATAAGTAAACTACAGAAGACACCAGGACAGTCAAGGGCTTTTTAAAAAAATATTCTCTAGTATTGTGGGTGTCACTATACAGATTCCAGATATTAATGAGTTATTAGAAAGTTAATCTTGCAGCAAAGTTATGGTCCTAGCCAAGTAAAATATCCCCTGGAATAGGTCAGACAGGAAGTGTTATCACAGCAAACTCCCTTTCCTCGCGGCACACGGGACCAGAGCAGTTGCGGTAGTGCTTTACCTGGCCGAGTGCTGGGTCAGCTTCGACCCATCCCGCAGGAGCCCTGCACAGCAGGAAAGTGCTGCGGTTCCCGAATTTCCTCCTTGGGAAACAAATGGGGACAGGTAGAGTGACGAGGCCACACAGCACGAAACAAGATCGCTATGCAGGATACTCTGGCTCACTGCCCTGAGTCCTCCAGGCTGGCTCACATCTCTCACCGCCGGGCTTTGCCTCAACAAGCTGACACTGCCCAGGCGCTGGAAAGCGAAGGTTGGTCCCAGTGATCCCGGGCGTGGGACGACTCCTCCCCGGAGGCTTTGTCCCCTTTTTTTCCCCCTTGTAACAGCTCCAACCCCGCAGGTGGCCTCGCTGCCTCTGTCACTGAAGAGCCTCCTGAGCCGGGAGCCCTGAAGGATCCGAGCTGGCACCTCCAGCCGCTTGCCAGACGCGGGACGGGCGGGACGCGCTGCTGTGGCAAATCGGCTCTGCCGAGCTGGTGCTGGTCTGTAGGATTGTTCTGGTGTGAAAACCCCTCCAGCAAGGGCTGGCCGGGCTCACCAGCCCGTTCCCAGCTTTGGGAACAGCAAAATGCTGGTGGTGACAGCTGCATCCTTCGGGGATGCGTGGGAACTGGACGGGGGTCTTTTGGGAGCCCCGTGTATGTATACACACACACTTTCCCGGGTGTATTTTTCTCAGGTAAGAGAAAATCTTGAATCTCAGAACACCTCAGGCAGAGGCAACAGCAGGGTGTGACCCCGGCCTTGGTGAGTGGCAGGGGCGCCCCAGGCAGGGAACGGAGGCAACCCGGCTCCGCTCCGGGATCGGGTGGGTGGAGGGCAGCCCCCTCTGAAACACGGCTTCCCCGGGGATGAGGAGGAAGAGGAAGATGAGGTGGAGGGCGGGCGCAGGTAAAGCGCAGCCCCAGCCCCAGGCGCGGAAAACGGGGCCCGCGCCCTGCCAGCACCGCCCTGTTTGCTCAGCTAATCTCGCGGGCAGGAAATTGCCTGGCGACTCATATTTATGGATCGTGAGGAGCTCCACGGCGGCCCCTCCGGGGATGTCCCCGTGCCCGTTTTCCCGTTCTCGCCCGTCCACCCCCTGCTCCCTCCCGTCCCCCCCGTCCCGGCCGCCCTTCGCCCTCCCGGCTCCGCGACCCCGGCCTGAGGGGAGCGNCCCGCGGGGTGGGTGCAGCCCTCCCGGGCCGCGGGGATGGGAAGAGGCGGCGGAGCCCTGCGGGGATGGGGAGAGGGTCCCTCTCGGGCACGCAAAGGCTGGGCTGACGCCGGCTCAGCTGCTCGCAGCCGTCCCCGTTTTTTGGGCTACTTTTAAGGGAGTTTGTGCCACCGCCACCCCCACCCACTCCCCCGCCTCCGGCCCCTTCGCACGTCTGACGGGTGGGGGCGGCGGAGCCCCCCCTTGCCGCCCGGCTCGGCAGGGACCCCGCAGCTGAAAGGGACGGGGCTCCCTCCCCATCCCTTTCGTCGCCAGACGCTTCTCCCTCTTTGTCCGGGTGTTGCCCCCGGTTCCGCCGCGTCCCCGCTGGCGAACAAAGCCTGTGCCCCGGGGGCGGCGGGGTCATCCGTCCGAGGTCCGAGGAAGCACGGGAGGAACGGCGGGGCTTGGCTTCCCTTGGTTTGGTTTTCCATCGTCAATAATCTACCTGGTGGAGGGGAAGACGTGGGACAAGGCTCTTTGTCCGCGATCCTTTGTTCGGCTGGTGGCTTGTACAGGCTCCTGCGGCTGTGCGAGGGCTGCCGTGCCCGGCGGGGATGGGTTCCCGGCGCTGAGCCGGCGATGGATGCCGTCTCGGCATCACTGGAGTTTAGCAACCGGCGTTACGGCTGATCGGCGTTCGGACAGAAAACCGGGTTTGGGCTCGGTCTCCCCTGACAGATTTAGAGCTCCCGAGTACCCCCTCGTGTAGCCCTCTCAGCAGTCGGGTGGGATTCGGCGGCGCCCGGAGCCCCGCGCTCGGTGGTGAGTTCATCTTGGAGATCACAGCATTCTCGGGAAGATACCTGCTGCCCACGAGCAAAAGGAGAAACGGGCTGGAAACTACGGTCCCCGCTCCTTCTCCTCCTGCCCCAAAGCTGCCTGAGGAATTTGCCCGTGTGTAGAAGTGTAAATAGACTGAGCTTGCATAAAGACCCAAGAGTTGGGCTTTCTGCTCCTGCCACTGAGTGCTTGCTTGATCTCACACACATGGCTTTTGTCACCAGTTCCTCTTCCCCCAAATGCTCATCTTGTCTCTATGCCTTGACTCTGCACGTGCCCGAATCCTCTGTGTCTGCATCTTCAGGGCATCTGGGTGAATATGTTGCTAGTCAGAACATGGTGAATATTCCATTTTTGTGCCACACCTTCCCTCTATTTTGGAGGAAGAGGGACACAAGAGCAGCCTTTTTTGCAAGTTTTCATGTTAAGTGAACTTTTTAGTTTTTGCATTCCCTATATTCTCGTGGATAATGTGATGAGAGATGGGAGGGAGTAAGGCATGATAGAATGGAATTGCAAAAGATGAGGATGGGCTTGCTTTCCCACAGCAGAAGGAAGCAATGTAGGAAAGAAAGGAGATTAAATGATCAGAAAATGGGAGAGTGCCTACCTTTGCTGTCATGGGAAGGGGTAGTCTGAACTAAGAGGGTTACAGAAAAAGAGATACCTTTAGGTCTGTCAAGTAGTAACACCCTACCATTTCTATACAGTTCATTTTACACAATTCCTCTTCTACACCAACGATTTATTTTGCTTCCATTTTTACAAATGCTAAATCAACTCATTAGCATGTCTCAGTTTTTACAGAGGAAATGGAAATCTTTGCCATCAGCCAGGACAGGAAGAGTGGTCATTTTTTTCCATATCAGTTACTGTGTCTATGCTTATCAGATGTAATTATCAACCAGCTCATTGGAACTCGTCAAAGGCATCAGTTGACTATTGCTGAGAAGGGACAAAGCCCATCACGAAAAATTTGAAGTATTTCAGGTCTAGATAGGAAGTGGAGATGGGTGAGCTAAAGGTTGCAGATCCATCTTGAGGCTGGAGTTGAGTCAGAGGGACTGAAGATGTTTAATTGGAAAGATCTTTTTTGTCTTTTCCACTTGAAGATACAGAGAAAAGCTGAAATAATCCAAGTGGGCGTGGGCAAGTCCTAGTGATTGTTAATGGATGTGTTCCCTGCACGTTGTGTATTCTTTCCATTTTAATTTTTTAAAATGAATGGTTAATTCTGGTATGTAGTAACTGCCAGTATGGCAAACAGTGTTTCCCACTGAATTAAACAAGCAGCTATGAAACGATGTTCTGGGTGTTTTGAGCAGGTGCTGTTCATTTAGGATTTGTTTTAGACTGGTGGAGCAAATCCAAGATGCCACAGAAATCCAAGGGGAGTTTTCCCCTGTAGAAAGAAGGTACTCCAGAGAGTGCAGGATAGAGTGAAATGTGTTTTTTTTCTTATTCAAATCTCATGCAGGTGGAGTCAGTGTTTAAGTGAACCATTTTATTTAACTTGCTTTATTATAGTAAGTGGTGTAACTGCAGGTATGGCACCTCTGTTCCTTGCCTGAGGGAAGCAGTCCCAGGACCTGTAGAAAGGTGCTGCCCCATGTTGGTGCAGGCAGACTCATGGCTTGGGAGCACAGCAGCCACGGCGGGTGCCACTTGAGCTGCCACTGTCAAGGTGTGGTTTGCCAAGCGAGTGTGATGAGAAGCATTTAGTCCGGGGGCATGCTTGCTGCCCGGAGAGTGCTGGGAAGTGAAGAAGCATTAAAGAGCTAGAGGGGATGTTTGGAAATATGGGGCAAGCGTCCCGGGAAGGAGACAAATTGAGGAAAAATGGACGAGTGAAACGAGGGAAACAGAATCTGTCGGAATAAGTGGGCACTGGAGAGAACTGATTAATGGAAGGAAGTGACGGGCACAAAGTGGCAGTGAAAGAAATCAGCACAGAGGAAAGCAGATCGTGGGCAAAGGTTGCCTGAGAGTGGGAAAATGCAATAGGTGGGGGGAAAATGGTAAGGACATCCAAGAAAAAAAAAAAAAGAGTGGATGATCTTTGAAGCTTTTCTGATTAGTTTTTCTATCTGCTTAGATTTTCTGGGCCTTACCTACCTGCTCTCATTGAATTTGTCAGGGGCGTCCTAGGGGCAAGTTTGTCATGTCAAGTAGGATGGGAACAGAGAAACTTCTCTTTAAGGTCTTTCTGCTCTTGTACAGTGAGAATTTCTGCTCCTTGAGAATTTCTGCTCCTGTATTATATGAATTTGGATACATAATTGTTTTGCACTCAATTCCCGCCCTGAAATTTTAGATGAAGAAAGTCTGTATTTCTTGGGCTCCAGGGGTGAGAATTATATTAGTCTAGAGTATTTAAGTGTATTTATTTCTACACCAGCCCTGTTGTTTGTTTCGGGTTTTCTTAGTCTGCACAGTAAGCAGTCACAGCCCACCAGCAGAGCTTTGTATTGGCCATCTCTGTGTGAAACTTTAAAGTTTCAGTTTGCAAATCTTTTGAGCATACTGAAATTTTCAATGGGAAAGGAGTTAATGAAATAGTGTCAGAATGATACCAGGGAGCTTGTCACTACTGTCATGAGATGATACAGTCATTGGGTCAGATAACTGACTCTCCAGCTTAACGACCAGAAAGGTACCTAAACAGAAAAGATGAGTCTGACTGGAGTTTGGCTTGTCCTCTGTCAACCCTGCTTTTCTGCATGATGAAAGGAGTTCATTGTTTTAACAGAAATCTCTTATAGTATGTTCCTACCTGCCCGTGGCTTTTGTTTGAGCAGAAAAGAATTAACTCTCCTTCTTCCTTCAGCTTATCTCAGTGAACTACTCCAGATGAAATGGTGGTTTATGTGACTGTAAGATAAGGAGGAGGCAGTGATGTCTACCAAAGTAATGGTGTTTGAGTAGGTGGTCTAGTCTCTTGTACTGCCAAATGCTTAGGAATTAGTTTAGATTCATTGAAATGAGTGATTTAACAGTCTCCGTTTCAGGTAAGAGTAGCTGTTATGGCACAAAAGTTATAAAGCTTCAACATTTTCCCCGACATTTTTATTTGTGTCTCTTACGTTAATGGCTCGAGCCTCAGTTTGCAGTTACCCAACTGTAGTATTTACATGGTAATGAATGTTTTCATTTTTGATGCAATTTAAAATTGTCAGCTGCTGTGACCTGATTAAAATGATTATGTCCATCTACTGGAAAGAGCAATTGATGTGACAATGCCTGCAACATCAATCCTTATCAAATAGGAGAAAATCATGTTTTAACAATAAGACAAAGTAATTAAAAATGTCATACTTAAGTGCATTTTTTGGAGTAGTTGGGTTATTACAGTAAAACATATGTGTTTTACGAGAGCAATAATGTTATTTAGGGTGTTTTCTGTTGTACTGTTTTATTTCTCCTCCTTCTCCAATATCCAAGTGATAATTTCTCAGAGGAAGAGGTAAGCCATAAGAGTGACTTCCTCTGCCACTCCCTTTTCCACATCGGAAACCTACAGGATTGCAAGGGAGTGACTTAGTCAAATCTGATTCACAGATATTGGACTTTTAATTTAGTGTTGCTGAAGGTGCCAAACTGTGACTTTTAGGAACTAAAACACCCTTTGCCCGTAACCAGACCTTGTGCTCACTTGCATGCAGGGATATATGTGTTGCAGGATTTAGATTTTGAAAAGACAGGGAAGGAGCAGATTTCTTCTTTTTTCCTGCTGGCAGGAAATTAGCTGTAGCTTGGGGTCTAGTGTATTATATTGTGGGGGAGGAGGAGGAGGAGGAAATGAAGAAGGATGTTTAAGGCAACCTTTCGATCATAGCCTTGCTGAGTTGTCCAGTTTTTGGCAGAGATGAATTTGCTGTCTCTTAAGGATGTGTCCATTCATGGGTACAGAATCTCCACCAAATTACGCAGGTGCCTTTCTGTGAATATATTGTTTTACGGTGGGCTTGGGGTAATACGAATTTCCACATAAGTGTTTTGGAGGTAAAACACTAGATTCCAGTGAGCTTTACTTTGCCATCAGATTGAGTCTATCAAGACTTTGGTTTGTAAATAAGCAGAGTAAGTCAGGAATAAAACCAGGTTTGATTTAATCAGGAGTAAATACATTGTCCTCAGATTATGCAGGAAAAAGGTAAGTCAACTTGGTAATGGAACAGTCTGTTTATGCACGTAGGCGTGCTACACTGTGGGAAAATGAAATCTCCAGGCACTGAAGCCATCAGCACTCATTCACCAAATTTTGTTCAGAGTGTGAAAATTCAAGAGGCTTTCTTGTTTCCAAAACAGTGTGTGTTTTACTGGAATAGTTGAAACAGACTGTAATCATTTGAAGATCTTGTTGCAGAACAAATGAAACTCTAATGATGTGCAGACGGTGCCAATGATGGGCTTTTTTCCTCACCCTCCATCAGCAGGGGTTTTTCATCTGTTTTCCAAGAGTGGCAATACACTGCTTGTAGGAGTTTCTGAAGAGAAGTGTCAGAGACAGTAGAGGTGCCAGGAGCTGCAGAGAGCCACTGTTAATGTTCAGTGAGAAACTGAAAATGAAAAAACAATGAAGAGCAGAAAAGTCTGAAAAGACAGATGGCCAAGTTTGAGAGTTTTGTTTAAAACTGATTGTTTATTTTCAGTCAGGGAAGTGCCTTAGTGATGCCTGAGGCACTGCAACCCACTTGATTAGTAACATAGGAGCAAAGTGGGTGCCAGAGCAGGATCTGCTAAAGGGACGTCAGTATCAGCCCAGGCAGAAGGAAAGAAGAGGTGAGAAGCTTATGTGCTGGGAAAACTTCACCCTAAATCTGTGGATGAAATCTGTGGAAGTGCTGTGTACACAGGCAGTGTACCTGTGGCTCGGTTGAGCTGCAGCTTTTGGCTCCTACACTAAGGTGTCCTGGTTCTGGCTGGGATACAGTTAATTTCTTCCTGGTAGCTGTTACAGCATTGTGTTTTGGATTTAGTGTGAGAATAATGTTGATAACACACTGATGTTTTCAGTTGTTGCTACGTGGTGTTTCTGTTGAGTCAAGGACTGTTCACCTTGTGCCACACCAGCGAGAAGGCTGGGGGGGCATGAGAAGTTCGGAGGGGACACAGCTGGGATAGCTGACCCAAGGAATATCCCACATCATATGGCATCATAATCAGCATATAAAGCTGGGAGAAGAAGGAAAACGGGGCTGGAACATTTGGAGTGATGGAACCCTGCTTTCGTGGGGGTTTAATTCCTTATTTTGCTTTGCTTTGTGCATGACTTCTGCTTTAGCTATCAAACTGTCATTAATTTAATACATGAGTTTTCCCTCTTTTATGATTCTCTCCCCCATCTCGGGGAGGGGAGTAGCAAGCAGCTGGGGGTGCAGAGTTGCCAGCTGGGGTTAAACCGCTGCATAAGGGAAAGGAGTTCTTACTGTAAAGCCACCCAGTGTTATAATATCTTAAATTTGAAATCCTTTGTTTGACTCGCTGCTTGAGTTGTGAATCACTGTTTCTTCTGGTCGTTAGTGAAGCAAAACTTAATTTGGCCTGGGCACTGTAGAGATGAAACATGATTGGTAATGCTGTATACATTCACTTCAGATGACTTTATAAATCCCAGATGAAATCATTTTGCTTCATTCCAGACAAGGCAGAGCGTGGCATGTGCTCTGTAACAAGAGTCAGCCTTGCTGGAGGCCCTGCATAACCTCATCTGAAAGAATATGATTTTATGAGGGCAGCTATACTGTGGATTTTGAGCTGTTTGTTACTTAGCTCATTAATTCATTGATTGTTTCTTGGTTTTGCTCACAGTGGAAAGTTTTTTAAGAAGTTCTTTTCCCCTTCAAATCCAATTATTATTAAGTGATGACTTCTCTCATCTCTCATCCTCTAGGAAGACAGACGTGTAATGAGTTCTCAAACCTGAAATGAAACCATATAAATATTTAACCTTGAAAAAGGTCATTAGCAAACCCAGTTATTCACCAAATTGAATCAAAGATTGAATTTTTAATTGCATAGAAACCCTTCCCTTTCAGCTGTGTTCTCCTTAATGTTTGTCGAATTGATTGAGTGGTAGCTGTCATCTCATGAGATAGAAAGGATGGGGTTTTCAGTGATTTTAACCATAAAGCAGCAATGTTAGAGACACAGGAAACGCAATGAATCTTCCTGTCTTTTTAACCAACCCTTTGTTCTGTCTTCTAATTCCAAGTTGTCCATGCTTGTTTTTTCTGTTCAGTGATACAGTGACATCTTTGTTGCAGGCTAGTGTGAAATGTTGAGTGTCACTGGTTTTCTGTGCCAGGTTGAACATGGCCTTGAGAAGTTAAATTTTTGGTTCTTTTCTGGGGACCTCTGGGCACAAAGTGCAGTACTTTTAATAAAGATGACACAAGCAATGTGCTAAGGTGTCAGCATAGTAACAGTATTTACTGGATTTGTGTCCTGATCCATCGGTGTTTGGTCTGCAGACAGGTGGGAGAGCCGCTGTCACCCTGCGGGTGGGTGCCTGGGATGCTATGCAGGCTTTGAGTTTGGAGGATCTGAGGCAAGCTGGAAGGAGTTAGGGAAGGAGTCTGTCCATGGATTGGAAGATGAAGGAGGTAAAAAGGATGGTAACTGTTTCATGTCAATAAAATAACCTGCTGAAGATGAAAATTGGGTTGAAAAGCTGTCTGCTGCCCAGGTTCTTTCCTGTCAGCAGGAGAGGAGAAGTTCAGTCCTGTTGTGCTGAAGAGGCTGGACATGTAGATGAGGCCCTTCAGGAGCTGCAGCGCTCAGGGGGGTCTCCTTCCTTACCCTGGCTCCTTGGAGAGTAGTGCTGTTTTTGGGAAACTGTGGATTATGGGATGTTGGAGGAAGCTGCATCTTGCTGTGAGGGGCAGAATGTGCCCAGCAAGGTTGAAACTTTCCTTGGGACTGAGAAATGACCTCTACAGAGAAAGAAAAAGCATCGAAAGTGAGGCCAGCACAGGGGGATTCCTGGGGGAACAGAGTGAAAGGAGAGGGACTGGCCCCTTGGGAGAGCAGCTTGTGGGGAGTGGGTGAGGCAGAAGTCAGAGTGAAGGAGCCTCCCTCTGCACGTATCAGCAGCCAGATCCCTTCTCCCAGGGCTGTCCTCCCAGGAGGATAACATGAAAAAGCATGGCATGGAAAGTCTGAGCACCACAGACCTGGAACCTTGGGGCTGTGATGACTGCAGTTAATTAAATAGGTGACTTGTCTCTAGACAGCCCCAGACATCTGTCTCCATTCTTCACTTGTTTTTCTGGCATGTTTCTATTTGCTTGTCCAGAGCTAAGCCCAGAGGACCTACAGATGGTTGTCATTAATTTTGTCACTTGATGCAATTTTTTAAAAGTTTTTGTCAACTTTTTAAAAACAGATGTGTATAAAAAATAAATAAATCTTTTAATAGAACAACTCACTAGAGGTCTTCTATTTGGATTTAGGTTTAATTTTAGTTTTTAGTGGCTGGGATTTAATATTGGCATTTCTTTTAAACCAAGTCTCTCTTGTAGCCATATCAATTTTTAATTTGATCTTAAATAAACTTTCAAGAATCCCTTTGCATTCCTAGTCTGGCTTCTTTGGAAATTCAGATATCATTGCATGCCAAAACATTTTCTATGTTTTGGATCACATACCTGGTTTTGCATAGGTTTATTCATGATTGCAGGATGCTGGTGTTGTGTGGGCTGAACTTGGGTTATGGGCTTTCAAAATAATGTCTTCAGCAGCAAAGTGCAGCCTCGTTAGTGATTTCTTAAGGAAGCCACAGCATCACAGACAAAGCTCAGGAGCTGTGACTAGTAACTGTGTGTACAGAGTCAGCATCATAGATAATGGCTGGTTATCAAAACAAATTATATGTACTTTTAAACTGATAAACTAACTGCAGACAGGTGTGGCGGGTTTTTTTCACAGTCTCCACATTAAACATGGAGTGTCCTTTCCAAATATCTTTTAACATATTTCTGAGTTGTCTCTGGAAATTTTACCATAAGAAAAGCCAATTGTGTTCTATATTATGCACTCAAAAAATGTTCCCAGAATACACTTCTTAACACAATGTGTTGGGTTTTTTCTTCTTTTTTTACTTTATTTGTAGGTCAGGATTTATATGATTCACTCAAATTAGTGTCATTGTAACCACCCTGTAGAAGAGAAATATGATGCCAAACAGAAGTAACTTCTCCTCCTTCCAGAATGTTGGATCAGGTAATCAATTAAAATGAAGTTTGTTTGTAATGCACTGTGATCTTTCAGAATTTCTATTTGATTTTGGCCCTTTAATTCTCCTGACACATGGATAAGATCAGTGCTCTGTTCTTATTCCATGTCTAACTCCATTTACCAGGCAGAACAAGGCCACAGCTGGATATGCTGCAGACAGCCAACCCTCCCCCATCACTTTAATGCCTGTCTGGAATAGATATCAGTGACCCCCAGCTAAACAGCTCAGGAAAGGAAGAAAAGAAATTGGGGGGGGGGGGGGGGGGAAATGAAACTGAAAAAAAAAAAGGAAGAATTTCCTTCTGTAGCTCCAGGCAGAAAATACTTTGCTAAACAGAGGACCCTTGTGCTGAGGATGAAAGCTGGGGCTGACCTGGATGCAGGATGGGTTCAGGGCATGTCACGAGCTGAAGCTCCCATCCTCGGTCTCTCTGGCCGCATGCAAAGACAGCATCCTGGCATGTTCATCAAGTTTCTACTCAAACATTACCCTAAAAATAAACAAAACAAACAAGATTTGGTTGGTGGGAAGCAGCTATGGTTTATTTAAACATGTGCTGTTGTCCAGTTGGGATTTAACTGTATGATTGCGAGCACTGTGGTGCTGGAAACAAAAACGCAGAAGGGATGGTAGAGCAAAGCTGAACTGGAGTGGCTCCATGAAGGTATCATGACCTTTTCTTACTGTACTTGTTTGGATTTCAAGTACAATGAACCCTTCACTGCTGTGGTGAACAGGCATGAAAGTTTCCATGAGCTAACTTGTTTTTTGGCAAAAGCGTCCAGTCTTTGTAGGATTAAATGTGCCCTACTGCTGTTGCAAGGGAGTAATGAACAATTATTAATGTCCCATTAATGTGTCTACCAAGGTATTTATAGAGGAGCCAGTGAAATTTATGCAAAAATACTTCAACTTAGCTGTGTTCAAGTTAAGGTTTGGACAGTACAATATTCATAAAAGATTAGATTTCAGTTTTAAGAGAGATTTGGAAGAGAGGAGGAGAAAGAGAGACTGAGGTGGAAATTAGGGTCTGTTCCACAACGGTAGGTTAAGTATAAAAGGCATATATGTTGTGCTTTACACCTGGGCTCTCATAAGTAACTTCTACCTCTTAGGCTTCTTCCTTAAAACACCACTAATATGATGAATGCTTGATTTTTCCACATGATGTTGTCTTGTCCTGACAAGAGTTCTTTTGAATTTGGGTCACATTTATCCTTTTGTTCATTTGAACTTCATCATTGCTCTTACCAAAATTTATGAAAATAGCTAAAAAATGTCAAGTAAAATATCACAATGTAAGAAACTGCAGTTTCACTGCTCAAAGGGGTGACAGTGTGATGGAGAACTCTGTGAACTCACTGGTTCAAAGGCAACTTAGATAGTTGTAGCATCATAATAAGTGTGTTAAAATTATAATATAAATCCCTTCATTACAGCCAGCATAAAACTATTAAATTTGATGTAATGGTAGCCTTGAGGTTTAGTTTTGAAGGTGCAAGTTAATGTTTTTGGCCACTACCAGAGCTTGTAATTAACAATTGCTTAGCAAGGTCCACTATGGCCAAGAAAGTATTTTATTTTACTTTGATTTTTGTGTTTGGGTCCCCTAATGCTGACTCCTTTTATTTTCTGCTTATTCAATTCAGTTAGTAATGATGGTTACCTTTTTTCTTAAACTTACGGGTTTTTTCCTTAATCATCGAGGAGAGCCCGTTGTTGCGTGCTTGGGTTGCGCAGAGGAAGCCTGTGCAACAGAGGGTGCCCTGGACAGTAGTGAATTCCCTGGCGTTCTGCCTTATTAGCAAGGAAGCTCCCAGAAACCAGGACCCTTGTGAAGAACGCGTTGCCACCTTCCACAAGACCTGAACCGAAGGATTCTCAGTGAAACCAGGTCATAGGAGCTCTGGTGGCGGACAGGAATCCCAGATTCTGTCTCTTGGTTCATGTAATTGCCTGAAGCAGTACTCGGGAGAGGACTAAAGCATTGCCTCCGAGGATTTTAAGGGCACTTTACACATTAGGTTTTCCCACCAAGCGGCAAGCTGAAATCCAGTTTCTCATGAGGAAGCTAAAGTCACAGGTGAAATGTGACTGAGCCAAGAGTAAGTCGCAGATTTGACCCTTATTTTCAGAAGCAGCACTTTCTGGCACTGCAGGAATTGATACTCAGGAATGCGTTTTTAGTTCAGAGTGTAGACTAGCACATCCCAGGAGCTGCTGTAAATGTTAATGGTGTCATTTCTACATCAGCTGAGGTCTAAGTGTAAGCCTGGTGGGGGTCCTGTTTGTCTCCTGTGGTAACTGGCACTGTCAGGAGCTGAATTCCTTTCTTTGCTTTTGGCAAAGTGGAGCTCAGAACTGTAGCCTAGAGCTTGACACATTGTTGAACAGTAACATCCACCACAGCAAAGGCGTTTTTTGGTCTGTGCTCTCTTCCTGAGTATAAATTAGATTTCTGAACAATCATTAGGATCTGTAACCTTCAGCCCCATCAATATTTTTAATAGTCATGTGGTTTTGTTGTTTTGAATGAAGTCATGCAGCCTAGCATTCTACTTCCTTAAGGTTATCTTTTAACCAAAGTGCTCTTTGCAGATGTAGTTACAGCTTTGTATTTTTCAAGCAATGAGCTGAAACACCTTGAAAAATGTGCCTTGGTTTTGTACTTTCCCATTAAGCTCTGCAGGACCATCCACAAAGTAAGCAAAAAGGTGACAAATTCCTACAGAGCTTTAAATTGAGCTCACTAGAGTATTGGGACTCAGATGCACTAGCTGCACAGACTAAAGGAAGAGGTGATCCAGAGCAGTATCTTATGTCCTTGGCCCTGGGAGACCTGAGCTGCATTCTTTACTCTGCTGTCTGCATTGCATATTCTCCCCATTCCTCAGTTCCTCAGCTGTAAAACATCAGGACAATAATTCTTCCTTACTTCATGGATATCTTAAGAGGCTCATGATTATGAAGGCTGAGTCACAGGCTCCTGCAATGGATAGGACAGCAAAGAAAGAGTCTAGCCTGTTTCCAACTGTGTTGCTGATTTTGGTATGGTTTTGTGCCTCTACCCCTTCGTTTTCAGTCTCCCATCTTTGGCAGAAACAGATGGGAAAAGTGTGCATCTCCTCCTTTGCTTAGTGATCTGTGACACATTTATTACAAGCACAGTAATTATTGCAAAAAGTGTTCACGTTATTTTGCGGGCATGCACATGCAAGAGGCTACTTACTTACTAAATTCTTTTTCTTGTTTTGTCTTCTTTACAGATTCCAGTAAGATTATGGCAGACTATAGCCACTCACAAAAACAGATGGAGTTACAAAATGCTAGTTTGGGAAAGGGTTCTGTGGCAAATTCCCTTGAAAATGGTCTCCAGGATATTATGGAAAACCTCAATACGAAGAAATATTCATCAACTCTTAAATTTAAAACAAATGGGGACTATGCTGGCTCTTATTTAACCCTTTCACAACCTATGCCAATTAAACCTAATCCTTCCTCCAGTGTTAAAAATACACACTCTATTAACAAAATTCAAGGAGGCAAGCAGTTCCCCTGTGAAAGCCCATATCTTCCAGATAAAAACATCTCTGTAAAGCATTTGGGTTCCATGTCAGGCGTGTCTCCATCCCTCAGCAGGTATAGTTCAGGAAGGACAGATTTTGATATTCATGCCAGCAGAGAAAATGAAAAATCCCTTGGACACATGGATAGGTTTCACTACTCAAAATACAGTCAGAGAAATAAATCTTATGACAACATCTACTTCCCAGGAATGCTAGAGTCAAAGAAGATCTCGGGCTCTCTTCTGACTATGTGGAATGGAAGCTCGGGGAACGAGCTAGTGCTCTCACCTGGTAGCAATTCTGGGGCAGCCAGCATGCCTTCTAGCCCAAAGCAAGGCAGGAGAATGAATGCTGAAAACAGTCTGGCCCTTCACATAAAGCCAGTTAAGTACAAGGATGTGATGATGGAATCTCTGGGTTCACGGCCTAGGAAATACTCTGGTGGATCTCTAAGTCATATGGGAATGTACAGTCGTTCCCTACCCAGGCTTCATAAATCAACAGAAAACCAGCTGGTGCCATTAAGTCTGCCCCCCAGAAGCTCTCTGGGTAATAGTAAAAGGAAAAAACTTGGAGAAAAAGATCTACCTCAGAATGCTTTTGATGCTGATAATTACCTGAATTTTTCTTCTTGCAGCTCAGGGGTTTCACCACATGCAAACTCTGTCTCTGGGAGTAATCCCTATGTCAGTTCAACTCTTAGTGTTCCTGCAAGCCCTCGAATTGCTAAAAAAATGCTTTTAGCACCTTCTTCCCCATATCTCCCCGATGATTTTGATAGACTTGGACTCTCAGGAACAAGTCCCAGTAGTTCATTCTCCCCAGGGGATTTTGACAGGTCGTTCTCTGTCCGAAGAAACCTTTCCACCAGTTCCATGGAACTTGATGACACAGATCTGGAAAGTTACAGACAGACACCAAATTCTCTGCAAACATCCATGCGAGAGCGGAAGAACAGCATTAGCTCAATTTCGGGAAGGGAAGACCTCATGGACTATCATAGGAGGCAGAGGGAAGAGCGGCTTCGGGAGCAGGAGATGGAACGGCTGGTAATTTTTTTCTCTTCCTCTTACTTATCTGTGACATCTAACATTTGCAAAATACCCATCCCAGGTCTAGCCATCAGGAAGGTACAACAAAGAATAAGCTGCTCTGTTTTGAAATTCAAGTGTGGCCTGCTCCATATGCCTTGTTGATTATTACAGTCCATGAAGCTAATGCTTACACAGCGCGCAGCTTGGATAGACGGTACCCTTCAGCCATCCTGAAAAAATGTTGGAACCCATGTAAATTGTGTTCAGTTGCCCTGTGGGCTCTGTTAAAATGTCTACGTACATAAAACCCACAAATTACACTGCGGGGATCCAGAATTTTTGTTTTGGATGATGACACTGTTTTGTGGTAAGTGGGCAAAGAAAAAGAGATTCTGCTATAAAATTCTCAGCCTTGTGTGCTGCAGAGTCAGGTATACATTGGTGTGGGCTAAACAGTCATCAGCAGAGTTTTTTCTGCTTAGTTTTCATTTTTTCTTTCTGAGCATGTTCATTAAAATACAGGCCTCCTTGCTCCTCCACTTCCCAAGCTGGAGAGATGGAGAGAGGGACGGTTTTTCTCTTTGTCTCAGTCAATGTAAAACAGTGCATACTGCCTCAGCTTGAGATTATCTAGGTAGTAAAATATAATTTATGTACTATTGAAACAACTTGTGGGTAGGAAAAGTAAAAAGGTCTTTAGAACCCACAGAGATGTTTGAAACAGTTTTGTATTGAAACTGTCTCTGGAAGAACACATATAAGTTCTTCCAAAGGGTTTTCAAAGTAGCTTTGGAACTCTCTGACCCTATTAAAATGCATTCATATTTTATCATCCACGTAGAAACAGAGGTCATTAGATGGGCCTGTTGGTATTCCTGAGTCTTAAATTTGAGACATTAACTTTACATTTGTGTGCCTTAATTCACATCTTACGAATTTGAGCAAAATGGTAATGGGATGCTCTTAAGCCTGTCTAATTTGCATACAGACAGCAAGCCTGCAGAATTCACTTCCTGGGCAGGCTGGAGGTGAAAAGCCGTGAGGAGGACGGATGCAGGGGTAGTGGGAATGTGGGAGAAGGGGATGCCTGTCAAGGACCACCAGCAATGACCTGGTGCTGTGCAGGGCCACCGTTCCCATCTCGAATCATATGAGTGAGCAGGTTCAGGCTGAAGAATTGTAACCCAGTGAGATGGCTCCCCACACCCCATCTCACCTCTGTCCGTGATGCAAGTTGGTGAGGAGACAGGAGTCTGCCTTTCCCCCCCAATCCACTGATCACCATAGTTTATAAGATACACACTGTTGTTTGCAAGATGTGAAGAGGTTCGTCTTTGCCTGCTCAAAGGCTGTACTTTCGAGGCTCAGGTGTGAGAGAGGGGCAGGCACTGCCCCCTCCACACCCTATGAGTGTCAGGGCGTGTGCACCCCTGTCCTGCTTTGCTCCCCAGAACCTCTGCTGGCTCAATTGAAGCTGCAGCTTCTCGGGAGCAGGGACTGGGCTCCCCAGGGCAAGAAGGACCAGCTGTGAGTGAAAATGGCTGGGTGGCTTAGGGAAAAAGGCTGTGGGAAACATCAGCAGAAATGTAGCTTCTCCCTCCTCTTACTGCCTTTGTCCTGCCATTCCTCTGCTCCTTTCAGTTATCTTCTCCCTAGTCCTGGTGTATTGTGTGTGCAGAGTGGTGATTGCTTCTTTGCTTCTTATCAGAAGGTTTCGCAGGCAGTCATGCTTTAAAACCTGAGATAATCAGTCATAAAAGCAACGTATTTGTATTTCAAAGAGAACAGCCTTTTTTTTTCCTTTTAATTATTTATTTGTGGTGAGGGATGAAAGATACTGCGTTGTTTCAGTGTTCAGTGATACTGAGAATCATTCTGGTTTTATATTTGGATGAAATGGCTACATTCCCACCCCTCAATATTCCCTCTTGCTGAACAATACTTCCTTCAAGTCCCAACGCTTTAAAAAGAGAATTTGCTTACTGTTTTTCCAAAGTTTTTGAAAAAAAGATGATATTTTGTGTGTTGCATGTAATTTGAACATGAAGGAATTTCCTCCTTCTTAAGTTCATCTGATACTTAAGATACTGCTCCATACTTTTATTCACTGTTCGCTAGAGCTATCTGGTAGAAGAGTGAAATATCAGGACAGTGTCTCCTTCCAATGGTGTAAGAGTCTAAAAAACGCCATAAACTGGTTTCTAGATCTCTGAGAAGTAGAAAGATACATATATATAAAAAAATCCACACATCAATTCTTTGTATATTAGGGCCTCTCCTGTTCTGGTGTTATTTTATTTTGTCCTTCTGTGTGGGTCCCTGTCCAAAGGATAGTCAAGGATCTGTCCAAACAGGGTCGTGATATATCCAGCCAGAGCTTCCAAAGAACAATTTTGTTTGCCCTTGTGTACTGACACGAGCAAAGGATCAGTGTCTGCTCAGGTCTCTCTTTTTTACAGGGTGGGGGAAGGTGTGAATAAAAAACCCCAACTAAGGAAGCACTCATGGATATCAAAACTGTGTGCTCTGAGCTTTCAGTGCTGTGTAAAAGCTCAGGTTGAGTAGCTGGTAGGTAAATGGCAGGGGAAATGTAGTCTCTCTGTGCACAAGTGTCAGGATTTTCCTTACTGGGTTTTTGGAGCATGGTAGGTAGAAGAACAGTGTAGGACTACTCAAATAAGTCCATCAGAAAAATAACACCCTTTTTGAGAGGACTAGAGTGCTCTGTGGCCCAGATAAGAAGTGGAGAGTATATTTCTTTGCACCAGCACTGCTGCTGTAGCTATTCTGCTGGCACAGAGTGGCTTGAGCATGTTCTATTGATAGCTGATACTCACTTCTAGATTTTTTTTGGTAGTAAAATCTATGCACTCATTGCAATCTGACCTAGTGTCTGCCCTTGAACTCTTCTGTTTACTTTCCCTTGTTTACTTTTTCTTTTCCATGTAAATTATTCTATGAGTTTTACTTGTGTTTAGTTTGCTTTTAAGTGTCAGAGGCTCCTCTGGAAGTTTGCATTTAGAGCTGCTGCTGCAGGCTGCATATGAAAACAAATTATCTGCTGTCATTGCCCAAAGAAATAACCAGAGATTTTTAAAAAATGTAAAAATAGTAAAAATATGCAGGTTGGGGTTTTAAAAAATTATTTACAAGTCCAAGTTTTAATTTGTTCCTGTGCACCAAATAGAAAAGACACATATGTACTTGTGCAGGATTTGGTGTTTCTCTGTATCTGTTTCTTTAGATTTGCTGTCTGTGGCTGGGTTCACATAAACCGGCTGAAGACTGGTACCTCTTCTGCTTTGCCAGCCTGAAGAGCAGGAGGAACTGGCATTCTCCTTCCTGCCCTCCCTGTAGTGTTGGTGCTGGGGGCTGGTGGGCTGTAAGCAGGTGGGGCAGCACAGGGCTGCTCCTGGCACAGGCAGCGGGGTCACGACCTGCTGCTGCTTCCTCTCCAGCCCAGCTGACCGGACATTGCATCCTGGCATGGGATGTTTAGACAAGCTGTACACTAGTAGAAGTCAGAGTAGCTATTGCTGACACCAGCCCAGGAGCCTTGTAAACAAGGGGAAAAGTAACTGCTATGATATAATAATGTTCAATGCAATTCAGTTAGCTATTTTTTTAAAAAATTATGATTTAAAGAGGAAATCTCACTCTTTTTTCCTATCTGAGATGAAAGCCCAGTTGTGGTAGCTGCTGGAACTAAAAGGGGGCCTTTCACTTTAGCCCATGGTGTGGTTGTGAGTGGAATAGCACAGGCAGCATAGTTGGGTAGATATTAAGGGCGATCTGTTTTCTTTGATAGCTGCTTGTTTAAATAGCACTAAAGTTTTTTGTGCTGTTTTTTAGGCAGTACAGTGTTTTTCCTCTAGATGGTGTTAGGTACCTAAAAATTACATGTGCACTAGGTTTGTGACGCCTTCCATAGCCCAGCTGTCTGTAGGGATCTGTAAACATACGCTTGTTAATGAAGTTTTACTAGATCCAGGATTTGTACTGGGAGAGATTTCAAGATATCAATGCCTGAATGAGTAGTAATAAAATCCAAGGGGCTTATTCCATATTCCACTTCGTGACAGTCAAAGAGCACTGAATTTCATTACTTTATTCGGAAGTAGGGAATAATACAGAATATGCCCTGGGCCTGGTTTGCATTGATGCCTTGCAATTTAGTAAGATGTGCTTACATGAAGGGAAAACGAAATGAAACTATTTTGGCGTTTTTAAGATGATACTGCTTTAAAATCATGGTTAGTAGAGCTTATGTAAATCTTCATATGCCTTGTGGAAAACCTTGTATACATGTTTTATAAGTCTGTATTGGCACTGTGTCTTTTTATAGACCCTTCAAGCATAAAGTACCCAAGCTGTATGTAAAATTGTAAGTGGTTAGCTCTTAAAGGAGCCCCAGCCAAGTGGACAAAGGCTAGCTTCAAGGTAATTTTTCCCACCACTAGTATTTGACAGTCTCTGTAGTGTTACAGAATAGCTACTTAACATCATTTAGTTTTGTAATTGAACAAGTACTGTATTATAGGATAAAACCCCCTGCAGAATATAACTAATACTGATGACTCCATAACTTTTCAGGAACGTTCAGTGTCAATTGTGTTGTAAAGCATTTCTGTGGAGTCTTTAATAAGCCAAAATCTGGATTACATATACTTAATTTTTGCAGCTATATATGTTATGAAAGTTAACACTATGGTCCAGGAAGAAATCGATTACAGGAGACCTGTTCTCATTTACCGAACTTAAGTACTGCTCTGGAACTCTGGTCTTCAGGCTCCTGCCCTCGGTGTGGTTCGAAAAGGAGCATCTGCATAGGTATTATAGGGACAAAAGGGCTGAACAGCACTGTTATTTCGGCAGCCAGTGGCATTCCCGCAGGAGTGGAGCACATGCCTCAGGTACAGGAGGCAATTTGCAGAAAGTCATCTGCCCAGCTCCTCCCTGCAGGCTGTCTCTGCTCTCTGCCACTGCTGTCTGCTGCTTTTACCGGCCCGTTTCTCCTGTGCCTGCTCTGGGAAGGAAAGGATGAGGCACATCTGGTCCTCTGCTGTGACCTGGGCCTCTGCCTGCAGGTGTCTCTGCTGTCACAGCTGCCTCTGAGAGAGGGATATGAAGGACAGGTGCTGCTTCTGAAAGCTGTGCTGCTGGTGGTGACCTCGGAGCTGAAGCACTAACCGTAGCAAAACAAGGACTGGCAATGAGAAAATAAACTAGCCTGGAGTGAGAAACTGGTGCAAACTGAAGGGAAGGGAAAGAACAAGTTGGAAATCTGTTCTCAGTCCCAGTTCAAGTTTATCTTTGAAATAAGCTCCCTAGAAATGTAGGAAAGAAAGAGAAAGCTTTCTCCTGCCTCTCGTCCATGAGGTAGTGAATGTACTTGTAAGAAATAAAGTTTGAGAGATTTCTGCAGCTCTCTTCTCCAGACTCTCTGCCTCTTTTCCCACCATCCTTTTTGACTACCTGCTGCTCCCAGCCTTTGCTGAGAAGGTGGTGGTTTGTCTGTCTGAATAACAGTAGGAAAACGCTGTTCTTTGGCAGCTGAAAAGCGCAGCAGCCTCTTCAGGTAAAGGGAGCCTGGCTGCGTGGACCAGCCATAATTCATGTCAGTTTTTGTCACAAGGGATAGACTGCACATGTATTTTTAATGAAATTTGAGGTTATCCAGTTCCTAGTGGCACTTACCTGAAAAGCTTCCTGTTTGCCACAGCTGATTAACCAAGGCTTGCCTTGATATCCAGATATAGCATCACCTCTGCGCATTTGTAAAATTCACAAACGTGATATGCAGCAGATGAACATAGCCAGGAATCACCACACGGTTGCTATTAAAAAAGTGGGATATTTATCTCTGCTATTTTGGAAAATTTTTTTACAATGTACCAGGGATGTCTCTTAATGCCATTGATAATAGCAGAAGAGGGTTATTGTCTCCTTATCCCACCCTTGTCCTTTAGCACTTAAATTTGCTGTCAGCCATAGGTGATGTGTAGCTTTCTCAAAGCCAGGAGGAGTGAAGCTGCTCAGACAGAAACTGCACAAGACCTGATGCCCCTTTTTGTAGCAGGGAAGAGAACTACAGAAAAGACACAGAGATGTTTTAATCTGTTAGAAAGGACGTTTTATGGGGAAACACACTGACAGGCTTACAAGGCTTGATTCAACATCCCTCCCTCCCACCAGAGCCAATTTTAAACCCGTTTCCTGCTTTTGACATACCTTTTTTTTCCCCTCTGCTGTGTCGAGTGTCACAAATAACTTGTGTGGTATGTCAAAATTATTGACTGGATTTTCCATGTGCTACTCATTTTGTTTTTCATTGCAATCGTGCTTTCCTAGCTTGCTTCTTTACTGAGAAGTATATGCTGGAAACAGTTAAATGCAGGTGTGCTGGAGCTGGAATGAGCTGGCTGAGATGAAATGATGAGAATAGGGTGTATAAAATAGCCACAGAGCTTCCTGTCCATAAGCCGCTCAGCACATGTCAAAATAGAAGTGAGAGATATCAGTATTTCTGTAATGTGTCTGAAAGCTCATCAGGAATTTTTTGAAGACTGGTTTTCCTGCAATTTTTAAGCTTTTTCTGAGCATCTGAGACTTGAGGGGGGGAATAAAAGAATCCCTTTCTTTCCTGACTGCTCGGCAAAGGGCAGGTTTGCAGCCAGAGCCCCTCACCTGAGCTCTTAGGCTGGAATGAGCAGCGGCCGTGCTTTGAAATTTGCCATTTCCTATTATTACCCAAGGGATGGGAGCTTGTTGTGGGGTAACCCGATACAGCCTGTTGTTGCAGGAGGGATGGGACCTCATGTCCCGGTGTCCATGTTTCCCATCTATAACCATTACGACAGGCCCGATGCCGTCACAACAGGGAGAGCTGCATAATTACCGGCTGTCCCAGCCAGCACTTGCACAGGGCTTGAGGAATTGGGTTGCCTGGCCAAAAGGCTTAGTAAGTGGGAGGATAGCGGTCTTGGAAGGGTAAGGGAAGAGGCTTGGGGTCTGGCAGTGGTTGCCTGGAGGGAACAAAGCTTTGGAGAGTAATAATTATGTCAGCCATTTGGGGCTGAAGGATGTCTGAGGATCTGCTGGACCTATTTTGTGGAAAATAGAAGTTTGCAGTTGCTACCCCATGCTCTGTTATTTCAGCGGCTCATCTCACTACACGAGGATTCCAAGGAAACCTGAAGTGGGAACCTGGGAATAAGCTACCCAAAGGCAAAATTGCTCTCTCACAGTGCTGTCTTGTTCAGGTAGTGCTTGGGAAGGGGTGGGTTCAGACGGGTTCTGCAGCTCAGGAACAGAGGTGTTAATTGTGGGTGATGTGCACATGGGATGTGTACAGCCAGGTAATCTCTCGGTAGCTGTATAAAAAGCTGGGGGGGTGTAACCAGTGTTAAATTTTCATGCAATTCAATGGCTTGCTGCAGGGAAAGCTGAGGCAGTGCATTGCCTGCCCAGTTTTGCTTGATCCTTGTTATCACTTGCTATTGGGCATGGGAAGTGTCAGGGCTGGCAGAACTAGCTGCTGGGAAAATCCTCTTTGCAAATGTAATGCCAGTTAGAGCCTGGAAAGCGAGTGTGTCTGTAGTGGTTCCTGGGGAGGGAGGCTGAGATGTTGGGTTTTTGGCTCTCTTTTTAAATACTACTGTAAAAGGATTTCCTAGAAATCAGAAATTAGATCATTAATGCAGGTATTAACACGAAGCATGGAACTCTCACAGTGATCTTTTTTCCAGCAAAATTTTCAATAGGCTTATGGTAAGCAATTTTTTATTTGTTTTTTTTTCCTTTAACAAAAATAACATGAAATTACATAAATGCTTTACCTCTTAAAAATGAAAAGGTAAAAAAAATTCATCTGAAATAGAAGTTACAGGAAGCTATGCATACAGTAAAATAAAACAAATACAGCTTGCTAACAGTTGATAAAAGGTATTGTAGAGATCTAGAAATCCTTCAGAAATTAAATATTTATAACAACTTGAAGCACATCAAGTCAAAATGGCATAGCTACTCTGAGTCTCAAGTTTGAAATGTTGGCGTGAATCCACAGGGAATTTGAGTAAACTGGTAAATAAAGATTTCCTCCACTTCTCTGCATTTGACAGCTGCTGTATTTTAGATGTGATGTCTCTTTTTTTCTGTCAATGCTCCTACAACTGTGTTTTTCAAAATGTGGACTAATCCTCTCAAAAGGAGGAATCACAGTTAACAAAATGGAAAATCTAAAAAAGTCGGGAATGGGCGAGTTCATGGAAAATCTATGCAATATTTTGCAGCTTGGTAGGAATATAGTGTAAGTGTGAAGTGGAACAATTAGTGATTTACATAGTGAGATCACTGGACGTGTGTACATACAAATGGGGTGTGGACATAAAAACCTCAATAACAATTTTAGAAGTATATTTCCCAGAAATTAATAGGTAGATAAATAAGATGTCCTAACACTTATTTATCTTTCCAATGTAGACAGTTTTAATATTCTTAAAATCTTCTTCCACATTAATTTTGAGTCTTCATCTTGCACTGTAATTTATTTATGTATATCTGTTTATTATCTCTGAGTGGTAGATGGACTTTACCTGGGCTTTAGTCCTTCAATCTAAAACAAAAACAAACAAACCCAAAGCAAACAAACAAACAAAACCTCAACCCAAAAAAGCCAAAAAGCCCAGCAAACTTTTTTTAACTTCATTTTTACCTTAGCTCATGTGACACTGAGTGCTATTATCTTTTTTTGAACTAGGAACGACAGCGGCTTGAGACAATCCTCAATCTGTGTGCAGAATACTCCAAATCTGACAGTGACCCTGCTGCAGCTACTACAGTTGCTGATGTTCAAAAAATTAACAAAGAACTCGAAAAACTTCAGCTCTCTGATGAGGATTCAGTGTTTGAAGACTCCCAGATGAACCTGGAAACAAGGTTCAGGAGCCACCTGAAGTCATCTGCGAGCGACTCGGATTTCTCGGAGCTGAGCAGCCACAGCCGCGGCACAGCCGCTTACCTGCCCCCACGGGGGCTCAGAGCTGAGGAGCACTTCAGTGAAAGCACCAAGCCTCCACCTTTTGCTGCCCCCAGCTTCCTGAAGGAGACCACCGAGTCGTCCTACCTAAGCATCACGCCAAAGGTAATGCTCTGTAGGAGGAGATAGTGTGATCCAGGCTTTGCTGCTTGGAATCCTTCTATAGGAGCTGGCTGTCCTGGCGGGTGTGATTAGGCTGGCCTAGGTATGAGAATGAATCTCAGAACTCACACATTTTTATAAGCCATCAAATGTAAAATATGTAGCTAGCAAAATGTAGCAGACAGCAAATGATTATTTCATATCTTGTGGAAGCTAATGGTACTGGAAGTTGGGGTTTTTTTGTTAGTGCGGTGTACAGTTCAGGAAGAGCTTTAAGATTTTCCAAGGGAGGAGGATTTGCTTGAACAATTATAGCTCCTTAAATACAGGCTTCCAGAACCCTGCTTAGCATCATGCTGTGATTGTAGGAAGGAAGGGATGTTCTGCAGTTTTCTCCCAACCTGAGGTTCTTGTAAGAGGAGTATGTTTTCTCACATTCACACGGGAGGTGAAGAGGAATTGCCTGAGTCGAATCTACTGTCCTGTCTCCTTTCCCAAGGCTGAACTTGAGCCACTTGCCAGATCAGCTGTTGTCTCGTGGGGATGATGCAGTGGCGACAAGCCTCCTGCCCCTCCAACCCAACTGCTGCCTTTAATAAGCTGCACCTTCTCGTCTGTGTGCTTCTCACTGCTGTTTCATTACTGAAAGGAAATTGTCCTTTAATAAAGGAGCCAACAGCATTCCTAACCATTTCCTTCTGGTGCAGCAGCAGCCTCCTCTGGGCTGTGCCAGAGCAGCCATGCAGCAAATCCTAGTGGTAGGCAGTGTGTTAAATAACTGAATTCAAGAGTTGGAATCAGGAGCGTAATGAGACCAAGCAAAGCCATAAAAGCAGGTTTCTGTTTAACAAGTTCACACCTTCAAAACACTTTGTCTCTTCCATTTACTGTTATTTACACACTGTATGATCTTCAGCATGGTTATATGCCTAAGGTGAATTGTATTTAACACCCGCTACCTACACTCACAACTTGAGAGTCAATAAAAGCGTGTGTGTTGAAGAAGAGAGAAGTGTGATAGAAAAACATTTTCACTCCCAAAGGGTTATCTCTCTGGAAATCTGTCTGCTCATTCTTCTGGCGTGAGATTGTGTTGAACAGAAATGTGCTATTATGGCTTGACTTGGTCTTTCCGTATTGAAAAGGTAGTAACACATTTCACTTGCAAGTTGATGTTCTCTTGCATTTCTTTCCCATTTGTTGCTTTCTTCATGCAAGTCAGAGATCCTATTTTAAATCCTTATTAGGAAGTTGAAGTGAAAGATGTTATGTCAGTATTATCCAAACAGGAGACTGGACAAAAAGAGGCTTTTCTGCTAAGATTATTATTGCTAAATCAAGAAATATCATTCATTCATTCATTAATTCATTGTAAAGGGGGTTCTGTTAAGCCCTGAGAAAAGCAGCAACAAGCAACTGCGTTTAGGAAGTGCAGCTCGTTTTAAAATATTGAGCTCAGATTTGTTCAGGATAAAATGCCTGCTCTCTGAGCAGCCATGCAGTAGCTGAGCTGAGCCTCTTTTGAGCAAGGCTGTGTGGCCCAGAGGTGACTAAAGCCCTGCACACAGCCCACCTCTAATCCTGATTGGGGATAATGAGCCAGCAGCCTTCCCAGAGGAAGTGGATTGCAAACCCCTGGGGCCAGGTGAACATGAAGAATGCATTTCAAACTCAGTACTGTTTGATCTAGTGTTTGATGGTATAAAATCACAGGTATTTTCTTCATAATATTGTTTAATTCTTGATGCAGGTAAGGAAATGGCAATGAAAAGAGGAACATTAAGGGCGCTACTTCCTCAGTCCTACCTGGGGAGATGGAACCAACTTTTGTCCTTATTTTGCAGAAGCTTATCTTAATGGCTGGAATTTTCCCATCTTAATGGCTGGTTACAAAACTGTCCTAGCCTACCTCCTGGCCTCTATTAAATGAAGAGCTGAAATTAACATAAAAAGCATCTTCATCTATCTGTGTTAATTTTATAAGGGAAAAATTGGATTTTTACAACCTAAATAGCACAGCATGTAAAGTATCCTCAAAGGTTAAGTTTTAGTAATTCCTTTAGAATGAATGGTATTTACTGTTAAGTATAGTATTTACTTCCAATGCCTGGAAGTAAAGTATCATGTTTGTTTCTCTTGTACACCTCCTAAATATAGAAATAGCAATATGGTAGATAGGAAATATGTAATGGGTTCAAAACCAACTTGTCTAAAATGAAAACTCTATGAAAGGGGGCAGAAAAGACAGTGTTTGCCTCTTTCTCTAATTAACCTCTTGTGATGTGCAACTGCAGATCCCGGAATGCACCAGTGAAGAGCAGAGAAGGCAGGAGCTTGGTCGACTGGAGGAGGAGCGCATAGTTACACTCAATAACTTGGAAGAGCTTGAGCAGAAGATCAAAGATTTAAATGACCAGATGGATGAGTCCTCAAGAGAGGTATGAAATATGTTTTTGGTTTTCAGTGTCTTGCCTATTACATGTGTCTACATAAGTCTGGTGGGTTCAGCAAGTACACAGGGAACTCCCAGATGTGTGTAGCCTTCATATTCTGTGCTGCCTCACCAGAATCACAAACCTGGCCGTCTCCTATTATGTATTTTTCCCCAGCCGAGGGATGTTTATGATGCTTGGGTTAGTGTTTTCCAGCTGTAACCATTACACTCTGAAGGGGAATTGGAACAATCTTGCTTGTTTAATGGTCACTCAGTCGATCCAAATACCTTGTGTCACTTGGAAGTTTTATGGTGGTATCTCCTGTGACTGTTTAAAAAGAAAGGAAGTGAGACAACTTCCTTTCAAACCTCCTTGGCTTTACAGTGGCAAGGGTATGTTGGCACCCTCCTGACTTCTGGAATCTCGCAGTTGCAAACTAAGCTGGCCAGGCATTTGGGTTGTGCCTGCTCCAATTATCAGCAACAGGAAAGAAACAGCTGTTCCAGAAGGGTTTCCTACAGAGCCTGGGCACGGAGACAGTATTGTAACAGGAGGAAGCACAGAGAAAAGATAGAAAACAAAAAGTTTTGGAAAAAAGAATCTTCAAGATAAAGTTGGTTTGGACTTTATTTTGCAGTATTTTATGTGGCAGTTTTACTTTTTCTCACATTTGTGATCTCTTTTTAACTTTTGTGACAGAAAAATTTATGGGGTTATTTTTTTCCCCTCCCCTTTTAAAAAAATATTTCTCTCTTGTGAATAATCAGCAACTCATTCCCCTCCCCCCTGAAAATAATGTGTATCAAGATTTCTTCTGAATCTGGACTGCTTCTGAAAGATGTTTTGTGTTCCTAGTTGGATATGGAATGTGCCCTTTTGGATGGGGAACAGAAATCTGAAACAACAGAGCTGCTGAAAGAGAAGGAAATATTGGATCATCTAAACAGAAAAATAGCTGAACTGGAGAGAAATGTTATTGGTGAAAAGACAAAGGTAATTCAGTTATTGTAGCTTGCTGTGTGCCTTGTTCCCCTTGATCTTCAAAATATATTTATATGGTTAATATTAATGGAACTTATTTGATGAAGTACTGCTATAAGTAAATTTGCTTGATAAATATGAAAGAAAAAATAATTGTTTCACCATAATTTCCCTTTAACAGTATTGTTTCCCAAGGTATGACTGACAAGTAAAATATATTAAGCTAAAATGAAAAGACCTGACCTACTGTGAAGATAATTTTATTAATAAAAACACTGTACAGGGCTTGTCCTTGGGTTATCTGTTGGTTAAAAGAGCAGTATTAATTGAACTGTTCCAGTACCCTCCATTGTAAGTTATATGATTGGGGAAAAAAAATTATTTTCACAGCAAAGGAACAAACTTTAAAAGGGTGCAGTTTTTATGTAATATCATATGGAATAGATAAGACATTAATCAAGTATGTAATTTTAAAGCAATTATGTTGTTTTATTTTGTTTGCTGATAATTTTAGTTATGTAAGATGAAGTTGTCCCCCTCAAGCCAGGGAGTGCCAGTTCCCCGCAGTGGGCTCTTTGCTGGCCTCTCCAGGCATGCAGTTCCCTTCTCCCCAGGGGATGGATGTGCCACGGCCAATAATACCTCAAGGTCAGGAAGTTTTTCCAGGGGTTTCAGCCAGTGTTGTCTCCTTTTTAAATTTCATCCTCTACCTCATAATTTAGACCTGTCACTTGTGGAATTGCTCTAGCTAGTCTCTCCTCTTTTCTTAAGCTTTCCAGAAGTATCTGAAAGTCTTCTGCATTTTTTGCTTTTGCTTAGAGAAGCTGCACATTTTTAGCACTTTTGCAGTTCCCATTTAATTCACACCTTACAGCTTGCATTGTTTTATGCTGAGCTTTCTGTCTTCGGTTTCTGCCTGCCCTGCCAGGAGCCTGGCTGCTGTTTTGTGGCTGTGCTTATCAAGCCTGTGTCTGAAAAGGAGAATGGTGCTCCCACATCTCTCTTCTGTGGGGGGACAGTGCACATCCAGTTTGAGTTTGGACTTCCCTGTCTGCACTTTTCCTTGTGCTTGTGTACCCCTCACTGATTCTTCAGCTTTCAGTGTTGACTGTGGTCACATTTTAAGTTGCCTACAGGACATGTTTCGTACTTGCTTTTTAGCAGAAAGTTGAGTTTAAAGTGGGAGTCAGCAGATAGGGTGTGCAACCAGATACCCTTCAAAAGGATGCTGCCAGAAGTTTTGGTTGGTAAGTGGTAATAGATAACATGTTCAGACATTCAAGAGATCTTTTGCCTTTTGTACTGGTTCTCTAGTAGCCTCAAAGTTCAATTAAACTAATGGAAGTTATTGTAAAATCTGGAGAAAATTTAAATTTCCATGCAGTCACCTGATGGAATGTTAGTGTGTATGTAGCAGTCAGAAAATTCAAGTGACAGGTCTAGTTTAAATTTTCAGTTGAAATGAAACGTGGAGAGCAGCCTGGAAAAAGCACTTGTTGTTTAAAAGGCAAGTTCACTCAGAACATCTTTTTCAGTATGAGCCATGGCACTAGTCAGATCAGTTACAAAATTTCTGTGTTTTGTGGTTTGGTTTGTTTGTTTGTTTTGTTTTTCTTTATTTAAAACAAACAAACCAACCCAGCTGAGTGTGTGCTCTAAACATCAAGCCATGGCTCAATTAATACTGAAATTATCTGTGTAGGAATAAACTCACAGTTCTTTTTTTTTTAATATGTCTGAAAGCATTGCATGAAAGTGACAGTTGAGGAGAGAAATGGGAGACGAGCGTCTACAAAAGGAGTCAAATATAAAGTGACAGCTGAAGTGTTCTGGGGAAAGTAGTGTCAGCCAGCAAAACAGATGGCACTGATCCTGTCAACAAATAAAAGTTCTGGCTGGCTTGAGACAGTAGCATTTTTTTAAAGCTTGATTATTGTGTCTATGTTAAAGTTCAGCCATGCAGATCTGATGCAAGATAGTCAACATCTTGGCTCTGTAGTAATACAGGATCAACGCCCACCCACAAAAAGGGGGCTCAGGTGGAGGTTCATTTTGCGGAAATAATTTGAAACTTAAGACAGAATTAAGGCTTGGGTTTTGGCCAGGAGTTTCCACTCTGCTGATGGAATTTTTTATGTTGTTCCTTGCTAAAACAAGTGTCCCACTGTCCACAGGTTGGTCACAGTTTCTATTAGTTGCCTGAATATTTCCCCCCTACCGATACCTGGGGTCTTGGTTTTGGTGGGGCCTCAACGCAAGGAGCTGTTGAGGTCCCGTATCTCTGCCAGTGGCTATATTTCTGTCAGGGTAAGGGAGTGATGTCTGAATGTACCACATGGTGTTGGTTGTCTGGAGGTGGGAGAGAGAGTTCATTTCACTTGTGAAACGATGGTGGGGCACTAGTGCTGTATATGATGGCACTTGTCTCTGGAGCAACTTGAGTATCTCATGGAATTTGCCACTGATCTTGGCACCTGTTTGACAGGAAACTCCTGCCTGATGGAATCTCATCCATAGCCGTGCACCTGTTTGAAAAACTTGTGAAATTCTTAAAAAGAGAGATAATAAACTACAACCTAATTATTGGGCCATGTTATGTACTTGAAATGGACTGTAGGTAGAAGCTCTTGTACTACCTTCTACTTGATTATTTGATTTTTAAAAATTTTTTTAAAATGCCCTGTGCACATTTCATTTAGGTGAGGACACAAAGTTTTGCTAACTTTTTCAGAGTATTAAAGCCTCAGTTTTTAGTCTTTGCAAGGCAAAAGAATTAACTGGAAAACATAGTGGGAGTCAGAAGGTGGGAATGAGTTCAGTTTTGGGCTGTCAGTGTGCTCTTTGCTGTGGTGCAGTCTCTGTGTCCCAGCCCCTTGCTTGTAAACCAGGGGTGCATTTTGTGGGTGGGTTTGTACATTATCTATTAAGCTGCATGCTGGTCTCATCCAAGTCCTGTGCTCAGCCCTTTCGGAATGTGAGGCAGGACTAATGGTGGGGGAGAACAGGTGAACCAGTGGGGGACAGGGTGTAGTGACACCCTGGGGTGAGTTGAAAGCGTTTCCCTGACATTTGTGATAATGCCACCACACACATTGCAAGGAATGAAGCAACTTGTGTTGATTTACTTAGGTTTTGCAAATCAGAGCTATGGGTGACTGCCATTTCAAAAAGATGACAGAGCCTTTCAGCACCCCTCAGGACTTGGCAGAGTTATGATGTGGTGCCTGTCTGCCAGGTACAAGTGCTGTCAGGACTCAGTTGCCCTGGCTGGGGTAGCTACTTCCAGAGTTGTTTCACATGGCCTGTGCTTTCAGCTATGTTGGAAACCATGCTAGGATATGGAGAAAAGTCCAACTTTGCCTCCTTGGCTGTCCTTCTTGAGAACAGCTTACAATCACCTTTCTCTCTTTTTCTCTTTTTCTCCCTTTCTCCCTCCCTTTCTCCCTCCCTTTCTCCCTCCCTTTCTCCCTCCCTTTCTTCCCTTCCTTCCTTCCTTCCTTCCTTCCTTCCTTCCTTCCTTCCTTCCTTCCTTCCTTCCTTCCTTCCTTCCTTTCTTTCCTTCTTTCTTTCCTTCTTTCTTTCCTTCTTTCTTTCCTTCTTTCTTTCCTTCTTTCTTTCCTTCCTTCTTTCCTTCTTTCCTTCTTTCCTTCTTTCCTTCCTTCCTTCCTTTCTTCATATTTGGTTTTATCTACAAAAAAAGATGACGACCTACATATGTGATTATCAGCATTTAAGCTATTAATCACAAGTTCCATTTATGCAGGGAGAGCCCTGATAAGTCCTTACTAACACAATTTCATAGATACAGCTTGAAGCTCTCTGGGAAAGAGCTTAGTTACAGATCTTGACAAAATTACTCCAGAGAGAGCTGAGCTGGGCAGTACCTGAAATGAGCAAGCAGGTGAATAATTTCCCTTTTCCCTCCCACCAGGGCCTAGCTGTCTGTAATTACCATAGCAGTCATTCCTTACTTTTCATATACAATAATGATGCTGTTGTTTCCTGTGGAACAGCACCTCAGACCCATGGTGCTGTTTCCATTTGCGACTTCTTTCCGATGAACCTTCGCTCATGAGGCTTAGATCAGGATTGACGTTTGTCTATAAGGAAATTGGAGAAAACTGTATTTGCCTGACTGGGTGTCATCCAGCTCTGCAATGTGCTTTGTTTTCACACAGTGCCTCCTTAATCTGTGCCATTTTAAAACATGCAGTCCAGCATATGTGGAGAAGGAGGGTTAAGATTCCTCCACCCCATGTCTCCCAAGTAAAGCATGAGACTGAAAGTAACAGCATAGCCAGGGAAAAAAAGAATAGATCACTAAGCATGAATAAACAGGAATAACTGAAAATTAGTAATGAACTCAGCAGACGTGCTCTGGGACGTAATCACAGCTAAATGGGAATTTTGGCAGACGGTTTCAAAACAAGTATTTATGCAAAAGTTGAGACTCTTAAAAAAGAGGGAGATTATTCCTTTTCTTCTAGAGGACCTTTGCCTTAGGTCATGGTAGAAATATGTACTTTGGAATTCCTTTATCAACCCAGGTTACCTGTCCTTCTTCAAGAGCAGAAATCAGGAGCAGCTGGCAGGGAATAACTCATCTCTTTTGGAATACATTTAATTTTGTCCACATGCTTTTGTGGAAATATTTTTTCAGTCATTGACAGAATATCCCAGACATGCCAAAACATTTGAAGCTCAGCCTCTTTGCTGAATTAGTACTGCAAAGACTTGCAAGAATAGAGTCAAAGAAAGAGCAGCTGTCTGATGAGCCACCAGCAATCAAAGTTAAATATACTGGTTGTCTCTCTCCTCAATCCTTTCTCTTCTGGATGCAGAATTCCTGCTGCTGGATTTTATCCTGATGAATCTGACAAATTTATATCTTACAGCATAGCCTCTTAAATATTTCCTGGTCAGATTCCAGCTGAGCAAGATGTAAGCAAGTATTTTATAAAAGGATGAGCCACCATGTCCATAATACCTTCCATACCTTCCTAAGACACAATACACAAGATTCAGTTTGGGGAATACTTGTACATAAGGATATCCTGTAGAAAGAAAACTAACGAACACAAAGATTATTACAAAGACTCAAGGAGAAAAACCTGAATTCACAAGCTTTCTTTTAAAACATTCATGAGAGAAATATCAGAATGGGTTATACCCCTAATGGGAATCCTCTTACTGTCATCTAAATGCTGAAGACTATAAGAACTTGAATTTGCTAACTTGATTGTTTCCTTGTGGTTTGGATGATTATTTCCTCATTTACACTCATGAAAGAACAGTGCTCTAGAATCAAGGGCTTTCTTTTGCCTCCTCCCTCTAGGATAACTCATTCCAATAGTCAGAGGATGAGCTTAGAAATTCCAAAAACCTTGAGTTGTCTTAGGAGCAGGTTAATGTGTGCACCTATTGGGATTTTTTTACTTGAAGCAGAGGGATCACTTAGTCTGATTTAAAATGGTTTTTAACAGATTAATAGATGCATCTGAAACAAAGCTATTGAGATCTCTTGTATAGATGCCATCACTGAATACAGACTGTTATATAATAAATTAGTTACCACTCATACAGAAAAAAAATCTATTATGAACAACCTTCTATCTCACTATGCTCCTTTTCATATGCCTGGCATATTTTCTCCTCTTAATAACTTTTGTCATGAAATCCACAGAGATGTAGTGACAAAGAATTAAATTGTGGCAAGTTTAATGCATCTGTACTTAAAGAGATCAAGGAATTCAAGAAAGAGTAGTCTGAAAATACAGAGAAGGAGCATGCATAGTTTGCACAGGAGACTGTTTTATTTCATTGGGGTTTTCTAGTCAGTTATATGGAGTTACATTTCTCAGAAACCTGTAAGAGTTGTGAGACCAGCCGATTCCATACTGAGAGGGACTGAATGTGCATGTCTGAAGTTTAGTGTGGGTTATGAGATGTTGCTACCTTAAACATGATGATTTATAGGTGAGTTGGACTGAGGGAGATCCTGGAGTACTTCAGACTGGAACATGGAAAGTGTAAGAGGATATTAGAAGTGAATCATCCAGCTTGTTGGGTTTTTTCTTTCTTTTGCCTTGTAGACTTATTTACAGTTTCTCTCTGAAACTAATACATACCTTGAGTTTTGGAGGGGGATTTTTTTGTTTGTTTTGGGGAGTTTTTTTGTGTTATTTTGGAGGGCAGGAAGATTTGGAAGGTTGGTGAGTGAGCCCAAATCACCTATCCATACAATTAATTTCACAGTGAGCTGGTAAAACTGATAGGGTTCTTATGTGTTTAGGACATTTTTGTCCAGTTTTTAGCTGGGTTTTTGAGAAGCTGTCTCTATTTAATCTAAGTTACTTTCGTTTTTTCAGAGTTTCCATAAGTTTATGCAGGAAGGTTGGTTCAGAGGGCACATGTACTTGCAGCCACATGTTGCTCTACAATTTTAGCCAGCCTTTCTGCCTGCAATAGCAGACTGGGGTGAAAGTCAAACTGAAAAGCAGCGGTTCTCTGCAGAAAGGTTGTGGGAAACCACCAGGGCTTAAAGTAGCAGTATTGATGAGGCATAGGGCATCTTTAACCATTGGAGACAGCACTGAAGCAATTGTTTCTCCTTTCTGTTGTTCCCATTCCCATAGAGGCTATGTTTGCTTTTAATACCATCCTTTTCTCTCCTCTCTGTCATGATCTTCTATGAGATGTGTTGTATATATAGTCCTTTTTTTTTCCCTCTTTCTTTGCCCTCAAATCATTTCTACCAGATCTAAAGACTGATTTCCTTTCCTGACCCATGTTGATCACTTATGGCCCATGTTCATACCATGTGTTCTCTGCTGACATCCCCTGTCTGTGCCTTTGGGAACAGTGTTACACGTCAATTCTTTCTACTGCTATCCTTCACCATTTCCAGAAGTCCTCCAAAACTGATCCAAGCATTGCCCCAGCATCATCAAACCCCAAGTCAGTCCTGCTTTGCATTCGGGTTGACCCCAAGTTCATTCATAACATGCATGGAGAGACAGACCATAGGCCAAGTTGGGCAGTAGGCTAAGACCAGATGTTGTACTTGTTCTCTCTGGAAATAGGACATTAAGAATTCAGCTTGCAGTTGATGTGCGTCTGGCATCAGTGCTGGGGCTGTCTGCAGAGAACAGCTAACCCAGTCCCAGCTCCTGCAGTTAAATGAGGGTGAGCAGCGGGAGCATGGGTTCTGTTCACAGCCCTGCCGCCAGCTGCTCTGGAGCAAACAGTTCATGGAGTCAGCCACAGACCTGCCTCGGCTGCATCTTGCACTTGGCTTGCAAAGTTATGAATCCTTCCCCTGCTAGAAGAATTTGCCTTGATTCGCTTATAGAAAACACTGTATGAAAGATTTCTCACTCAAGTCTCATTTCTCATTCTCATTCAAATTACTTTTTGTGAATTAAATGGACTTCACCAATGCACAGCCTGAGGCATCAGCGAACTTAACTTCACAGCTGCAAAACATGTAATGCTTCTCATTGCTGAAAGTGATATTTCCTGTTAAGACTGCACATTTTGAAGGGAGCCAGTTTGGTGAGATGTTAGCACTTCCTATGCTATAAATAGACCAGATGAGTATCACTTTCAATCTCAAAGGAATACATTTCTAATTTCTTGAGGCATGTAACAGTATCTCCGGCAGGATTCTCCAAGAGTTTTATCCTTGCTGATGATGTCTCCTAACACTCGAGGTTTGACTTGTTCGTTGATGAATGAGCATGCTTGTAGCAGTGCACAGACATTTAGAGAGCTATTCATAGCTTCAGGAGCACTGCAGCTAAGGTCAGAGAACTCCTTGTGCTTTGGAAGGCTAGGTGGGCAGAAAAGGCAAGTGTGAAACAAGGTGGCAGACCGTGGGTTGAATGTTAAATGGACGCAGAGGTTGAGGGGGAGAACTACCAGTTTATTCATAGCTTTCCTTCCCTGTTGGAAGTAAGGATGATTCAGCAAACGAGGATTCTTGGGGACAGTGGTCTAGAAGTGCCCTTATAGGAGTTGCATGCTTCTCCCTCGTTGTGCAGCTCACACGTGCTACATCCTCTGTATTTCTGATCCCTGCTGCTGCTGCTGTTGTAAGACAGAAGCTAGTACAGGAGGTTCAGGTCATAGAATATGCTGGCTCAGTTGCTCATTTTCACAAGCTTAATAAAATGTATTTGTGTTCAGCATATTGTTCATCTGATTGTATAAACTGAGAAGCTGCACGTGTAAATGAACATAATGGAGCTGGGAACCTGGTTGACATTGGACTCAAATAAAAATTCTTCCTGTTGTTGTTTTTAGGTACTCGGAAAGCTGAATCCCAGCCCCGGATCCCACTCAAATTTAGAGATAAAATCATAAAGAAAGCAGGCAGCTAATACGCGTTTATTACTATGCCTCCACCGTGCGGAAGGGTTTGAGAAACTTGCCAGGCATAGCAAAGAGGAAGTTTTCCCACAGTTTGAAAGGGCAAGTCCTGTATACTAAAAGACATTCCTTCTTTGTGGCAAAGGGTGATGCAATGTCTGATCATAGAGCACCTGCTGCGCCACACATTTGATTTTAAAATTAAATAATACTTGGGACTGGGAAGAGTGGAAATGAGTAGATGCTGTGACAGAATTCAATTATTCTTGAAGTAGCCAGAATACTGTTAATTTTTGAGTATTAAGGAGAGCTAGAGACCATCTGAAAGGAGGTGCATTACTACAGAACAACAAGTAGGAAAAGAGGTGTGATGCTATACAGGTGTGATGCTAGGAGATAGCAGAGAGCCTGGCTTAAGGGATTTACTTGATTATTTATGCCTGGCATATCAGGCATAAATTTTTTTCCAGTTATTCATTGCTGAATTGGAGAAAATGCATCTGCTGTGTTGGCCAGTGGTAGATGTAACTGAAAGGCATTGAAAAAATGCTCTGTGTCTTTATTTATTGGTCCCTAAACTTTGGTCCACAGATAAGTAACAGTCTAGAGGCAAGCTTTAAGTGATGTGCAGCCAGTCTTTGGAGCAGTGTTGCGCAGTAAATCATGTAGTATTTGATTACAAAGATTAAAAGGCCAAAAGCTCTGAAGGGTGAGAAGCAGTGTGCTGAGTACTGCTGCTTGAGTGGAACAAAAGGAAAGCTGAACTAGTTGAAGGAGACCAGGGAAGCTGTCCTCTGTGATCCCCATGAACAGGTTACAGTTCCTGTATCCTGAAGCAAATTTGCTGGATCACTTGGTGTTTCTGCTGCAACAGGATTCCCTGGCCCAGAGTTACTTCTTTATAATGCTCTGTCTCATTCTGGCTTTTCACTGCTTGCTAAATGTACTTATCTGTACAGAGCCACACAGGCATGAAATTCATTCTCCTGGGAAGGTCCATTTCTCCCTCACTGCCAAAGTGCAGTAATTTTCAATCCACTTTGCTTTCTAAAAGCTACTCTTTCTCTCTCAGCTTCATCAGTTACCTCACTAACATAGCTACAGTTTCCTTATTTTATTTTTTTTTACATTATGTGAGACAAGTGTTTGGGCAGGGGGCTTTAGCAGCATAATCCAGGCACAGGTCCAAAGCACAGCGATGAGGGAGAGAATTAACCACCCCACTAAAATGATGAATGTTTTCTTTTGATCCTTTTGCATTCCACCATTGCATTTCAACTAATGACGTTTCTGTCTCTGACCCACATGCTTCAACTGTTCAGTAAGGTTTTGCCACACACTGTCATAATCACTAACAACTGCTTGGGTTTGAAGGTAATTGTCTTTATTTTCTGGTTCATGCTTCAGGAAAAATTAAAACTTGATGCTGAGAGGGAAAAACTAGAGAGGCTTCAGGAGCTTTACTCCGAGCAGAAGACGCAGCTTGATAATTGCCCTGAGTCCATGAGGGAACAGTTACAGCAGCAGCTGAAGAGGGTCAGTAGCAAGTTTCAAGATCGCGCTAATTTTTTTTATTTTGTTTATTTTTAATTTTATTATTTTTTTAGTTAAGTGTAACATTTTTCTCTTTCAAGTATCCAGTGTCTGAACATATTTGCAACTTAGAATTGTTAATAGTCACGAGGGTTATGGGGTTTTTTTGTGGAATGCTTTTAATAGATGATGTGCATGATGGCAAACCAGTAGAGTGCAAATGTGTGGATTAGAAATCATTTAGTGTTGAATGTTTTTAAAGCTTTGGGTCATTTGCCTGTAATTAGCCCTTTAGGCCTGCTGGGTGGTGTGGAAGCTGTTGTGATGTTTAGATGGATGGTGGAACATCATTCTTTACCTGTGTGAGCAAATAAAGGAATTGGCCAGTAAATGACATCTCAGTGAAGCCATGGATAACTTCTTTTTTTCAATATGTAACTTAGCTGTTAGCCTGAACTGTACTTTGAAAACTAAAATATGAAGATTTTACCACTTATTAAACTTGCTTTATTTTATTCTATATTTTCAACAGTGTCACACTGGTATAAATAAACTTTGCATAAAGTCTAATTGCAACTTGATTTTAGTTTGAATTATTTGTAAGCAAAAAAGCTACAATACTGTCAATAAAGGCATCCTTATTTTCTGTGGTAAAATCTTAGTATTGATTAACCTTAAGTGGGTTATACAGCACATAGTTAGCTTTAGTGGGCGGGGGAAATAATTTTGAAAACATCAGTATGGCAAGCTCAAAAGGCCATCTAAAAGTTAATTCTTTTTTTCTGTCCTGGGTGTTTATATCAGGAATAAAGGCTGTAATAGCAGTGATGAAAAAAAAGAACTTTCTGCTTTATAGGAAATACTCTTTGGATGTTGTTTTATTTGCAGAATTCTCTTCTGTTTTTTCAAAGAGCGAAAAGTGAAAAAGCCCAGCTTTGGACACAACAATGTTAAATTCTCAGTTCCTACAGAAAAAGTGTGCTGGTTTTGAGACACTTAAAGATTTTTATATGTTACCTTTAAAAAAAAAAAAAAAGGGAGTATTATGTAATGTCTCATACATATTAAAAGGAAAAGAACCTTGTCCTCTGCAGTCACATGCTTGAATGTATTAATTCATGAGATGCTGCAGTCTTGTTGCTGTGGGATGGTAGTAAATCTCTTTACACTATTGACTGCCAAGAGGATTCTAGAAATCTGTTTGGTTAATTTATTTTTTTTAATTTTTTTTTTTTATTCCTTGCAAGTTGTCTTAATAATGATTTTGGATTTGAAAGTGGGACAAAACATGAAATGTGGGGGTGTAGTTAAGTATCCAGTTAGTTCTGTTGCATATTATTCCAGACGAGTTGTAGTGGAAGTTAGCTGTGGCTGCTGTGGTCGGTCAATGCAGTAGAAGTTATCACTGAATTAGTGCCCAGTAGCTCTCAAGCTGATCTCAAGTGTGAGAGCAGACATGAACTGATTCTAAGTATTGTACCCAAAATAGAGAAAATATCTTCCCAAAAGTACCTGGGGCTCCCAACAAAAGGAAGACATGGACCTGTTGGAGTGAGCTCAGAGGAGGCCACAAGGATGACCAGAGGGCTGGAGCACATCTCTTGTGAGGAATGGCTGAGAGAGCTGGGTTCAGCCTGGAGAAGAGAAGGCTCCAGGGAGCCCTTACAGCACCTTCCAGTACCTATAGGGGTTTTCAAGAAGGCTGGAAAGGGACCTTTTTAAAAGGCCAGGTAGCAATAGCACAAGGGGTAACGGCTTTAAACTGAAAGAGGGGAGGTTTATATTAGATGTTAGGAAGAAATCCTTTACTCAGAGGTTGGTAAGGCACTGGAACAGGTGGCCCAGAAAACTTGTAGACTCCTCATTCCTGGAAATGTTAAAAGCCAGGTTGGATGGGACTTTGAGCTGCTTGGTCTAGGGTAAGGTTCCCTGCTGATGGCAGGGGTTTGGAGTGAGATGATCTTTAAGGTCCCTTCCAACCCCAACCATTGTGCGAAATACCTGAGTCTGCAACACGTTAGGTTGTGCTGCTTTACTGGCAATGAGGAAGGTGCAAAGGAGACCAATTCCCTTGTTCTCTGGGGCTTCAGTAACTTGGTAATTTGTGCCCAGGGGATTGGGCAGCCAATTTCACTGTAGCAGCTGGCTGCAGGGTGTGTCTGGAGTTTGGGTTGGGGTGAGCAGCTGGAAAATTCTTGGCTTCCCTGTATCTGAAAGGCATATGCACTCTCCCTGTTGGGCAGGAAGTGTATTTTAAATGCCCCCAGCTGGCTTTTTCGCTATCAGTTGCCTTCTCTGAAGTCTGTTCTATTGCTTCAGTAGCAATTTTTGTGGTGTACAGTAGGCTGAATTTACTGACTTTCATGGCCCAGGCAAAGCCCTTTTGGGTTTTTTTGGGATGCTGAAGATGTCCAGCCAGTTCAAATGAAGCATTTCTGTATTGTAGGTAACTGCTTTCCTGTAACTTTTAGCCCACACCTTTGCTTTTGATCTCTTCACTATCTCCAACAAGTGAGGAGCACATCTTTGGAGAGTAAGGGGAAGATGTTTGTATTTCATGTAGTAACTTGGATTCTTCAGTTTCTGCATCCTGTGTCTTTCCCTGGTACAGTGGAACCTGGTTTTGAATTCCTTTTCTAGCAACCTGCCTTTGTAGTGGCTTACCTTGGCCACTAGCCTTTGCTTTAGGCTGAAATAAGGAAAGGAACAGGTTTGCATTCCTCTAAAATTGCTTCCAGTATGTAGGTTTTCTTGTATACCAAGTTCTGAACAATGTGCTTATTTTAGAGAGCCTTACCTTTTACTAAGGCTGCAATTATTAAAAACACCCTTTTCTTCAGGACTCTGAAACTCGTAAGCAGGAATTCATATTATGAATGCACAGATGTTGCAGGAGGAAGATTAGCATTCATTTCTCGTGCTGAAAAGCACCAGGAGTTTTATCTCATCATCCCTAAGCGGAAGGCAGGTGTGTTCCTATTTCTTGGTTCATTTCTGCAGCATTCAACAACTTCTTTTTCTGACAAAACATGATATGAGTTCAAGGGAATGCATGAAAGTGGGCTGATACTTGTTCTGAAGTGCCATACCTTCTGGCTAGGGTGGATGACTAGGGTCCTTAATTGCACAGAGAGCAGTTTTCAGCAGTTAGTTCTGTGTGCAGTTCTCTGGGGTATGGTACTGATGTGATACTTTCTCCTTTTTGGTTGGAAAGCAGATGCCCTCTGAGTTTGGCATGTGACAACCTCACCAGGTGGGTTTAGGCTTTGGTGGTGTTCCAGCCAGGCTACAGCAGAGCCCAGCCAGCCTGGGAGGCTCCACTTGCTGTGAGCGATGCAAAACAGCTCCCTCACCATGCAGGGTGCTCCTTAGCAAGAGGCACAGTAGGAGTGATGAAGAAAGCAACATCAAAATAATAATTAGCCCTATTTTCTCTCTTGTTATTAGAATAGGTCATTAAAAGTATTGAGACCCTGGTGAGACATGTTGAAGGAAATACATGAATATGATTTTAGGTTGATTTTTGTGTTTGTTTGTAAGAACCTCTACTGTGCTGTCAGTGAAAGCACAATTACTTCATTTTATATTACTTTTTTTTGTTTTTCCTTAAGGATGCTGATATTCTGGACATAGAAAGCAAACACTTCGAAGATTTAGAATTTCAGCAGCTTGAACATGAAAGCAGGTTAGATGAAGAGAAGGAAAATCTGACACAACAGCTCCTGCATGAAGTAGCTGAATATCAGCGCAGCATTGTCAGTAGAAAGGTAAGAGCGCCAACGCTCCATTCGTCTGTTCTTTGTTGTTGAGCATAAAGGCAAGGAAACGGATCTACAACCTCCCCGTCTGCAAGAAACAATGCAAAACATTCCTCTTTGAAAGAGGTTTTGGAGCAGAGTAAAGACCATGGCCCAGTGACATTCCACGGAGATCAAATAATGCAATTCTCCAAGAAGAAAGAAATTAATAACATTTCATACCCTGTTTGCATATTTCATGGGGAAAATCAAACCCTTTAATTTGCTCAAAAATAGTACCAAAGTTTGGTTTTTTTCCTCTTTAGAAAGGAGAATTGTGCTCTCTGGACAAAACTACAGTTTTATTAGGCTTGTTACTGATTTTTGCTGTTAAATGGTTTTGTTAAGATAATCGTAGAACGCCAAATTAAGAAACTACAGTAATTATAAAAATTACTTATAAAGGTCCTATCTCAATCAATTAAACACCACTTTTTTTCAGAAGTCAGAGGTTGGATCTCTAAACCACTTCTGTTCAGTATATGGATGCTTGTCACTGTACTATCAAAGAATATGTGCAGTTATTCTTTTGTCTCTTGAATAAGTTTTCTCTTTACTGTCTAATTCTTATTTAATTATCTCCTTCAAAGCAGTGAGCTGTCTTGTGAAGACTTACTTTCCTGCTGCTTAGTCATGCATATGAATAAGTGAGCTCTCATGAATAGGATCCTTGCTGCAGGTTGTCTTGAGATTTGAAAATAAATCATGTAAATTGTGATTTTTTTCCTGTATTAGGAAAAGATTTCTGCTCTCAAAAAACAAGCCACTCATATTGTCCAACAAGCACAAAGAGAACAAGATCATTTTGTAAAAGAGAAAAACAACTTAATAATGATGCTGCAAAGGGTAAGTATTTTTTGTCTTTCAAACTTTTTTAGTATGCAATAAAATGAGCATTTCATAGAATAAAAGAATGTACAGCACAAGAAGTGCAGAAGCTAGAAAGTTGGTAATAATGTAACAGACATTCACTTTTTAAAAAAAGAAGGAAATCTTTTGCAGTTAATCAGCAGCTTTCTTTAGAGAAAACACTACTGGCCTTTCATAATCAAGAGTGTTTTAGAGGTGCCTCCTTTCCCGAGCAGAGGCACCCACACACATGCTGAAGCTGAAGGCCTGTGCTCCCTGTGTGGCTACTGAAACTGTGCAGAGTGCTCAGATTTTTGGCTTGTAGTAGCCCTGCAAGGCCACGAGATGAGCTACTTCACATCAGCTAACGTCTGGTTAATAAGAAGCTGGCATGAACCCTTCACATCCATTTTATATTCTGCTTTTAATCATGAGAGAAATCATGTTTAGTTCACTAAGCAGAACCATCATTTCCAAAACGCTGAAGGAGCACGCACTTGGTTTGGCTCTGGTTGTTAAATAAAGTCTTTCATTTGCTTTTTGATCTGTACTTCCATTCTTTATTCAGTTCTATTCTAAATGGGTGAAGCTGAAGCTCTGCTGAGCAGTTTCAGCCTTTATCCCAGTGTTTTTCTTCATACAGTTAAGGAAATGGCTAACATTTATTTTTACCACATGACTGTTGGTATTTAATATAAAATGTCTGGTTTTAACAGGAAAAAGAAAATCTCTGTAATCTGGAAAAGAAATATTGCACACTTTCCGGAGGAAAGGGATTTCCTGTCAGTCCCAATAGTCTGAAAGAGGTAAAGAGTTCCCCTGCTTTTGACTTTACCATAACTAACTTTTAATAACGCTTCATAGAAAAACACTTTAGTATTTAATATTTAGTGAAGTCCTAGTCATCAAATCTTTACAAAGTAATTTCATACAGTTTCTTTAACTTATTCATAGAAGTCTAAATTCATTAGTGAGCAAAAATAGCTTCTCTTGAAGTTATATTCTTCCAAGTATAACTGGTATCACTTTAATCTCTTGATATGGAGAAATGATTGTTTTTATGTGTGTGGAGTGTGTGTGTGTATGTCTAATTTTCTCAAAATAGGCAATGAAACCTCATTGAAGTGAAGAAGAATGAGATCTGGGAATAACTGTTCAAGTACAAGTATAGTTTGGTCTTATTTTTGCACTATAGATTTTATCATTGCCTCCCCTCCCTTATTCTAAGGCTCTTTGCTCAAGCATGACAAATGTACATTTTGTTCTTTTTAAAAAGCATTTATTTGAAGACTTCAAGCTATTGTAGTTCTTAAGATACGTACTGAGCTATTTATTTCACTTTTTTGAATAGTTAGAGTAAGCAGAAAATTTAGCATTTAAAATATACTGACAAGCACCTATGGCTGCTCCATTAACTTCTGCTTAAGGGTTCTGACTGGACTTGCTGGATCTGCTTGTATTGAAGCCCTGAACAAGGTCTGCCACATCTAATGATGTAGGTGTCACTCAGGGAAGTTGGGCTCTCGAAGCCTAGAGCAACCATATATCCTTCCAGCATCTGGGAACTGGGATCTTGCTTCTCTGATCTCCAAGTTCCTGGTGTGCAGTTTCACATGCCAGTGGGATTGAGCACCCTTCCTCCCTTGCTTAGACTTTTAGTGTCCTAGGTTGTGTTCTGACCTGGACATCTGCCAAGTCTAAGCTGCATTTTTTTCCGTTTGAGATGGATTCTCTCACTAGAGGGTGGTTGCTGTCTGGTTGGCTTTTTTCACCTACACATAATGGCTTGTTTACTCACATACTTCAAAATGCAGCCACAGTAAGTGAGGCTACACTTTTTAATTAAATGGGTTATTCAGTGGTGTCATTCCAATCACTGCAGTGAAGTCAGTTAGGACTTACTCCAAGGCAAGTAAGAGAAGGAACAGCAAGGCTTATCTGTTTCATCCCCAGTGTTTCTGTAGGCTCTGGCCTACAAAAGAAATGCCTTTCTTTGCCAGATGTCATGTTTGTCTTGGTCCAGTTTAATTCTTCTCTGACTGTCCTGGCACCTTTAAAAATCAGACACCAAATGGCAGACACGCTTACAGAGACTGCTGGCATAGCAGTTCATTTAACCAGTCTAGTCTGTGGTCCAGTGTTTGCCAGCCCTCTTCACCAAAGCACACATTTGTAACCCTTTTCCATCCATTGTGAGCTGACTCACTGCCTGCACAGCAAGAGAGTAACACTGCCTCGCATGAAGAGGCAGGATGCTTATCCCAGTACTTAAATAAGCGAGGAAAGTCAATGCTGTTTAAAAGTTCAGCATTGACAAAATGGCTTGGATGACTAATCTGACTTGAAACCATTTATTTAATTGAATGTAATAGGGGCCTGAGCTAGTGCACAGCACAGTCATTTGTTCCTTACTTGGTTTTTTATCCCCTTTGTGAATCCTGACTGGCATTGTGAGTCAGAGCTGAATGTTTTTCATTTAATGGTGAAAGTGTTTATATCTTTAAAATGAATACAATATTGCATTATAGAATTGCTGAGTTTTGGTTACTGGTAAATTGCCACTACAAAATGGTTAAGTAAGTTGTATGTTAATTCACACTAGACTCTATTTTACTGTAGTGTTGTCACATGTTTTGAGAGATAAACTTCAGTATCTTAGCCAGTTTCCTCAATTAATGGGTCGTCAAATAATATGAGAGTTAATATTTGCCTCCCATTTGTGGAGTGCTTTGTTCACTGTAGGATACATAATTTTCCAGAATAGCTTTATCTACTTGAAATAAATAAATTATGCTAATAGATAGTAATGTTGGTATTTCTTTTCAAGTTGTCTTCTATGATCATTGCTAAATTTAGGCATTTCTAAAAGGAAGAAATACTATAGCAGTCTGTTGCTTCTCTTATGGAAGTCCTGAAGTATACACACTGGTATGTCACTATGTTGGTGGAGTAACAGAAACACAGCCCTTGCCACACACTGTCTGTGTAAAAGCAGCTTAACATCTTGATTTAAAAATAAACATATTTCTAGCTCATCTTTATGACTTTTCTTCAACAGTCATTTATTCTTCCCTTTGCATAGCCTTGTTTTCTATGGATTAGGACATTTGACTTTGTACAGCCTGCTATCCTATGCACAATGGATTAGAATCCATATTTTACTTTTTCAACATTTGGGCAGTTAACACTGTAATACATGCAATAACTATGTTTTGCCATTATATTTTACATCTGCTTGCATAAACCTTCTCTGCAGGCAGAAGCACACTCATGTTCCTGCCAGCCCTCAGTCTATCACCTTCTGTATGACTGCTTAATTTAAAAAAAAAAGAAGCAAATTATAATGACTGCAGGGCTAAAACAAGCAGCATCTTACCTGGGTCTTCTGGTAACATATCAACGTTAGAAGCGTCTTGCAGACGATGCAAATGGAAGATGTTGTTGTAGTGTAATTTATGGGAATGGCTTGTCTATATAGAAGTTCTTCCCAGTTCTGTTAGTCATTTGATTTACTCAAATTAGCTTAATAATTAGGCAAGAAACAAATCAGGTTCTTTTATTTAATCAGAGACAAAAAAAAATTAAGATATAAAAATAAGATTTATTCTTCCTTTTTGTCCAATCTGCTGTCCTGAGAAAGAGCTACATAATTTCTAAAGGGTATTTGCATTTTAGTAAAATCTTTTGGACACTTAATGTATATTTGCATATTGATTACACAAATGTTTTCGGAATTAATTTAAGAAACAATTTTCAAAATCCAGGTATTTAACATTCAAAAATCTTGATGCTAATTTTATTTTGTTTGTGATTAAGTATTTCAATGATAACAAATATTTGGCTGAATCACTCTAAACTAACTTTCATTGTACTGGATAAATTAATACTCCTGCACGTCTTTTGGCTTTTGCTCCTTTTAACTTCTGAATTCCTCCTTTTAGGGCTATATCAGTGTAAGTGAAATTAGTGAGCTGTATGGCAATTCCACGAATATATCCCCTTCCACTCAGACCCCCTCAGATGTTGAAGCAGTTGCCACTGAGCCTTCCACGGCTGTGCTGACGAGCCAGCCACAAAATAAAGAGGTTTGTTTGAGAGACATTTCCCTTTGTTTGCATTGTTCTTTCATGGCTGCCTTTTTATTTTCTTTATTTTTTATATTTTGGTAATTCAACATGTAACAAACTGACCCTAAAGCAAACTGCCCTCTGCCAGTTACCAAGTCAGACAACAGATTTAATGGTAAAGCTGAAGGACTGCTACAGTTGTAAAGTGTCTTTGATGAGGTAGATGGGACTCTGAAAGCCAAAAAACCTGAATTATTATGACCCAAGCAGCACTAAGTGACAATCTTTGCCTGCCCAACACTATAATGTAATGCACCTTTAGGAAACGGTCTGTGGACAAGCTTATGACAACTTGATTAGTGGTTTTCAGGTGTTCATTTTGTATGTTTTGTAGCTTATTTTTTCCGCCCACCCCATAAGGTGGTAGAAGTGTATCTTGAATAGTTATGGGAGATGAATAGCTTCTACCTATCTTAGCTAGTCCACAGAGTCTGTCCAGTCTGTCTTCTAGCTTACTTTCTTTTCCTCATTCTTTGTGATATTTTTGCCATTGTAATGACCAGAGCAAATTTAAAATAAATCCCCTTTTAAAGGAACAGAATAACCTTATAATTGTAAAGCCACCTACCTTTGTATTGCAATAAGGCAGAAACTGGTTTAGAATTCGGCATTTGTTTGCTGCCTCTGGTAGCTCAATATGCCTTGAGAGTTGCAATACAACCCACCTCCTTTCCTGCTAAACACGCCAACAAACACAGTGCTAAAACTGCAGCTTGTATGTGCCGTATCTTTTGAGAAATTCCAAAAAGAAAACTCTATGTGTAATTTCTCTTTTTTCTATAAAGCTAAGATCACCTCTCTGTTCTGGATTTGTGTTTCCTCACTCTCTTTCTCCTCGCTCTATTGCTCAACTTCCATCAGTCCATTGGCCTGAGGTCATGGCTACTCATGTAGATCCTATTCCTTTATCTGACACACCTCCACCTCTGCCAGCTAAGAAACACCGCAGGCAACAACAGGTAACAGATTCAAAGCTGATAACTTGGGATTATTTTGTTTTGTTTGCTTTTGTTATGGTGGCCATGAAGTTGATTTATGTGTGAGGACTTTAGAGGGATAGACTGTAAGTTGATTGTGCTTGCAGAGTGTTGCACTTAAAGGACTGCTTATTTAAAAACCAACATGATGTATCATAGAAGGTTACTAAACAAAAATTCACCTTATATTAATAATGCAGAGGCAAATATTAATATTCAGGAGCCATCGTAACTGTCAGAGGACTTGCAGCAATAATGTATGTGTGAACTCCTAAATTAATTTTTTATATACATTTGAACAATGCCTTTCAAAAGCTGTATTGGTTTTAAGCCACCAATTAATTAGAATAAGGAAGAGTTTTCTTTTGTAATTGGGTTCCACTTGTACACTAGACTTGAATTTTTAACACAAAAGGTACAGGGACATGTACTTAAAATGTGCACATGAATTTAATAGATTTTTTTAATCAGTATGACTTTAATGTGATGGAAAGCACTGTGAAGCAGGAGGTGCTCTGTATGTTAAGATTTTGTTCTTTCCAGACTATCATCTTCAGTATTTTTCATATAGAGTGTAACTGAGCAATAGCACCAATTCTTTTTGTCAAACCTGTAACAAATTCCCGGTGAAGCATTTCAGGAATCTGGAGGAGCGCAAGAAGCAGCACAGGGAGTGCACATACCTGAGCGATACTTTACCCCGCAAGAAAACAACCCCGTCCATGTCTCCCCACTTCAGCAGCGCCACGCTGGGACGCAGCATCGCAAACAAAGTACGTGGCTCGTGCTGCTTGCAGCCTTCCAGCCTCTGCAGGAAGTCCTGTGGTGTGGTAGATGGGAGTCTGGGTAGCACCCTCAGCATTGTGTAACCCCCCAAATTCTCATATCAAGTTGACTTTGAAAAGACTTCAGGTTTATTAGCAAATGGGAATATATATTAAACCTTCGTTACTTCCAGCCATTCTTCTGACCTCTGGAAATGCCGTGCTGTAGTATATTAATCATAAATGCACCATTTCTGTCTCAAGGATTGGATTTTCAGGCTGGTTTAAATGGATTTTAGAGTCACAACTTGTTGTTTTCTTTCCTACTGAAGGCTTCCAATTGGTAAAGATAAAGTTATGCATAAAGTGAAAATACTCTTTATTTGTGACATGGTAAATCAACAAATAGCAGGAAAGTGGAGGTACTACTTTGAAAACACTTTGGCCTAGTGGAGACTGCAAACAATTAAAATATCCATGGCTGAGTGATGTGACATGACATTAATATCCATGGCAAAGCACATTATTTTGCCATTGCTGATAAAAAACATCTTGAAATACAATTTTAAGCACATATTTACAAAATTTCCTGCAGGGGCATTTACCATTAGGACAGAGCAACAGCTGTGGCAGCGTACTTCCTCACTGCCTGGCAACCATGACCAAAGAGTCAGAGTCGAGAAGGATGCACAAAGGTAAGCCCTTTCCATTGTTTAATTTCTGTTTAAATCAGTGTTCAGTTTTTCAGAAATAAGCCTGAAACTGGTGTTGCTATAATCAACAGGTCTGTAAAATAAAAGTTTACTTCTTGGTGGCAAAAGCAAGCTCTAAATGTAATTGATTTTTTTGATAGTAGCAAAATAAAATGTTAATATTATGATGTAGGTGCATGGGTAGTTTTGGAGTACATGATCACCAAATATAATCCAGTAAACAAGAAAAGTATATTGAAAATACACATTGTGTTAACCAGGTAATTTCTGTAAGTGATATTGAAGCAATATATTACATGTTCCTTCTTTTTCTTTTCTTCCCTTTTCTTTTCTGTGTTGTGGTCTTAAAAATGGTTTTTCACAAGCACGTTTTTGCCTGAATAAATTCCCCAGAGAGAGATAACTGAGAAGCTGTGACTATGGTATTATAAGTGGTCTTAAATACTTGGGCTACAAAATAGGAAGGGAGAGAGCAGTTCTGTTGTGGCTGTGTTTTTTAATAGGGACACAGCAATTCTGGATCCAAAAGCAAGCTACACCTCTGAAACATGATCTTGTAGGCTATGTGATTGTGTGTGTTGTTTGTTGACTTGAGTCAATACACTTATTTTCTGCAGTAATGAGATGTATTATTCATAAGTGTCCCATCTTCAATAGGAGGCACTCCTCAGTGCCATCTGTCAGTTTATTTCTTTTGAGCATCTGCATCACCATTATCTATCAGGGCAAGCGGTCCTTGTGTAGAACTGCACTAACTGAGCCTGAGCTGAGCTTGATCCATCCTGTTGTTACAGGACTTGTCAGAGCTTGCAGCTGTTAAAGGTCAAAGCCATGACTGAGGTCAGTCACATGCACCAGGATGATTCAATGCAGGGATGGAACAAGCAAGCTGAGAAAGGATCATGACTTACTACAGCCCCTTTATAGAGCTGATCCAGTTGTGATTTGTTGGTTTCGAGCTTTAGTTATGCAGCAGGCCTTACGCAAACCTGCAGTGCTGTGGTTAACTTATCTTTACATAGTTCAGGTACAATACAAAAGGAGCTTCATGCTCAGCTTGGAAAGTATCTTCAATGTAATGTGTGTGCAATGGTGGAATAGCTTGCACTTATGTTCAGACTCATCATTGTGATGTTATTTCAGTCTGAAAATCAATAGGGATGTTTTGGCTAAACTTTGACAAGAGATCAAGTATTTAAAATTGGAAATATTTCTGTAAAATGGTTGCAAAGAGTGTTAGTGTGTGACCTAAAACACAATTATAAAGTGTTACTGAACCTAACACAGTTAAGGGTTTTAAAAATAAATCACTTTTAATGTTTAATTTTTTGTCACTGTGCACTTAAGACAATCTAAGGGTAGGGTCAGATTTCTTGTTTTAAGAGTGAGAAAGAGAGAAACCTCACAAACCAGAATTGAATTATGGCCTGACAAAGAAGAGAGGCAGGGGAGAATGTGAGAGACGTATTCATTGGGGCAGTTGGCATAGCATTTTTCGTATGCTGTTGAGGAATCTCAACGTGCTATACTGCTTGTCATACTAGTTGGCTGCTGTTTTTTGAAAGATTCAACAGTTTGAATTGAAATAGAAAATTATGAAGAGAGCCTTAAGGGATTAATTTGTACTGGTAAAGAGGACAGTTCTAGATGTCCTTTTGTGAAACATCAGCTTTGCCAAAGGGAAATAAGGCTGCTGACAGGTGCTTTATTTGAACTGCCACAGGATTTTCAAAGAGTCATTAACAGGAAGGATATAGGAACACGAGGATCATTCGTGGCCTCTCTTAGTAGTTACTAAAGGGTTTATTCCTTTTCTGTTCAACTTCAAGCTCCTTGGATTTATTGCTATTGGAGGAACTTGAAGAGTGTAACTGCTTTTGCACTGAAGTGCCATGTTTCTAGGTTGGGGAAAGCTCCTTTGTCTGGGTAACACACCACAAAAGTGTTTGCAGGGCTCTTCTTGCACTGCAGTGCAGAGCTCAGCAAGGACAGGAACATCCAAGTCAAGTGGCTGGAGTCAGAGCCCAGAGTGTTTCTATCCAGTTATACAGAAAGGCCAGAGAAAGTCTTCAAGCACCTTCCATTCAGCCTTACAGGTCAAGCCTTAATAAATGTCGTGGTTTGAGCAGGGAGGAGACTGAGTTTAATTTGGTGGGACTTCTGGTCTCCCCTCATACTTCATACCCATGCTCAGCACATGGAGGGAAAACAAACTTTCTTCAAAAGTAAAGTGCATTTCTGTGGAACAGTGAGATTTGGGTAACGTTCTGAACATGATGTACTGCTTCAACACACCACACAGAACCACTGAAATGGAATATGATTGTGTCCTAAAATTCTGAAATCTTACTTGTCTTCCACTAAAATCAATGGGACTTGAGTCTGAGTAACTAAGATTAATTTCAGTAGACATCTTTAAATACGTCTTTGAAAACCAAGCCAAATAGCATGTCAGTGGACATTCCTGGAAATGTTTTTTTCATCCATCACCCAGTGATAAATGTTTATATTATAATAAATACAGTTTATTTATTGCAAAAACATTCTTGAGGTAGATTAGGTTTGCCTTTTCAGACCAAGTGAATATTTTTCAGAAGATTTACTAACATATCAGTGGAACTCTGTAAATGTATAGAGACTGATTATACTGATAAACATGAGCTCACGAATCTTCCTGCTCCAAAAATTAGTTGTTCACCTAGAAAAGGTGATGAATAGATAAAAAGTGTTCTCTACCTGTCATGTGGAGTGAGTCATTGCTTGCTTTCCTTGCATTTCTCTCCCCACTTGACAGGTTTTTCACTCCGTCAGTTTTCTGTGCTCAGGGTGATCTATTGCAAATGACTTGGGCGTCTTGGCTTCCTGGTACCTTGGGCACAGAGCTGCACCAGTGCATTGGAACTGGGCTCAGTGGAGAGCCAGGACCTCACGTGATTAGTGCCACTTCACCCACTCAGTCTGGAGCCCTGGCTGTCAAGCAGTGACCCACAGACTGCTATCCAAAGGGGATGATGTGCTCCAGATGTGGTGTTACCCTGTGCTCCTTAGGGCTTGACAGCATTGAGCAAAGTTCCAGACCAGATGTTTTGGTGTGTGCTTGTAGATCTGACAACAACTATATTCAATGCTGGCTGGAGGCAGTAGCAGTTCAGCTGGTTTAAGGATATTATCTGAGTGTTATCACGAAACTAGTTAAGGTCTGAAATAAGTTTTCTCTAACATGCTTCCTCCAGTTTTTCTTATTTCAGTCCAAAAAAGTAAATGTAAAAGTCTGAGCTGAAAAAAAGCAAAGTTAAAAGTGAAATCAGGAAATTAAGAACAGCCACTTGGGCTTGAACATGGATTTCAATCTCATTTTCTTTATGCAGGAACAAGTAATATCTATAAACGAATTTTAGGCTGGACACAGTAGTAAATATTTTCATAGATTTTTAAGTACTAAACAGTTTTTATTCCAGGATTACCAAACTGTGTTCAGTCAGTCATGTGAGTTCAAGAATTGTTATTGAAAGAAACAGTGACTGTCAGTAATCATAGCCTGAGATAAGAGCAAATTAAAGGTTTTAGAGGACACATATTTGTTGTAAATCATTAATGGCAAAAGGTACTTCTTAGCAGCCATTCATGAGGTATTCTTGAAAGACTGTATTTATAAATTCACATCCTATGTGCATGCCTTTGTAACCAAACCATACAGAAAAAGAGAATGAAGAAGCTGCTCTTTGGTAGAATCTCAAGACCTCACCCTGCACAGGTGAAGCTTGGAGCTCCCATGGAGTGCTGGGTGCCAGAAGCTTGCACAAGGACAGGCAGGAGCAAGGAGGGAGGGTTAGCCAGTGCAGTCCCATTGACTGCAGGATGTACTCCAGAAGGGAAGAAGAAATGGTGAGCTGGGAATTAAGGTGTAAGACCAGACACAGCACTGGGAACAAGGCTGTTGGGACAGAGAACTTAGGTACCAGCAAGATGATTATTTGTGTCCTGTCTAAGCTCTGTATAAAAAAACAGTATACTGCAAGCAAGGGGTATTTGTACAAACAGTTTAGAAACTTTTCAAAGCAGACTATCTTTTTTGTTTGTTTGTTTTTCACTGTTTTTCTTGTCAAACTCAGGAAAAACCAGAAAAGGTATGAAAACATCCCTTTCCCTGGCTATATCTCTCATGTGATGTTTTTGCAAAAGTACCAGTTGCATCAGCACTGTCAAGTAGCTCCCAGACTCTTGAAAAACTTTTAAATAATTGTTAAATAATGATAGCACTTCAAAAATTCTTTTTTTCCTGCTGTCAAATAATCTGTCACAACAAAACTTCTGACTTATGCTAATATCTGCAGAGCTGTGGCTTTGCACAGGCCTAATTTTTTGCTTCTTTGCTCATAGCCACACAAGTAGAGCAGAAAATTCAGAAATCTTTGCAGATCTGTGGGTGACAATGACAAGGTAGACAGACTTGGGTTTCCTACTTTGGCATGTTTCCACACAACAAATGTATCTTGACATGTTAATGCCAATCTTTAAAAAGAAAAAAAAAGAGAAAGAAGAAAGAATAGGAATAAAATAAAAATGTAATAGAATGATTTTCATAAAGTACTACTGGGTTTTTTACATACTTGACAGTGCCACTTTTAATAACAGCTTTCACCTTTAGTTCTACCCTGACCATAATTTTGTGGTGATATAGCTGGTTTTTGTGATTTTACAGTAACTCCTTTGGAATATTTTTCTTTGATGACATGGCTTTATGAATATTTGCAGTATTTTTCTCAACAGTATGGCTGTTAACAATGTTAAGTTTACGGTTTTACTGCAGAGCAGTGGAGCTCTTTAGTAAAACCAATGCAACAACAAACATTTTAACTCTTGTATCAGTTTAGACTTGACTGATACAGATCTTGGCTTGTGGGAAAATTTTAGCAAAGTGCTGGATCTTACAAGGAGTCTAATACTTTTAAGTGCATGTTGTGTGGATAGGCACCAGAGCAGTTAGAAATTCCTGAAACAACAGATTGTGCCTGCCTGATGTGTAGGTGTAATGGTGGCAGGTTGTTGTGAAGCCTCGTGGTGGTGTAAGCAGCTGATCCTGAGCTTCGAGCTGCCTGTTGCTTACAGCATGAAGATAAAAGGAGAACACTGAACTATGCTTTGTTTCTGTGAATGCATCTCATTTTGCAACCTAACAAATGTTGATTTCTTGCAGTGTGTAGTTACATTTGCATGAATGCATAAATTTAACTGATAAATGTTTTCCTCAAAAATGTGTTCTTAAGGGATAGTGTGTTTGTAGCACTGCTGTGCTGCTCTATGCCTTTTGGATGGGTTTGTTTTTCAGTGAAATATAAAATATGGAATTAAGATTTCTGAGTAGGCAAGGATTTGTAGAGGGCTCAACAGAAAAACATGCATTTGAATACTGTTCTTTCAGTAATTTAATTTTTTCTCTCTTTCCCTAATGAATCATTAATAACCATTTCACAGGAGCAATTAGTCATTCCAAAGGTTCAAGTATGAAAGGTAATTGCTTATCTGCAATAACAGAACCATTTGCCAAAATAAGGGGAAAAAAGCAAACCGCACGTGAATCAGTAACACCTGTGTTGTGTGATGCTATTATTTATGACTGCTGAGGTGTATTTCTGTCCCTTTTGTCTCTTTTACTAACTGAATCAATTAAACTTTTATTGAAATGTAGTGTTCTTTTAAATGGCAAGTGAGTCCTATTAGTTCCTTAGAAGCCAGCTTTTAGCTGTCTCCACAAAAGCTTTGTATGGTACAGAGGAAAGTGAGGAGGAACCTACCTTGGAAATGCTTGTAGGGCAGAGTTTCTTTAATGACATGCTTTAATTATTCAGCTGCAGACACACTTTTCAGATAACTGCAGTTGTTGGCTCTCTGAACTGGGACTCTCCCAGCTCTGGCATGGCAAAAAATACCAGAAAGTAACCTTGTATGTACAGATAGAGAATGAGAATAAGGCAGAAAAATACTTGCACTTTAAGCATGTTTTCCTAACATCTGTGTCTTAATGGTATCTAGTAAACATTTTTATCTAGACCTTGCTGTGTTTGTACATTTGTCTGCATTTTTCCTGTGTCTGTTTATCTTAAATATGTGGAATGTCAGTGGCTGCCTTCCTGTAAGAATGTGAGGTTTTCATGTAGTCTATCAGTCCTTCCTAATCTCCAGCTCTGCCAGCAGCTCAGAATTTGGGTCAGGAATGCGCAAAGAATATTACAAACCTGACTGTGTATCAAAAGTATGAGAAAATCTCACTTCTTGCATTCAGTGAAGGAAAACATGAGCATTGCTCATCAGTTGCATTTGTAATCAGATTGAACACCCTTAAAAGGGCACTGTAAAATACTTCAGCAGTTAAAATGACAACTGTCATTATACTCTCCTCTTCATCAGGCAAGCTCAACAACCTCTCTCTAAGTCTGCATTACTTTCAAAGTGCAATGGAGACATGAGATAAAAATAATTGTGAAGAGACATTTTCAAAGGACACAGAGGCAAACAAAGTTCCCTCTGTTCAAGAAGGATGACTTTTCAGAAAATGTTTTTGTGGAAAAATAACAGCAGAACCTTTGCATGAACCTTATTTTTCTTCAAAATCATTGATCTATAAGGACCTGCTTCAATCCTTTAGGGTGAACTGCAGTTTCAAAACTCCAGTAAAGTACCTCTACACTAGTAACTGTGATTCTGTAACAAGCAGCCTGTATTATTTCAGCTGAAACTAAGAGTCCAATTGCAGTTACCAGATGGCAGAGTTTTCCAAACAGACAAACCCCCCCCATATTCAATAAAATCAACCAGACAAGGACTCAAGAATATTAAGTATCAGGACTTTCTTATTTTTTCTTTTTTCTCTAATTTAGTCAGTGTGATTTCTTCTAAATCCCTGAATTTAACTGCATTACTTTCCAGATTAGGCCTAATTTTAACTTTAAAATGTAAATTTCATTTTTTCAAATTAGATTTTCATAATACACGTACAAGAACATATATTGAAAAGTCAGCTATACTAATGTGCATATATTTGAATCTATCATAGACAAAACAGGTATTTAAAGCTTTTATTTCAGTGTGATTAACTTGTAAAATTAACCATAATATTGTAGTACCTTGGTCACAGTGCAGTAAAGACGGAGGTGATGTTCAAAATGCTTGTGCTGCTAACAAGGTATGTTCCTGTCATGTAATTTTTGTGTACATTCAGTGTTTCCTCTGTACTTTATAGGGTATAACCATCAGCGCATGTGTGAAAACCAAAGGCAGAAGTCTCCAGAGTTCTACAGCAGAACAGCATCGGAATCCAATGTGTATTTGAACAGTTTCCATTACCCAGATCGTAGTTACAAGGACCATGCCTTCGATACATTAAGCTTAGACAGTTCTGACAGCATGGAGACGAGCATATCAGCATGCTCACCAGATAACATTTCCAGGTAAATCTCCTTTCCTTCTGATCCTGCAATGGTCATAGGGTCAAAATGAAAAAAGAGAGTGTGTACATGTTGACATTGTGATAGTGTGAATGCTGCTGAGTGGTTAAGAAAACGTAAGATTATTAGATAGGCATCATATTTGTGTAGCTCCTTATAATCAGGTTTAACTACATCTCGTCTGTTTATTGAAAGATGGAAAATAAAAATATGGAAAAGTTAAGTGATAATGTTGAAGTCTACAAAGCAGTCAGTGCTTCCCCTCCCCAGTCACTACAGGGAAGGAATTTCCTCTGATAGGAAATTTCTCAGGGACATCTGCCATTGATGACATACACTTGTTCTACAAGTCCAGCGTGTTAACCAACTAGATGCTTAAGCTGAAACACTTGGGCTTCCTCCAACACTCTCTTTGCCCTTTCCTCTCCTTTTTCTGGGTCAGTAAAAATGAAGAGATGACCCTGAAAGGCTTGCTTTTCTCATCCTCAGAGGCTATCAGCTCAGACAACATTTCTCAGATGAAAAGAACTTCCATGAGCTGTGTTAAAAGTCCAGATGAGTCTCAAAATTGTGTGCAAACAATTTTCCCCTGATGGTCTGGTTTTTATTCTGACATTATGGTAGTGCTTTCATTCCTGCTCACAGTCCTGCCCCAGCAGTTTTACAAGCATAAACAGAGGCTGATAATTAAGTACAGCTTTGTCACAGCACTATGAATCCCCTGTGAACACAAGGACAGCTCTTTCTGCTAGCATGTTGTGTTTTACTTAGCATCTGTTTGCGGTGGCAGAGAAGCCCCCTGATTTCCCCTTTTAGTCATTATCACTGCAGTGTTAAGAGCTTCAGAAAATACCAGTGGCAGTCATTCTGCTGGCTGGTTTGTTTTGGCTTTTTTACATTGGTTGGTGTTGGTTTTTGTTTTTTTAAAAGAAAAACATTATGAGTTGGGTTTTGAGGATTTCTGTTTTAAATGGATAGTCAGCAAGTTTCTGATAGTAGCTGGAGACAGGCTGGGAATTAACTCGGTGCCTTGATCTAATGTGTCAGTGATATGAAACCTTTCTCCCTCTGACTTCCTGCTCTGACCATTTTGAAGGAGGATGGTGTGTGTCTGAGCTTACCATCTTATAAGTCCAGTCTCCAGCCCAGGACTGGGATGCCCCAAAAGCTGTTTGCTGTTCTGCCCCAACACTGGTGCTGTTTGCTCTCCTGCTTCCCTCTGACTCTTGCAGCCAATGCCAGAAGGAATACAAAAGAAACAAACAAATAGCCCAAACCAATACAAAAACCAGAAAAGAACACTTTACAACAGTTCTTTCCGTTTCTCACAAGGCAAACTTTGGTGAAAGAATAAAAGAGTGTGAGTTGATTTTGTTGATAAAATCTGGAAGACAGGCAGTTAATTTTCCTTGACAAAATTTCCCTTAAGCAAAATTAATTCAGACTGTTTTAGATGGTGTTTGAAAATATTTTCTAGCTGTATCAGATTTTAAAGGACAAAAATTGGTGATGCTTTGTTCTGACCTATTTAAAATGTATAAATTATATTTTACCATGTTTAAGGTGAGAGAAACACTTTTTCTAGAAACACGTACAATTTGTGGGTGCTCAAAGCACAGAATAAACAGAACCGCAGTAGTCGTCCATCAACTCACCAAACTCACCTCTCTTTTTGTTAGTGGCTACTGCACTGAATTGGATCAGAACACTGTCAACTCCATTCTTAAACGATGTTGGACTGCAAAGTATTTTTTTTAAATACCAACAATTCTTCTAAATAAGAATTAATGGAATTTTTTGCAGTGCTAGCACTTCAAATGTTGCAAGAATAGAGGAGATGGAGAGACTTCTCAAACAAGCACATGCTGAAAAGACTCGGCTGCTTGAGACCAGGGTAAGCGTAATTTTGAGTAACTAAAAGTAGGCATGTTAGTTTGGATAATATTCTCCTAAATGCAGCATAGAACCCTACCCAGCTTATACCTAATAGACACTTAAAAATTACATCTTCCCCCTTGGCTTCACTTCACACTACAACCTCGAGCCCATATGCAATACCTGCTGTCTCAAAGGGCGAGTGTATGGCAAAATCCCATCAGAAACTTGGTCAGCATTGGTTTGACACCTGCTGGGGGAGCTGCTTAAGAAGAACCTTCATTTCTATTTGCAATTCTTATTCCAAATTTCAGTTCACTGTGCTGGATATATATTTCTGCCTATTTAAGAGACAAAAAGGTATTTAGCCCTAGCTTAGAAATGGCATTGCCAACTATAGTTTCACATATAATTGAAGTTCTGTGTGTGCTGTGGCATTTAGGAACGGGAGATGGAAGCTAAGAAACGAGCTCTGGAAGAAGAAAAACGCCGCAGAGAGCAACTGGAGAAAAGATTGGAGGAAGAAACGAGCCAGAGGCAAAAATTAATTGAAAAGGAAGTCAAAATACGTGAGAAACAAAGAGCTCAGGTCAGATATGTGGATGTGAAATGGTTTTGAAGTGCAAGACTTCCCCGTCATATACAGAAAGGATTAAGTGTATATCTGCCAATGGTAAACAGAACCGCTTTCAGCTGAACAGGTGGATTTAGTATTTCTGAGTTGCAACTGCTTAGGTAAAAGTATGTTTTGGCTCTTGGACCCAAGTCTTCATTTAAAGTTAGATAACAGCATAGGTATCTATTTAGCATTTTATATCTAAAGTATCAATATTAATCCCATAAAGTTTGCTACTGAATATAGGCAGAGCAGAATTTTTTGGCCAGAACAACAGAAATTTGTGAATGTGGTAATTTTTTAAACCAATGTTGTGGGTTTGGTGGGATTTTTTCTTTGGTTTTGTTTTTTTCTTTTAATACATAAAATACCTTGAAATGTGAATTATTACTTCCAAACATTTGACCAAAAAAGACCAATAAGGAAGTAGAGATTAAATATTATTTTTTTCCAAAGTTAATGGGACTATACAACATGAGAATCATTACTTAATTTAAAAAGTATTACCTCCTACATATTTTTGCTTCTTCTTTGGGCTTAGAGGTACCTTGCGTTTTCTTTAGGCTTAGGGTCTTACCTGTTTGTTTATTCCTCCAAAACCTGTAATATCTGTAAGGTACAACAAATAAATTAGGCAGTCATTGCTAGCATACCAGAGCAAGACAATGTCTCCATCTTAATAGATGTATTTGAATGTATCATATTGGAATACTTTTCTAGTTTTATCTGTGCTACCTTTGCTGATGTTTAACCAGCTGTTTCTAGTTAAATATATTTGTTCCTTTGTTTCTATATAAAATGTAATTATGAATGCTAAATTTTACTTGCTTGATTGCTGTCTTTTTTCTAAGAAATTTTGTTGACAACTCAGGTATGGCATAAACAACAATGCAATGCTGCAATCTTTACCCCAGATTAGAGCATGCATGTGCTGTAATAGAATGTCCTGTCAGTTACTGCTAACTGGCAGACTTGGCAGAGAGGCTGAAGACTGAACTGGCAGGAAGACAAAAACATATCTATCAAAAATGACTGATTTTTTTTTTGCTTTTTCTTTCCTTTGTACAGTGAAACCAATTTTTTTCCCCCAGCACTTTTTGACACTTAGAAATGTAAACGAGAGGAAGGAACTCCACCTTTGCACTTGCCAGAGCTGGTGTCTGCTTGTATCATACAGGCCTGCGTAATTTTAGAAGGGTGCTAAGAGTTCTTGTGGGCAACACAGCTCCTATTGCACCAAGAGGCTCTTAAGAATGCAATGAGGGAAAGTCCCTTTGATTTGAGACTCACAGGGGGATTAAACAGGCTAACTTTAGGAATGGAGCAGGGGCAGATAAGTTTCTCCAGGTCACTGACTTCTCGGGAGTCCGGAGGGAGACAGAGGGAGATGCTCCTTTCACAGAACCTTGAAAGCATCTAAAGTCAGCTTCTGTTCCAAAGGAACTTCTTTCTGCCTCAGCTGCAACTCCTGTTGAGGAGGGGGTGGTGATTGTGCATAGCCCCTCCAGGCACAGAAAACAAGACTATTCCCTCAGCTGGCAGAGGTTCCAAATCACTGTCTCCTCCTGCTTGTTCTCCCAACTGACACTATCCAGGCTTGCTGCAGTCTTGAACTGCAGTCAAGAATGAGGCACCATCTCCTGCACTGCTCTGCTGTCTCTTGCAGAGGGATGCACTTCAGCCCTCTGTACTATACTGTGAACTATAGATCGCAGTTAATTTGTTCAGCAGAAAATAATCCTGTTTTTTTCTGTTTGCAATCCCTGTGAAACTCATTGGCGATTACAGTTCACTTCCATTATTAATGTTTCCTGCAATAGCATGTCTTATTATTTATGTATTATACTCTGCATGAAAATACCTGTAGCAGTAGAATTAAAATGAAAATGACATGTGTGCAGTGAGTATTTAATCCAGAGAAATAAAGGGTTTGTTTTACATCCTACATATGAAGTTCTTGGACTTCGTCTAAGGAAGCAACACACCCTTACATTTAATTAATGTCTTAATTCTAAGACAGCTTTTCTGTGCTGTGGCCCCTGTTTTACCAGCTTTTCAGCTGTTGATTTCAAGAAACTTCTGTGCTCTGTGCTGTATCTGGCTTTTTAAAGGTATCCAACACTGTAAAGTTAGAAGTTGAAAGGATTTTTCTTTTCAAGAAAATGAGAGCTGCAGTAAAAACTCTTTATTTTTCTTACATTTATTCTTAGAATCTATGAGCAGTTTTCAGTTATGTCCTCGCAGTGGAAAGAGTAGGAGATAATAAGGCTTCTCGTAAAAATAATATGATTTTCTTTTCTTTCCTGTAGGCCCGTCCCTTGACTCGCTATTTGCCCATTAGGAAGGAAGACTTTGACCTACGAAGTCACATTGAAACAGCTGGGCACAACATAGAGACCTGTTACCACATTTCTCTCACAGAGAAGACCTGCCGAGGCTTTCTGATTAAAATGGGAGGAAAAATTAAAACGTGGAAAAAACGGTGGTTTGTTTTTGATAGAAACAAGAGAACTTTTACTTATTATGCAGGTAGGTTGCAGGATTGCTGCTAGGGTACATCTGCTCTTCTATTTTCTTACCAAACTCAGCTGAGTTATGAACAAGTAGAGAGTCCAGATAAAACTTAGGTTTTCATTTCATCCATTCACTTAGAGGTCGTGTGAACCCTTCCCTGCAGTGTTCAGTCCTCATGCCAGGTAAGGCAGAATTGAGCATACAAAACAAAACAAAGGAAGAGATGCAGGTGGGCAAGAGAAAAAATGGAAGATGATCAAGTTACAAGTACAAAGAATAATGGGTCTACATATTTTATTTTTAAATATTATACACTTCCCCCAGTGACTGAATGATTTCTTACACCCTTCATACAAGAATACAATTTATTACACTTACCATGAAAATTAAATTGAATGCTTCTGCAGTCCTGTTGTTTAATGTGAAGAAAAGACTTTCAGGAAATTAAACATACAGGTGTAGACTTTTTGAGTTTGACTTACTTTGAAGGTGTAAGCAATTTCAGATGAAGAATACACAATACTTGAGGTTTCTGTACACTGTGTTATACAATATCTGGAGCCATATAAGCATTACATTACTTTGTTATCTTCGGGTAAACCCAGAAATGGGGAATTTAAGAACATACATATTTTTCTAAATGCTGTGCAAATGTACACGTGGTTTGACTTTGAAGTTTCAGAGGAAGCCATAAAATAATACTGCGCTCTGAATATTTATTGTTTGGAGAGGCCAGAAAGAGGCATATGTAGGATGGTCATTGCTAAGAAGCAGAAGAAAACACAAAGTATAAAAACCACCCAAACAGTTTCATTTATTTTAATGCCATTGCTGTTTTCCAGCAACTCATAAGGAACTTAAAATTGATGGCAGGGTTATGCATTGCTCTCTCCTTTTTTTAAAACATGTGCTTGAATTCATTACATTCATTCATTACATACCCACTGAATATTTCTTACTAGTTCGCACTAATATGATGAAGAATGTGACAAACATTTTTTATTTTGTTCTTAACATCTGGTTTATTGGTTAGGAAGGCCTGTAACACACACTAGCGTTCCCATCTGGTACTGATCTTTTTTTGTCTTTTTTAGTAGTTATGTTAACATTTAACAGTTTCATTTTTTAGTGCAGTACAGTTGCAGTAATGTAATTTCAATTACCAAAGAAAACTTTTCCTAATGTCTCCAGGACTTCAGCCAACATGTACAGTTTTATGAGAAGTCTGTACCAGCTGCACTAAAAAGCCACTGCTTGTATGAGTGAGGATCCATCTAGATCTTTAAATACGTAGTAGACTTCCAAAATAAATATTAGTGCTGTAAATTCAGAGTAACTGAACTCTTAAGTGAATGTACTGATATATTGCTTTAGTTCTGCCAGTGCACTGAACAAAGAACTTACCCTGAAGTCTGACAGCTTAGTGTGGCAATTGAAGCACCTGCACTTTCTGAACCGAGGCATTCGGGGAACTCTACAAAGACTCTTGGGATGGGAGCTTGTGGGTACCTGAAATAGTCTTGTAACCGAGGCGGGGTTTGAAAGGAGAATGGCTCCCCAGACAGTATGTTTTGTACAGTGCTGTGTTTATCTCAGTACAATGTGTGCTGTAATCTCATACAATCCTGTACCTCAGTGCTACAGCACTGCTTCTCTGGGGGCTGGCAGGAAGATTCCCAAAGGTGCATCATTTGCTCTCTGGGATTTCATTTTGCCATCATACAAAGCTTTCGGAATTGCCTGCAGCTACCTGTAGGATGTAAGCTGAGTTCCCCAAGTGTTCAAGTGACAGCAGAATCCCTCATGGGACTGATAAAGATGCTCTGCATACTGTTCAGTGTTGAGATGATACTATAACTTGGGGACAGAAAGTACTATATTCCTGTAATAAAAAAGTGCTGGGAATGAAAGGAAGTTTGCCCTTTAGTGTCCACATGTAGTTGGGATGCTTCTTAGCAATTTCTCTCTCCACTGCAGGAAAAGGAAGGGTGGATGCTGCCCTGCCCAGCTCCTTTTCTTGTAGAACATTATAGTGGTGACTGTTAAGTTCACAAGTGAAGAAGCTTTTTTTTTTTAAAGTACATGCACAGATTATGTTCTAGGATAAGGGTTTTGCTGTCAGATTGTATTGAAAATTTGATTATCATTACAGTTTTCTGTTGAAGGCAAACTGAATGTCTTAGACTGCAAACTGTGTGAAGTCTGGCTGGTTTTCATGGAATTGGAAGAGTGGATGTATCTGACAGACATCTGTCCTTCTGTCAGCTGATACCTTCCATAACATTTAGACACTTCAGTGAAGGGAGTGACTTGCAAATAGATGAGGAAATTACCAAAGTCTTTATCCTTGGAAACTAGGTGAAAAAGAAAACATATTAAAGTCAAAAATGCATCTCTCAGAAAAACCAACAAATGCTAGTAAGAAAGGCTGCAGGTTTCTGTGGGATTTCAGAAGCAGACCTGTTCAGTCGGTTTCTTGTCAGCTGAACGTATATGGAAATGCAAATTAAGCTTTTGCTTCTTACTGTTCATTTCAGTTCTGAAGTCTTTCTCTCTTTTCCATTTTAGACAAACACGAAACTAAATTAAAAGGTGTAATATATTTTCAAGCTATTGAAGAAGTCTATTATGATCATCTAAAGAATGCATATAAGGTAAACCTTGTTATTGCTGTTTTAACCACGTACCTCATAGAGTACCCAAAGTATAGTAGCTGCTGTAAAATTAAAGGGAGAGCTAACATTGTTGGGGGAAAAACCAAAAAACAAATATTAAAAAAAAACCTGGAGTGGAGGAAAAGAAAGGGGAAGCTAATCAGTGATTAGCACTGTTTTGGGGGGGTTTTTTATACTGATGTAAGCAAAGGTAAGTGTGTCTACCTGCAAAGTGGGATTTGCTGCCAGGAGTTCGTTATTCCAGTGGTGAGACCACTGCAATTAGTAGCTTGGACAAATCAAGGGCTGACTGCATGCCTCTGTCCCAGAGAGGGCGGTAACTGTGCTGGCAGCTCATAGCACCCCCTGCCTCTCAACTGTAATTGAAATGAGCTGTGAACAGTTTGTGAAAGCCACTGGACAGAGTGGGGGAGTTAGTTATTTGGGCATGAAACAACAGCTTGGAGCCCTGTAGTACTGTATAACAGTCTACTGGGAAAATGCTGTAAAAGGTGTTTATGGTGGCTACAAACACTTTAAATGCATCTCTGCTGCAATATAAGATGCAGTGGTACAGCATTTTATCTTTCTTCTTAATCCTATTCATAAATATCCCTGTAAGCAGTTCCACTTCTGGTACCAATAAATGGCTTTGATTTCACTCTTTAGATATCTTCTTTGTGTTTTATTCTAGAGTCCCAACCCGTTGCTGACCTTCAGTGTTAAGACCCACGACCGCATCTACTACATGGTTGCGCCTTCTCCAGAAGCCATGAGGATATGGATGGATGTCATTGTTACAGGCGCAGAAGGCTACACCCACTTCATGTTATAACAATGGGAGAGCAACAGGGCATCCTGCAATAACATAACTCATGAAGTTAGCCATACCTAGTGACAACTGAAAAGCCAGTGAATAAATACCCTGAAATGTCCTCCTTATGATGTGCACCTGAAACCTCAGATTGAGAAGGGGTTACAAATGCATTGAAAAGGGGGGGGAGTGGGGGATGGTTGTTACCTGTTTTAGTTATCTTTATAGGAAGGAACAAGCTAAACCTGTTGAGAGAATCATACTGCTCCAAAAGGGATAATCAGGCAATTTTAGTTACAGCATCTTGACTGAATGATAAGTTTGTACAAATTCTCTTACATAGAGAATGTCTTCATAAACTTACACTGAACAGTTTACAAGTGTGTGTGTTCTCACTGGTATGCAAAAATTCTAGTAGTGAAACAAAAATGTGTAATAAGCATATATTTTAATATGCAATATTTGACATTTATAGACGATTAGGTGACTTTTTAAAACTTTTAGTCAAGTATTTTATAAAAATACAAACAAAAAAAGCAGCCCTAAGGTACACACAGTTCTTGCCTTAGTAGTTCAGTATTACAACAGAGCCAAAGAGTTATACGATTCCCTTATGTTTTCATATTGTTAGTTGTACCTAACTTTCTGTAAGGGGACAGTGCCAAAACTCTTAATGACTTCTATTGTCATTAAATTGTTATGATATTCTGCGTGTTCAAACACTTTGTGGCAACAACTGTATGTTTAAAGTTTGCATCTATGGAGCTCAACAAAAAAAAATAAAAAAGAGAAGGATACCTTTCTAAAGATGCATTTTTTTCCACAAGGATGAGAAATGGAAACACATGTATTAACTTCCTCATAAAGAGCATTTTTTTCAATCTTCCCTGTTGAATAGAATAAGCTGATTCTGGATCCTACAGCAATTTTCTTTTACGTAGTAAGGTCCCAGTGTGGTTCTAATCTTGCTCTGTGCCAAGTGAACGCTCTATTGAAATCTCTCAAACATTGCCTGCCTTAAAGCCAGCAGCAAAATCTCTACCTATCTGAATTCTTTGGAGCCAAGTTTTCAGTCCCAGAGAGTTGTCTTGTTGTTTAATGTCATTCATTATTAATGAATAATGCTGTCAAGTGGAATAAAGAGACGTGAGTTCTAAGAGTTTACACTAAGCAGCGTATGAATAAAAACCCCTGAATGTTTGAAATAGGGATTGAGATTCCTAAAACAGCAAAAATACTGAGGGTGCAGTGGTCTCCCATTTTAAAATCACCTCCAAATCCTTGAGTAATACTGCAAAAATATAAATTATTTAATTGAAGCAAACTTCAGGAAAGTCTCATATTATGACTAAAGAGGTTCTAGTAATCCAACCGTACATGCTCTGTGGTTTGAGTACTAGAAGAAAGCACATAAGCCTTTTTTTTCCCCCTTGATGAAAAGTTAATGGCTTTTGACTGAACAAATAAACTGAAAACAGAATAGAAGTACGCTGGCAGAATATTTTTGTTATACTTTTTAAACCTTGTAACTGTAATGAACAGGTTTGTGGTATACATAGGTGATGTGGTTGTTCTAGCATGACAAACATCAGTTTCGACTTGAATCATAAAAGAAGAGACTGTTGTTCCAAGATAATTGTTATTACCTGTGCAGATCACAGCCTGTCATCTATAATTTAAAACACTATCAGAAATAAATTGCTTTTGTTTATACAGTTATTATTTTTCCCTGATGTATCTTGATTTTATTCCTAAGTATAGTTATAAAGGTTTTCTAATAATGATTTTTGTATCCTGCATGATGCAATGAAGGCATTTCAATAAACATTTTTAAAAATACACTTGTTTCAAATATTTTCTGGCTGCATTATCCTGAGATATTTCTGCTTGTCTTTTAAATAGTTGTATACAGTCATGCAAGCAATATCGTATTTCTCAGTAACACTTAATTGAACTATTCCATGTATTTTCCTATGAAAGAGCTATGGAAAATAATCTTTCCAAGGGCAGTGAAATTAGGAGTGTAGTCTGTTTACTGCATGTACATAATATAATACCTTTTTAATTTTTTAATGAACCTGTTTGAAAAATTTATCAGCAGCTTTGGTTATTGACAATTTTTTTGTTTAACTGCAAACCAGAAATTGCTTGAGTTTAAGGATTTCGCAGTTTTCCCAATATTTGATGTAGACATGACTTGAATGAAAGGAAGTGTTAACTCATTGTGGAAATTAAAACCAGTGTGGTTTTATGATTTATTTCTTTTTGCTAAGTATGCCATCATCATCGTGAAGTGGGGTGTGTTCTGTGGTGGTGGACATCAAGACAACATAGGCTGAGCATGGTGTTAGGCAGCCCCTTTTATGATCAGTCTGCTCTGATCATAAAAGCCCTTCAAGTCTACCCGCCTGGGAGCCAAATACCTGCTTACCCTGAGGGCTCTCGAGCAATTGCAAACCGTGTAGGCTGAGTCTTAAAAACCTCTTCTGCTCTGTTCCATGACCTATAGGTGCTGGCCTGGTGCTTGGATGGGAAAACACCCTTACCTTGGCAGGCACTGACCTTAGTGTTCATTTTCATGCGCCAGGGGAGGTTGGACATCAGGAAGAATTTCTTCACAGAAAGGGTTGTCAAGCATTGGAACGGGCTGCCCAGGAAGGCGGTAGAGGGACATCCCCGGAGGTATTCAAGAAACGACTGGACACGACACATGGTGCCACGGTCTAGCTGACATAGCGGTATTTGTCAAAGGCTGAACTTGATGATATTTGAGATCATTTCCAGTCTAAGTGATTTGGAGATTCTAGGATTATTTTCTTTTCTTTGTGGCTGCCATGGCCTGTATATAAAAGGTACAGTGCATAAAGACGTAGTTTTGGCTCCTGTGCTCATATACCTAAGGCTGAGAGAAGATGAGGAGGTGTGAGGCCGTTAATGAGGTCCCTTCTCAGCCATCTCTTCTCGAGGCTGAACAGGCTCAGTTCCCTTGGCCTTTCCTCCTACGAGAGGTGCTCCAATCCTCATTGCCTTCCACTGGACCCGCTCCAGGATCTCCGCGTCTCTCCTGTACTGAGGAGCCCAGACCTGGACACAGCACTCCAGAGGTGCCTCATCAGGGCTGAGCAGAGGGGCTGGATCGCCTCCCTCGACCTGCGGGCAATGCTCTTCCCAAAGCACACCTTTGGCCTTCCTGGTTACAGGCACTGCTGGCTCAAGGGAAACAGGCACGCTGGGAAATGCACGCTCACCGTGTCGGGGTTTTTATTGACAGAACTTTGTGTGCAGTTTCCCAGCGAGGCTCCCGGTCCTGTCCGCAGACCGAGCCCGCCCCGCCCCGGCCGTCGCTTCACAGCCGGGTGGGCGGGCTCCGCGCGGCGCGTGCGCGGACTGCGGCCATGGCGGCCATGGCGGGAGCGCTGGCGCGGGCGGGCCGCGCCTCGGCCCTGCGGGCATCGCTGCCACCGCTGCCACCGCTGCGGGCGGCCCGGGCGCTCCTGGGTAAGGGAAGGGCCCCGGGCAGCTCGGAGCAGAAGGGGTGCCCGTCGGAGGGAAGAGGATGTGTGTCGGTGCCGGCTGTGACGGCGGCCGGGCGGCTCTCGGGCAGCTGCCGGTGACACCCTTTCCTCCCCGTCAGCGCCATCTCCATCGGGAACCGCCGGGGCGCGTCCCTCTGTTGGGGATGGGGATGTTTAACTCGGTTCCCTTCCGACGGGGTTCCTGACAGGCTTCTCCTCCCTGCCAGCTTCGCGGGGGGGCTGCCGTGTCTGCGCACAGGGCAGGGCAGCAGCTTTCCTACGTGTGTTTTGTTGGCTCTAAGCTCTGGCCCCTGGTGCACTTTTTGGCGCTGGGAATCAGTGCGCCAGCTCGCTCGATCGGTGTGAAACGTGTCTGCCTATAAAGCTTCGCCAGGCACCTGAAAAGCTTCGCTGGCATCCCCTTCTGAGTGAGATCGGCCTCTGCCGAAAGACGCAGGGCCCCTTCTTGCTGTGTCAGACCCCGTGCTTGTCTGACTTGTTGAGTTTATTCATTGCCTTTAATTGGACAGATGAATCTCATCTAAGCTTGCTCAGTGAGTAAAACTTACTTGCCACTAAGGGTCCACATTTTGTAGCTGCATAAAAGCTTGGATACAGTGGGATTTTGTATCTGTGTGTTTATAATAGTAATATTATCAGAGTATCCTTTTATTTGAGTGTGTCTTTAGGTGCTCTGGGTCAAGCAGCGGTTCCTGCTGGCAGAACCCGTCCTGCCTTACACCTGGAGCGTGGGTGGTTGCATGAAACCAGGTGTGGACAGCATTGAGTCCATTGCCTGTCACAGCAGCATTCATCTGCTGCTGCTGGCAGCAGGACGATCACAGTGCAGGAACATTCTTAAAGTTGTTCAGAGGACTTCTTTGGCTTTGACATGTAACACTGGTCTCAATCACAATTTCTGGTGTTCATAAAAATGCACAGTGATTCAGATATGAAGATAATTCCATAGATACCATCAGGCAAGGATCCTGCTGTCTTCCTGTTGCTATCACCTTCTGTCTGTAACTTGCTTTTATAAATACTAATACCTGCCTTGCACCCTTCAGAAATGCTTTCCTGCTCTTACCAAGGTCTTTCCTAAAATCAGGAGAAGTTACTGGGTAGCTGCTGATGGTTTTGTGTTTCTAAAGGGGAATCTGAGAGGGTGACTGCAGTGAGCTTTGCTTTTAGGTTGGCTGGGGTGGTTGCTTTAGGGGTTTGCATTATTCAGGTTGGGATTGCTGCTGGTGCACTTCCATTAACTTGTTAAATGGAAGAATAGTTTGTGAAATAGCTTAGACAGTGGTTGTGTCTTGTAGCTGCAGTTGGAACCCTACGCAGTGCCAAAGTAATTTGAGGACACCTCCAGACTGCTGCAGCATGGAAGACCAGTGGCTTCAGAGATGGCTATCAGGACTTAAGAGGGAGAAAAATACTCCTAATTATTTTTATATTAAATTTAGCGCTTCTTGGTGTGTCTCCTCTTGCTAGCACTTGGAGAAGCAACTGGCTTAGTGAGAGACACATACAAATCAAAAACCACAGTGTGGATGCATCTGAATACCCTTACTGTGGCAGTCATTCACCTTTATAAACAACTCATGTCTCAGTGGGATAAAGAACTACCTCACTGTTTGAGGAGCAATTTAAGGGGTTTAATCTGTAGTTCAAATGATACCATTTCTGTTGGGCTGTAGGAAAGTGCTGAATGCTAGCTGCATCCTGTATCTGTTATGTATCCACACTTACTCATGCACATGCAAGTTTAACAACAAACCAACCCCCAAAACCCCTTGAATGTAATCTCTCTGATAGTGACAAAATAGAACTCAAGGCTGCGGGACAGTTAAGTGGCGTGATGCTGTTGGGGCTTGTCTCTTGCACTGTTCATCCAGTTATTATGCCCCTAGGAAACACTGATGCTTCATTTTGGGTTGCATAGTTTTTGTGCCCCAGTGTTGAAGAACCAGTCATCTTCTGATCTAAGAATTAAGAGTGTCAAAGTCTTGGAAGACTTGACCAAGCTTTCAGTTTATCAAATTACCTTGCTGAGTTGGATAATAGAGTGAATTAAGTCTCCTTAACAGCTTACTTATCCTCACTCACAGTAGAGGTGCAACTGACTGCCAAAGTTAGATTAAATCCTGTAGCAGCTGTTGAGATTCAGCAGAATTATTAATTAGTTAGCATTTCCTCTGTTAATCTTCTTTCCTTATTTGATGTTATTTGTTTCATTTGGTTTTAAACAATGCTAATGTTGTTTTATGCTCATCATGATGAAAATGTTAGTCACAAGACTCTTTCCCAATTCTTCATTATGAACCTCCCCCTACATATCCACTTGTTGTGTGGATCCAGGGTCTTGATAAAGGTGCAGTTTTATCCTTTGGTTTTAATTTTCATTAAAAATGTGTCACCTCATAATACTTGTAAACTTCCATTGCACCAAGTACTCTAGTCTCAAAATTACACTTTTTGAAAATAAAAAGTTAAACTAAGCAGATATTAAACAGAAAGATTTTTTCTTGAAATGAGTAAATGTATTCAAGGTGGTATAAAACATGAGGACTGATGAAGTCTAGGAAGCCTTGGTGTTTGTTTTCACTCAGCCACTTTGCTAATTGCTGAATAAACTCTCTACATGGTTGGCATTTAATGATTTGAGAATGAATCACAATAAACTTTCAGGTTCATCAGTACTTGTCAGTCATTAGAGAATATAGGAGATGCTTTTTTCTTCTCTCTTGAGCCTAAATATACCTTATTTTCAACATAATATGTCTATATTTGCCAAACCCTGGGTTTATAAAATACTTGTGTTTCTGCCAAGGTTATCACGATAATTGTACTAAATAGCTCCTCTTATTAGTTTGCAGGCTGAAGTCATCAGTCAGCTTTCTTACTCGACCAGATCGACCAAATATTGCTTATCAGAAACTAAAAGGCAGGAATCCAGGAGTTATTTTTCTCCCAGGCTTCAATTCAAATATGAATGGTCAGAAAGCAACTGCCCTTGAAGATTTCTGCAAATCGTTAGGTCATGCCTTCATCAGGTACATGCAGGAGTATTGTTCTTGAGAAAATGAAACTGGTCTCATGGGTTGGGGGAAGGAGTTTTAACACAAATATGTGAACTTTGGCATTTGGATTGGGATGCTCCCTGTGCTAAGGGAGCTTGTATACAAGCTAAGAAGTCTTTCTTCCATTTCCAGATGTAGGATTTCTGCCAGTAGAGAGACTTAGGTAAATCAGGAGAATGTATTCTCAAAGTAATTCAGAGAATTCTGTAATTTTCTGTAGTCTAGCCAGTGCTGCATGTTACAATCAGGCTATAGGCACAAAAATGAAAAATTAAGGACCTGGAGTTCTGTTTTTTAAGTTGCCACTATAAGCATTGTCCTTACCTGCCAAATCTGATTAAGTTACCCTGTGTCTTCTGTGAGTTTAGAAGAACATGGCTCTGCTTGGTGATGATGTCCTTTGAGAGACTAGAATCATGCTGTGTGTCATAAGTCTTTGTATTTGGGTTCAGTGTTTGAAAGAGTTTGCACATTTTTAAAACACCTTTAAAATTGAAGTATCTGAGTGGGGGTTTTTGTCTGTTCTTGTAAATTATGATGTTATATCAAATGATAAGAGAATGCTGCATAACTTAGTCATGTATCTTGTATTTAAACCCCTTTTATGTGATTTCTGCTCCTAGTGATAAACAGGACCAAGTAATAAAATACTCATTGGGGTCTCTTTGTCCCCTGCTGACTTGGTTATACAGTAGTATTTAGTTAGTGTCTGTATTGCTGTAGACAGTACTGTGACTTTCATGTCGATGGTTATTTTTTCAGATTTGACTATACAGGATGTGGAAGTTCAGATGGTAAATTTGAAGAGTGTACAATTGGGAAGTGGAGAAAAGATGTTCTGTCTATACTGGATGAACTTACAGATGGACCACAGGTTATATTTTATTTTTAAATATAGAATGATGTTTTTCCCTCAGGGTAGAACATTGACCAAAAATACGCCATAAAAGCTCTGGTCAACAGTAGCTTTTGCTGAACAGGTGACACCTCCTCACTTTCAAGCTGATTCATTTGAGAGGTCCTATTCATAGGAGCTCTTTTGCAAGCAGGTAGGTCACAAAATCCTGGAAACATGGGTTGGCAAGACCTCCTGGAGGCTGTTTATTAGAACCACCTGCTCAGAGCAGGGCTGTTGTCGCAGAGAGTCTGAGGAAGCCTCATGGTGGAGGTGCCACCTGACAGGGAGCAAGGAATTGTTCCAGTGCACTATAGCCCTCTTAATGAAAAAGTGTGTCACGATCCCATGCTGATGCATTAATTAAAGAATTTTCAGGAAGATTACAGGATACTCCATATGATTAAATAACTTTTAAAAAAAAGGGCAGGAGAAGCAGCATTTGATTTCTTCAGTTAGTTCAGAAATTACTGTGAGAAACTTGGAATCTCCTACAACCTAGAAATATCTAGTATTGTATTTTGTATTATGAATTGCTTTTGTTTACATTATTTACTGCACTGAGCCTTTACAATGTGCATTTATCTTGAGAAGGAAACATAAAAGTATGCATATGATACTGAATTGTTTCAACTCTCATTTTGTTTACAGTGTTTCAGTCTCAGACAGCAATAACCAGCCATGCCAAACAGAATAATAAATACCAGATCTTGTGGTGCTTACTCAGGCAAAATTTCTACTGGAGGTGACAGCAGTTCTGCCTGGGTAAGGACAGCAGGATTATGCCCGAGGTTTAAATAGTTAAACCAAGTGAAAAGTGATAACTTTGTGCAAGAAGGAAACACCTATTAGCCATTTCCTGTGAACACTGTATTTTCTTCTCTGTTTTTATTTTCTTTTCCAGATTCTGGTGGGCTCCAGCATGGGTGGATGGCTGATGCTTCATGCTGCAATAGCACGCCCAGATAAAGTAGCTGCTCTGGTTGGAGTAGCTATAGCAGCAGATCACGTTGTAACAACTTTTAAGAGGCTTCCCATTGAGGTAAATGTTGATGGTTGGCTTTTGTGCAGTCTAAAAATCTTACCAAGAGTTTAAGAAATTATGTAATTTAAACTGTACTTTTCCTGCAATTTTTCAGGTAAGTTTTCTGTGTTTGATTAATGTAAGCTTACAGTATGAGGCTACTGCGACCACTAGCCAGAGTGTGCTTATAATACTGTGGTTTAGAGGATGTGAAGTCAGATCCCTGCTGTTAGCCGTCCATTAGATTTCAGTGTTGAATATCTTATATTTGCATTGGAATTGGATCCTTGTGCTTTGAAGGATGGAGAGGTAGCTACTAAAGTAGTTGGGGTGACACTGGATGAGTGTGACACAGGTTGTGTACATAGAAAGGAAATTCTTCAGATTAGCATGTTCCTGAAGACTGCACCATTTAGGCAGTGGGAACTGCCCTTCTGAGATTTTTCCTTGATAATAAACGTCTGGTCTTCAGGAAAGTAAACCAGGTGTTACATGTTAATAAACAATGTGTGCTTTAGAGTAATTAAAATATTTTCCTGATTTGTTTGGATTTTTTCTAAGGCACTTCGTAGTGTCTATTTAGGACTAAGGTAAAAATCTGGAAATACAGTATTTAGAGGCGCCTATTGTGGCAAAGACTGGAAAGACTGATCACTGGAAAATGTCTTTTCCCTAGGATTTCTCCTTGTTTGAGGATCAGTGAACTGATTGAAGCCAAGGAGATTTACTGTTCATGGTGGCTATACATCTTTTTTTTTCTGATAGATTCTGGCTAAGAAACTTAATTTCATTGGTGAGTTTTAACCAGATTAATTTGCAGGAGAGGTTTGGAGAGCAGCTTTTGTGACATGGTAGGGGCTTTGTCTTCTCAGATGCTCTGAGGAGAACAGGAATACACTTCTGCTAATAAAAATGAACAAGGTGAAATTTTATGCTTGCGGGAGTTATACTGCTTTTAGAACAGAAATAAATTGAGGTACTCTTAAGTATTCCTAACATCTGTTTTGTCTATTCTTTGTTCTCTTTTTTTATAGGCACAAAAAGAAATAGAAGAAAAGGGTGAATGGAAGTACCAAACAAAGCAAAACGAGGAAGGATATTACTCCTTGACATACAACTTTATCAGAGAAGCAGAAAATCACTGCGTGCTGAACAGTCCTATTCCTGTAACGTGTCCCATACGCCTTATCCACGGCATGAGGGATGGTGATGTCCCCTGGCAGATCTCTATGCAAGTTGCTGATCGTGTCTTGAGCAAGGACGTGGATGTTATCCTCCGCAAAATCGGCCAGCACCGGATGAGTGACAAGGAGGATACGAAACTCCTTGTGAATACTGTTGATGATTTAATCGACAAGCTGTCAACAGTACCATAAGCTGCAGAGTAGCGTTAGTGCATGAACTCTACACCTGACTCTTTTCCTTGAGTAACAGAAGCCTTGTTCTTACCCATGTGGTGGCAGGCCTGTGACTGTCACAGTAGGAACTGAGCTTTATCTGCTGTTTCCTTACCTCTGTTTGGTAAATACAGGTATTCTATTATTGCTGCATTTGCACACAGTCCAAAGTGTGAAGGAGTGCTGCTATTGTGTTCAGAACCTCTCCTTCACCACTTTAACCATTATTTTCACAAATTTCCTACAATTTTGTACTGAAATGTTGATTAGTTTTTGTTACTATTGGCCTGTACAGTAAAACTTTTATTCTCACATCTTTGACACCTGTTATTATCCTTCTGCTGTAACATCATTGTATCTTATGTCTGAAACCATCTGTGCAAGGCAGAATACAGCTTGAGTGTTTACTGAAGTTAGTTATTAGATAGTGAGTACCATGAAGCACAATAAAGAGATTTCGGATAAATGGTTATTTTGTTCCAAAATGCTGTTAAAATTGGAAAGTGGAAGGCACACCCTGATGGTGTGCTTGGGGTACTACACAGGGAAGAATTTGACTTCTAAGAACACAGGGCCTCAAAGCCTTAAGAGCTCTTTATCTGTGGTGTCAGGAGGGTGTGTGTCCTCTTCTCCAGGCTGTCATTGTTCATTTGTGGGCCTACAGTTCATGAACAATGTATAATCTTGGTGTAAACTGAAACTGGATTAACAAAATGGCTTTAATAGTAACTTCTTCCAGGTGGGGAGTGCAGAGCCACAGGGTACCTCTGCCTCTTTCCCATGGCTTGAGAGCTGTAGATTACCAAGAACAGTGTCTTCTTGAGCTGCATGAGTCCAGCCCTGAGCAGGTGTAAAGGGAACTTGATAGCTGGATAATTCTTAAAATGTAAATCCATAGAATTTAATAGGAAATTGATTTAATTGCAAATATGACTATTACCTTGTTTTTGTACAGAAATACAGTACCATTCATACAGTTGAGAGAGGAACTTGGGTGAGAGGCTGGAATTAGTTTGGGCTGGCCTTAATGTGTACCGTCGGTCAAAACCATGTAGTTGTCTCTGTGTTTATTATTTTAAGTAGTAAATGGCGTCACTATTGTTACCTTAAAAGACTAAAGCTGCTGGGGGTAAGGTATTTCAAGAGAGTTTGTCATTTTCAATTTCATCTATGTCAGTAGAAGTTGGCTGAATAGGGCTTTGCTGAGGTAGTGGGTTTTAATTTAAAAAAAACACCACAAGCAAACAACTAAAGTAAAAAAACCCAGCAACAACAAAACCTAAATTTCAGATGAGTTCCTGTGAAGTGCAGTTTTATTTAGGCTTCAATACTGCAAAAAACAAGAAGCTGTGATGTAAAAAAATTGAATTTTGATATGATTAAAAAAAGATAGCTCTTGTTTAGATGCTAATTTTCTAATTGCAGTGTATGAATTCCCTAATGCAATTAATAATAAAATCATAGAATGGTTTGGGTTGAAAGGGACCTTAAAGATCATCTAGTTCCAATCCCCATACCATGGGCAGGGATATGTACCACTAGACCAGGTTGCTCAGAGCCCCATCCAGCCTGGTCTTGAACACTTCAAGAGATGGGGCTTCCACAGCTCCTATGGACAGCCTGTTCCAGTGCCTCAAAGTAAAGAATTTTTCCCTAATTATCTAATCTAAACCTGCTCTCTCAGGGAGAAAAATAACCTGAACCCATTCTCCTCCTTGTTCTATCACAACATGCTCTTAAAAATAGTCTCTATCCAGCTCAGGATAATCTAGATTGGGATAATTGCTTGAGGAATTCTTGTTCCCAAGTACTTCTGGCATAGACTGTTCTTCTGTTCGTATCACTATGCAATTCTCTTTAGCTTTAAAACCTCTGGAACGTGTTTTTAACTTTGAGAAAGTTAATGCAAATTGCATTCCTGGAGTTGGAGCTGTGTTCATGTTTATGTACTTTTAAGCAGTTGTCATCTTTATATGTGTTTGTATCACTTGCATCTGATAAGACCTAAAAACCAGATTTTGCGAGTTTTAAAGATGCAGTCAAATCACAATTATTTCAAAACTTTTTGCCCTAAGCCATGATAGGTTTTTTTTAATCCAGTTCTTAAATTGGTTTGACTCAGAAGAAAAAGCTGAAGCAAGTGGACTGCAGTAATTCCAAAGTAATTAATCTTAATTAATGCCCAGTTACCAGTTGCAATAGATGTACTTTTTCTTCACACATATTAAAGTTATTTCAGTGACTGAAAAGTTTTGAGCCTTTTTTTTTATTAGGGAGTTATACTTGTAAATACTCAATTTAACTGTAATACACAAGCAAAAGGCTTTGTGTGCCAGCATAAACTGTAGCTGTGTATCTCTCTTGAAAGAGTCACATTGTATTCATGTTTCACATTTATTAAATAATTGATATTTTACAGGTAAGGTGTCTGTTGCAGTGCCTTAGAGCAAGATAGCTGAAAGCAAATGTGAAGTGGAGCAGTGTGAACAGTTTTCAGGAGGGTTTTTTTCCTTGTTTGCTAGTGCTGTTTTATGTTGTTCCCCCCCATTTTTCTGCTGTAGTAACATGAGGTGGGAGAATTCAGTGTAACAGGGTTGGCACAAATATTTAGAATACAAAACTGCAGCATCGGTTGCTGAAGCCACAGCATTACTGAAAGCTTAATCCTAGGGGAGGGGATTTTGCTGCTGCTTGTTTTGTGCTTCTGTTTTCCTTCTCTGCTGGCTAAATGGGGATCAGTGGTAGCATTTACAGTACAGATACACCCAAAGTTTGTTACATATGGTCTAAATGCAAAGGCAGAGGTGATACTTTCTTCATAAAGACGGTATTCCAGGTGTGTGTTGAAATTCGGGGAATGCTAGTGTTCTCTCTGTGCTCACTTTTTATTTTTGTAAATCTGTTTGCTTAAATAGGAAGAGCTGCCTCTGAGGTAGACCTTGTGCAGACAGACCTTTTCCTCTAGCTTTGCCATGGTAGTTCCATTGGGATTTATCTTTGCAAGCATAAGCATTTTCCCTATGTTCACGCTGGAAATTACCAGAGTTTTGACTGTTGGCAACTTGGCATGTTCAGATGCCTGAAAGAAGGGATAGTGATAACTAGGGAGATTTGCATCTTACCTCTGAGTAGCTGTTGACCTACCAGGAAGTTTTGACAATCCAGAATGATGTGATATTCACATATTACAGTGTCATTCCAAATTGGTACTTGATACCAATTGGTTTTGTCCTCTGCGTTAATGCCTGAGCCATTGCTTTTTGCTTTGCCATTAGATGCCTACATTGTAATTATTTTCAGCATTAGTCATGTTTAAAAACTAGAATTTCATTCCTCTGTAGAGATACTGTGTTGAAATAGGGTATTACACACTTGGAAAGCTCTGCATGGTGCAGATTTTTAAAATCCTTTGTAATGAATTCTGTTTTGGGGTTTTTTTTACAGACTTCTGATTTGTTGACAAATGCAGAGTATATTTTTTGAATATATAATATACATTTCCTCAACAGTAAGCTTGATTCACATGAAATAATCCGTTTCTAAAGCTTATTCAACTTGTTTCCTAATAAACAAGTGCTCTTATTCTGCTTACATTGAGCTGTACTTACTTAAGATAGATGTATTTTTATCTTGTTAAATATTCTACTTGTTTTGTCTCTCCTGTTGTTTGGCTTTGTATTACACACCACTGGTTTGAGTTTTTTGGTTTTGGGGGGTTTTTTAACTTCATTGGTTTTAAGCGTTTTGTGTAGTTTCAGTTTAGCTAAGCTATTTTCTCTTGCATCAACACTAAATGCAAACAAGGCAGTGTTCACAAAAAAAAGCCTAGCTGGATAGGCCTTAGAAGAACCACCTCCTGTTGTTTCATTTTTATGTTAATTTTGATTACATGCTCTCTTGGATAGGGCTAAAAGATTTATGGTACCCTACTTTTCATATTAAATTAAAACATGCCTAGAGAGAAACATTCAATCAGCGATTTGTCTGCGCAGCTGCTCAAGTGTCTTCAATGCTCCAGTCATGCTGCAATACAGACTTGCAACATTTTCTGAACCAGTGCTGTGGTCAGAGTTTCTAAGTTAGGTTTGTGCATGTCATTTTTGTCTCCTCTGTGGCAGGAAAAACCCAAACAAGTGTGAGGGAAAATCATGTCCTGGGGAATAATGAGACTTCAGCTTGTTTTCTAAGTTACTCAGTTGTGCTGTTACAAAGAGACTACCTGAACCTTCACATTTTTTTCGTTTTTTAAGTGCTGAAAAGTTACCTTATACTAAAGGCTTCTGGGGAGATAGAAGAGGGTTCTGTGTTTGACCTGTCTCTGAGATAAGCAATCTCTCTGCTTTATGCTGATGACCAAATTCATTAAGCTGTGTATGAATGTAAAATTTCACCAAGGCTTGGTGAAAGTTCATCAGCTGTGTAAGGAATGCAGACAGAAATACCAAACATCAGTGTGCACTCTCACCGCTCTAACTTTGTTCTCAAGCCAAGCAGGGACAGGGAAGGCACAGGGAGCTCTGCCATTACATTAAATAGCTGCTGGCTTGCTGAGTATGAGGCTTTAATGCCCCTCTCCATGGCACTTTGCTCCTGGCAGGTGTTGTCTAAGGGAAGAGATTACTGTTGAGAAAGGGAGGCAGAGATGAAGGACAGAAATGCACTGCTCAACATTTACTGCTTGTTGGTCAGTTTTTATAGCTCAGATTTACTTTGTGACTGTAGCACCTCATCTCTCTTCGATACATATTAGCCTAGAACAGAAAAATGTTACAGCCTTGGTCATGCAGTGTGTAAATCTAAATTACAGGACTTGCTGCAGTCTGGTTGTAGGCTTGACCTTGTATTTCTCTTTGAAGTCCTGCATATGTATGTTATGTGGTCCAGTGCTTCTTTTCCATTAAAGAGAAATGGGCATCCTCCATATGATGCAGTAATTGCAGCTCACAGGTAGACACATTCTAAACCTGCTACAGTCTCTTGATTGTGTCTGGCAAGGAGCTTCAGGCAGCTCTGCATTTATATTTGGATGGAAAAGCAAATGACAGCTCCTAAGACTTCCAGTCATTTGGTTCTGAAATTAAAATACATATTTGAAATGTTTCTAGGCTAGCACGTGAAAGGTTGTGTTCTTTTGGGGCCTTTTGATCTGCACCATGCTGTCCGCTTGCCTCCCACGTGGCAACATGAGAAGGTCACTGCTGCCTGCTGGGGTGGAAGCAGGTGCTCCTGTCTCTGGCAAAGGTCTCCTGAACAGTAGCATGCTTAGGGGTTGGAGTGATGCAAGTGGCCTGCCCAGACTTAGCCTGGGAAAAGCAGTCCCTGAAGGCTGCCTAGGATCAGATCTTGTCCTCACAGGAATCCTCAGGTTTAGGGTTTAATTGGTCATGATTTGCTGGCAGGAAGTGTGCCAGAGTGTGCTAGTCCTTAGGAGAGTAGCTCTTGAAAAAGTTCCTTACAGCAAAGCTAAATCCCTAACCATAAGAAGCAGCATTTATGTAGTTAGAGGATTTGATCTTTTGGGGGATTTTTGTTTGTAAATTTTGCTGTCTGTTTTGACTTACGTTTCAGTGAAATAAAGATGTTACTACCTTTCTGTTCTACTGGTGAATGTGCATTGTAATGTATAATTTTCAAACCAAAGTACTTCTCAGGAGGTACTGTTTCAGCTGGGGACAGATGAGCAATCGACATGAAACCTTTTGGGTTTCTCCCAAAGGAGTCTGTTAATCCAGCACAAAACTTAAGAGGTCCTGAGAATTCAAATGCACAATTTACCTCCAAAGTCATCTTGAATAGTGGGAATGCTCTTAATTATATCCACAGGAATTGGTTTCCAGTGCTAAGTTGGTAACTGTTTCTGCTGGCAAGCTGCTTGGAAGGTGGTCAGTGCCTTACAAATTCCAAAAACACTCCTGTTCATGGCAGCCTTAGGAGCTGCCTTGTTCTGTAGGCTGGAATATTGGTGCATTGTCTTTGTTACACAAATAGGAATGTCCTTCTTTCCTGAATTACTTTTCTTTTAATCCCAAATTTGAGGTGTTCAAAGTATGCACTTGCTTGGGGCGTAACATCTTCAGAGCTGGCAAAGAAACCTTTTTCCTGGTGGAAGATACTTGCATAAGTTAGCACTTTTTGTCATCGAGGATCTCTAGATTGTAGATTTCAAAGGAACGAGAAAGTTAGACTTTCTAAAATTAATGTTGTTCCCTGGTTCTGATAACTCTGCCCCGTTTTTGCACAGTTAAAAGGAGGGCAATACTCCAATACTACCTCTTTCCCCTAGTCTGACTGGTTCTTTCGTGTAGAACATTTCCAGGTATCTTACAGCAAAGCAAGGCCATGCATAAAACCAAGGCTCTGCAGAGCACTTTCCTGCCTTGAAGCTCCCTGAAAAAGGCCCCGTGCTTGAACTGAGCTCGTACTGGACCTGAGCATCCTCTGCAACTCTAGAAAACCTGACATGACATATACACATTCATGCAGGGAGGATCTTTGCGCAGCTCTTCGGATGCTTCCTTATGAAGGGAGGTGCTGTAACCTTACAGTTTTGGAAAACTGCCTCTTTTTGTTTTGGTTTGGGTTTTTTTAAAACTTAATAATGAAAGGTCCATTATTGTACAGTGGCATACCAGGGAAGTGGAGCCTGGATTTCACAGTTATTGCTGGATAGCTTTGTCTGATGGGGATTCAACCCAAAATTCTTTGTAAGATCGTGCTTGGTAAGCTGAAATACCGGACTCTTTCTAAGGAATGAACTGCCGAACAGTGAATCTGTCAAAGGTTAAGGATTGCTCTGTGGTAGGATAAGTTTGCTTTTCCTTCTGTATTCTAGTTGGAAGATGTTGAAAGCTATCAAGTTACGCTGGATCTACATATGGGTAGTGAGCTAGTTAATGTCAGTTTTGTTGTTGGTTTTGGCAGCATTTATAGGCTTACAAAGATTTTTAAAATTTATAGAATAATATTGTGATTATCTGAGAGCATAAGGTGAGCCATGGTGCTTACAGGCATGAAATGCTACTTCAGTTATTCAAGCTTCATCTCTATTTTTTAGTCATAAATTCTAGTCTTGTGTTGCCAAGAAAAATAAGAGGACAAAATCCATTAGAAGCAGTAGGTGGAGTGTTCTAATGGTAGTACCTTTGCACTGTAAACCTGCCCCTTTCTTCCACATCACATTTCTAACCATCAGACTTTAATTTACCTGTGTCTGACGTAAGCTTCTTCAGATTTTCTTTAACTTATAGGCACATGTGCTTGCCATTTCTTAACTTCTGGTTTTGGTGAGATAAACAGATAATGCTTCTGAAGTGATTACTGTAAAAGCTCTAATTTTCAATCCTCCAGTTACTGGAATCACTATTTGAATTTACTTCACTCTTCCACTCCTTTTTATGAATAGTAATTGTCAGAACTGGATGTGATATTCCCATTCCTGTTGGTGCACCTCCCATGTTTTATTCAGCCAAGCCTTTCAATCACAGTGTCTTACCCAACATCGTATCTTCATCATCCTCTGCATGTTTTTTAACATCTGTTTTGTCATAGGACAAAGTGCTGCATTCTTAAAAGTACTTTTGCAATAATGGCTGGACTTTGGCTGCAATAAGACACTTTTTTGTCTGCTTCCAAGTAGACTGCTTTCAAGGAAGTTTCTTTATATTTTTTGCTTACTTACATGAGCTGGGATCTTCTTAGGACCCTGGGGGGTTTTTGTGACTTCTAATAATATTAGAAAGTTCAGGCCTGGAAACATATTCTTGTACAAACTGAATAAAATATACACCGCCATTAATGATTTTTCAGTTACAGTCATATTACAGGACCTACTAGTTAGCCAGCTTTAATCTTTCTAATGTGTCGTGTTGTTTCAGAATTGGTTTAGTTCCCTAATCAACATGTCATGGAGTGGCCAACTAATATATTACAGAGCTTTTAGTAAATTGCATCAATGTTACCACTAAAAAAAATTATTCCATTGTTTCCCCCAAGACTGATGGCACAGTAAGCAGGCTTATGATTTGTTTAGTGGTACTTTGGAAAATATTGGTGGGGGGTTGGCATTTTTTCAATCCCCTGTAGTTTTCCAGTTTTTCAAAGCCTTATTAAAAATTGATATTGATGGACAAGCTTTTCAGCTTTCCTAGTGTGGAATGGTCCCTCAAGAACAGGTTGCATATCCAACATCTGTGAAAGGGGAGACCTCTGCTCTGCAGTTAAGAAGAGTAAAATTACTCATCCCTGCCTCCAAGTTAGGAAACAGAGTCAGAGGCTGATGCAAAGGCAGGTGACTTCCATGAAATCTTGTTGCCAGTGAGCACTGAGCACCCTGGTGTGACCAGAAACAGCCAGGCACCCGAGGTAGCTCCCTTCTAAACAGAAGAACGCAAAAAGATCTGAAAGTGCAAAATAAAGCTTATTCTTTGTGGGATTGGCCAAAGAGCGTGAAGTGCAGCATTTAACAGGTGCTTGAAGGGAAAGGATGTCAAATTCATATTCTGCCTCTTCCTGTTGCAGCTGCAGCCTGCTCCTTCTCTGATCTCCTGGCTGGGCTTGCAGCCTCGGTTCCTGCGCATCCGCTGTGCCTTCAACAGCATGCTCACTGAGACGGAAGTGCTCAAGTGGTGGCCCTGTCACGTAGCATGCTCTGAGTTATGTAATCAAGTGTTTCATAGGGGTTTAAAACTACCAGTGCAGAGAAGAGAAAGCACTAAATGAAATGCCTGTGGAGCACAACAATGAATTAGGTCATCTATTAAATTTTTCATCTCTTGAGTCTGTTCAAGCCCAGCAGCATCAGAAGCAGTAAAAGTCTGAGAATTCAGAATCTTAAAATGAGAAAGCATTGGATGAAGAGCCCATTATGAAACAGGTACACAAGGAACTGTATTTCCCCCTTTTTTTTTTTCCTTTCTGAATGCAGCAGAAGGACTTTTGTTGGCCAAACTGATTGTGTGTCCACCTCAGGTTTATCAACCTCTTTGCATATCAACTTGAACATTAATCATTTGCCAAAAGGAAACTATATCATACCAGGGTGGATAATACAGCATGAATGAAAGACATTTGACAAAGTCTTGTGTAACTCAGAAAGAAGTAAAGTGATTTTATTTAATATAGGATTAATTCAGACTGTAGGAAAAGTCTCAACTCTTCTTCTCTCCTCTTTCCCTCACATTGTATGAGTGGTATAATCAAAATTTAAACGACTGTACATGGGCATAGCTCCCTTCCTATCACTGGAGGTTAGCTGACTCATACCAGCAGAAAGTAAAATCTTTGTGCTTTATAGTAGGTTTGCTAGTTTCAGTGATTTTTCCTTGGTTTTAGTGGTTTGAGTTGTTTTTCAGGACACCATTCCACTATTTGATAGCCTAATAGATACTGATGATAGGGTGATAATAATATTCTACTACCTGCCTTCTCTTCCTTTATTTTTCATCCTATTGCCCCCTTGTTCAAAGTTTTTATCAGCATTTGAACAGGGAAGAGGCAAAATTATTTGTCACACTCTCAGCCTGTTGTCATTGAGATGCAGAACAGGGAGAAAAAGGGTTTGTTTCTGGCTTATGATTAAAAATAAACTGGATGTGTGGTAATTTCTGTCACCTTCATTTAACAGAGTGCCTCTGTTTGTATTTCTGCCTATCTGTCATGGGAATGCTTGGTGCAGTTTGGGTTGATGCGGACTAGGCGGAGTAAATCTGAGCCGGTGGGGTGAGCAGCACAAGGCTGAGGAAAGATGCATGAAAACAGACCACAGATGGGCAAGATAAACAGGATCCCCGGGCTGTGACTGAGGAGGCAGGTCTCTTTAATGGCTCTTAGCAACGCCCCTGCTCTGACCCTCCTCATATGTGAGGAAAATCAAATCAATACACTGCTCTTCAAACCACGATGCTGCAGCAGCAGCAGGGCATTGTGGCAGCCTTCGTCTCTTAAATTCATCTTCGCTTTTTCAGTGTGCTGATCTCTGGATATCCATCCTCGCATCTCTGCTGAGGAGGACTCTGACAGCATCTTTAATCGGATTGCTTGAGCTCCCATGCACAACCTTCTTCTTATTAGCAAGTATTAGGTAGGCAATTTTAAAGTGCTTTTGGATTTGCAGGCAGCTGTAACGTTGATCTGACAACCCTATTGTATTCTCTGTGAACATAGCAGAAGCCTCTCTTTAAAACCTACTGTGTTTTAAATCTTGCTTTTCTTCTGTTTTTGTGGTTGCACAAGGGGCAATGCTGGTTTTTCCTTCCTTTTAAAAAAGATGCTGTAGCTGATTTGTGCTTTTGGAAAAGGATATTCCCTGACTGATCCCTCCCCTGTTCTGTGAAACAGCTATAACCGGTGCCATACAGTTACTTTCAGTGTTGATGAACATCTGTTCAACTGTCTAACATTTAGGGCAGGCTGCTCACTCTTTTATTCCTGTGCATACTTGAGAGGTGTAGACTGGGACTCTGCCCACTAAGTAAGTTCTACCTTGTTTCCAGAGATGGCTAACAGAGGACCAAGCTATGGCTTAAGCCGAGAAGTTCAGGAAAAGATTGAACAGAAATATGACCCAGAGTTAGAGTCTAGGCTGGTGAACTGGATTATTGTACAATGTGGGGAACAGATAGAGCACCCTCCTCCTGGAAGGCAACATTTCCAGACTTGGCTGATGGATGGAAAGGTAAGTGTTTTGTCCAATTACACACTTCCGTGTGTTTATATGCACAGTACCCCTGTCTCCTGTCTTCATTTAGATAAATTTAGATAAAGTCAGAGCTCATGGTCAGTGCAGAAATATGTATCTTAATATCTGATTATTTCCTTTTGACCAAGAGTCTTAATCTCAGAAGATAAATTATCCTACTAGTGCACTGGGATCGGTACAATATTTATGATTCTTATGAGTCATGCATGTTTTATATATGACTCATTCCTTCTGCATCTTTTCTCAGGCAGTTAAATGAAATCGGTTTTAAAACTAGATGTATACTTTTCTCTTTAAGAAATAATAAGCGTTGACAAGGAAAGGCGAAGAAATATAACAAATTTGAAGGATAGGATTGTGTCATAACTGTCTTCTTGGCAACAATTCTGTAGCTAAAACATTGTATTCTGTTGGTTTATTGAACATCAGGCAGATGCTGCTGTTTGCAGTGGCTGTAAGACTATGCTAATCATTGAATCTCTGCCAAAGTGACTTTAACAACATTTCAATTGACATTGCTTATTTTTTGGCTTGGGCATGAGGCTTCTTCTCTGTCAGTTGTTATATAACCTCTACCAGTGATTGCTTTGTTGTTTCTAGCAGATTAGAATTTATATGGTTAGGCTATTGCCTCAGTTAATGAAAGCTTTAATGCTTTTCTAATATACTTTGATTATTATCAATTCACTTCTTTGTTTTTAACTGAAGAAATTATGTCCCTGACAGAAAATGGCCAGGTCAAAAACATTATGCAGCATCATTTCATGTGCAGAAATTGCCTTCTAGTTTGGTGCCTGCTTTCTAATTTTGTTTCTGTCTTTATCTCTCAGCTGTTATGCAAGTTAATAAACAGTTTGCATCCAAAGGGAAATGAGCCTATTGCAAAGATCTCTGAATCAAAAATGGCTTTCAAGCAGATGGAACAAATATCTCAGTTCTTAAAAGCTGCTGAAATCTACGGAGTAAGAACAACAGATATTTTCCAGACAGTGGATTTATGGGAAGGTAAAAATAATAAACTGAAAGTCAGTTTACAGTCTTCATTTTACTTTGCTTTGATGTTCATTTTGTCTAGGCATATTCTCTAATGTAATTATCTTTTGTTTCTGTTTGCCTTACCTCATTACCATGTTCTTCCAGTGCTGCATTATTTCCTCTGAGGGATTTATATTACCCTGAGGGTATAACAGAACCTTTCCAAGCTCATATGTTATCCAAAACCCCATCATTCTGATAGAAATCCACAGACCTAATAAAACAGCTGTTCTCTCTGCTAATTATTTCAAAGTAAATAGCTCCTAATAAGAATATGGATAACCCTGATTTTCTGATGACAAATTTTTATTGCAGTTTTCAAATTATAAGCAAAGCTTAAATTGGAGCTAAGAAATGCATTCCCAGGAGCATATATGCCTCTGTGAAACTTATGAGGGTTCATTTATGACTAGTGAGAAACAAAACTCACTGCTTAATACCATGTTAGCTGAGCTTCTCTCTCTAAGGAGACAGTCTTTTAAGAGATGTCACTATGGCAACAGCAAAAAAAATTCAGGGTGCTCCTGTGGTTTCACAGTAAGACAGGTGAAGTCTGTCTCTATCCCATGCTGGAAATGGAAACTGCTTGTTCTAGTTGCTGAAAAGCTGAGTCATTTGTGCATTCATGGGGCTGGTTTTGCCCACTTCTGTGGTGGTGCATCCCTTTCTGGTGCTCTAACCAAACACACTGTATATCCTCTATCTCCCTGGACAAGGTGATGCAATGCTTTGGCTGAGCGCTCAGAGCAAAGACAGCTGCAGAGTAGTGGAAGGAACATACAAAAGGGTCAAAAATCTTCCACGAGAATCAAAGAGTGTAAAGAGGAAAACAATCCACGAGAAAGCTGGTCAGCATAGTTTGAGTAGGAGTACATATCGAGAGAAAAAAGTGGGGTCTGTTTTCACAGGCAGTCGGATTATGTGGACAGCTGGAGGAATGAAAGGTTAGGGAGCTCTTGGTGAATGGGTTAGAGGGAAAGGATATACTGGTAGCTGGAGTCACTGGGATCTGTAAAGGTCTCAGAGTGCCAGATTTGCTTGACAAATCCGTACCTTTAGGCACAAGGGCAGGATTGTTTCTTCCAGTTCAGTCTTTTAGTGTTTCAAGCAATCTACTTTTAAATGTGTTAAATGAAGGGATTTTCACTTTCCCAAAGTAGCACCTTCCCACCCCTCAGCCTAGCAGGCTGTTGAGTGAGAAGCTCCATCTTATCTTTTAAGGGATGATAATGGCTCATTTCAGACGTTGTTCTTTGCAGTCTTTTGCAATTCATAATGGCTTCCCACCATGCATATGGAAATATGATACACTGATTCTTACGAGGAAAAGGACTTGCTTTGAAGACAAAATGCTCTTAATGGTAGTGGCTGTCTCCTAATTTCTCTTCCTTTCATTCATCACCTTTTCTTAACAGATATAAGGTAAAAAGGTAGTAACTTCTAGAGGACAGGAAGTCAAAACACAACTTGCAACCTAGGAGGAAGACATACGAGGCTTTTCTTCACTGTTACTTTAAGACTTCCCAAAGCTAATCTGTGACTCCTCACTTTTCCCCTCCCTTTTCATCCTTCCTGCTGCTCACTTCAGTGCTGGGATGAAACAGCATATCTCTCCAGCAGTGAGGCACTGCAAGCTCTTTGTGTCTCACCATAACTCTGACCTCTGGCATCTGTGCTGCTTCAGGGCTGAATTGCCTGAACAGGGATGCATTAGCTGGGCAGAAAGAACAGCCTCTTTTTCACTATTTCATAATTGCAGTACTCCTACATTTCACAACATAACCTCTCTAGAAATAGAGATGTCAATGTATGTTTATAGGGAAAGAAAAGCATGTGACTGAGAAACAGCTTTTCCCTGGCACTAATTGTTTTCTCTGAGATTTTGCTTTGAAATTTTTACAATGATTAATGAAAATGTTTTAGGATATGATCTGCTGTTGGCTGTTTCAAACTCACTCAGTCCATCTGTTGCATTTTTCTTCATCTCTGTGGCTTCTTGATCAGGGGAAGTATCACCTCTCTTCTGGCCCTTTCTTACATGAATGTCCTGTGCTGAGCAGCCTTCCCTGATCCACCCCAAGATATGTTCGCTGCCTTTTACAGATCCCTCTTCGATATATTTCCAGACAGGCAAGAGGCAGCTGCACGACCGGGTATTTGTTCAACGTTTACAAAAAAGTATTTCAGGAATACTACGCAGAGCAGTTCTCCATCTTTGTGTTTGAACCTTCCCCTTTCTGGACCTTGAGAAGAGGTCATTCCAGATATGTTTCCCCTAAAGAGAAAGGCTTAGCACAAGAAGTGAGCAGAGACCTCTTCCTCCTTGTTTTAAGAACAGTGCCAAGTTCCTCTACAAAGCTGTGCTATTCAAAGCACACTGCAGAGGACACTGAGATGCAGGAGTGTCATCAGTGTGGGTCCCTGCAGAGAGGCTGAAGCTGTGGGCCAAGTGGGTAGCCCACAAGGCTTTCAATAAACAAGTACTGGAGCTGAGGGAAGGCACTGGCTACAGTTTGCTGCAATATCAGAGTCAAACCTGGCTTCAGAGAAGGTGTATGATCCCTTCTGTCAGGGGACAGCACTGGAAATTTAAAATTTTTCTCTGTGATTTTTCTTTTTATGCTGATCATCAAGCCCCTTGCATCCTCTGCTGGAAGAGGGCAAGTGACACAAGACCACTTGGATTCAGGTTTTCCCTCACCCACAGCACTCCTCAAATGCAGCAAGGAGTCTCTGCAGAGCAGAGCCGTGGCCGTGGCTTTGTTTTGTCACGTGTCATTCAGCTCCCACTCACTCAGTTTTTCTCCTGCAGCATCTCCCACTCGTCACCGACAAATAAAGCAGAGCTGAGCACAGAGCGTGGGGGCGGGGGGGCTGCCAGATGGCTCTGCAAGGCTGATCATCATATTTCACTGCCTGTCTTTTGTTCCTTTTGCTTTTTTTTCTTCGCTTGCCGTCATTATTCAGCTGATTCACTTTTAAATCCTTCTCCACATCCCCTTTCATCCCAGGCAGTCGCTGCACTCCTGTTATATGGGAGGCATCCCAAGGACGTTTCCTGTGGCATCTGTTACAGCATATGGTGCATCTGCTGCTCCGGGGAGCTCGGAGGGTTCCTTCCTTGAGCTCCTCCGTGCGCGCCTGGGGACGTGCGCGTGCGGGATGTCGGCTCCTAAGCAAGGGCCCCGTCTGATGCAGCTTGCCTTAAATACAGCAAAATACATCACTTCTGGATGGCTGACAATTTATTTTCTGAGCAAATCGTCCCCTGCAGATAGGATTTTTATAAACTTTAGTAGTTTGTATGGCAGTCACAGTTGGAAGCTGATAGATATTTTCAGCTTCAGGCTGCTGTCCTCACCTCAGCCAGTGTTACAGAGCCCTGGACTGCATCTGCCTGTAATCAGGGTGATGCACCACATAACACAGAGTGCGCACTGCTCCCTTCCCTCCACACTCCAGGTCGTCTACAGTGATGTTCATTCATATTGGTCCACTGGAGGTATTTCTGAATTCTGTTATCATCGTGTCTTTGGTATCTCCTTTTTTCTGAATTGCTTGTTTTCACATGTGAAGAACCAGAATCAGATCTGTTACCTAGATACATTACTTTAGGAAAGAGGAAGAACTGGAATGAAAGAGGGGAGGTGAGTCATAGAAATGCTTAAGGAAGGATTTCATAAGGGAGAAGCAAAAGGCAGATTTCCAATAATTTACCATCTCACACAATTGCAATACATGTTGCAACTTATTTTTGCTAGAAAGTATTCCAAAAGGTAGCATGTCTGGATTGGGTAATGAGTTATGTAACTTTTACTTGGCTAAAGATGAGACAAGCTCTGCCTTTTTGAACTGAGGAATGAAGTAAGGTAACTGAGGAATGAAGTAAGGTAACATAGGGAGAATGTGGAAAAACAGTGGACCGAATAGGAGAAACCAAAGTATGAATCTGAATAGCACTGTAGTAAGTAGGAAGGATTAGGGAGGTGATTTGATGGTTAATTTGGGAAGGACTGATGGAAGTTCTCTGCACAGGAGCTCCCAGAACTGCTGTGAGCTCTGTTAGCACAGGGATCAAAGTTACTCCGAACAAACTGAGACACAACACTTTTATTTAACACACTATTCTGCTTTAGCTACATTTTACTGAGTATATTACCATTATTTGTATATCAAAGTAATCTCTCCTTAGGAGAAAATTTTGTCAAAGGGATTCTATAGACTTAAGATGGTATGAGGGAAGGCATTAAAATAATCAAAGGCCTGGAAACCTAGAAATGTCTGAAAAATTAAGTTTTGCTTTAACTCTGTCCCTTTGTTGACTTTTAATAAGCTCTTGCATGTCAGTACTTTCATTTCAGCAATGGTAAAATAGCATTTATAATTCTATTAATGTACATCTTCAGGGGACCTGAGGGAGTTAGTCAATACATCAGATAAAACTGTTTTTCAGTGTTCCAAGCTATTTGTTGTGCAAGGATTTACTGTGTTAATTGCACTGTCTGGCTTTCTAGGGAAGGACATGGCAGCAGTGCAGAGAACCTTAATGGCTTTGGGCAGTTTGGCAGTCACCAAGGATGACGGCTGCTACAAAGGAGATCCATCCTGGTTCCACAGGTAAAGTCCAGACCTCAGCTGCTCAGCACTGTCTTCCCTGGGAAGCCGGTAATATCATCTGCCTTTAGGCTTTAAGGAAATTTATTGGGAAAGGAAGGGAAGAATATTTCCCAAGTTTCCTTGTAACAGGGAGGTTTTTCTCTCTGGAGGCCAGAGAAGGGAAGCAGGAAAAGTGTACATTTGTCATCAGATTTCCTCTCTCACATCAGATAGCAGACAGAAAGACTAATGAAGACAAGGCTGTTGTCTGTGAACCTCCATGTAGTGACCCCTTTACTGAGCAAAGAGAATGCATGAAGTCTCTTTCCTTTCTTTCATCAAACCAAAAATGATTTAATTTCCTACGCTTCTTTTTCTTGGGGACCACCACTTATCCATGAAGAATTCTCTGTCTTGGCAAAGCTATTTATTTGTTCTGAAATTCCATTTGTTTTGGCTAGGGAGGCTGTAAAGCAGGCACAGGAAGAAAAGGAAATCCTCCCACAGTTACTCTCCTGCCCCGCAGGCATATTATTGACACGAGTTTCTGCCATCCAAGAGTATTTCTTAAACAGAAATGTCAAAAGCAGGTTAGCAAAAAGAGTGCTGACTGCTTGTCTTTTCTTTTTTTGAATTTTCTGTTGTGTAGGTGAGGCTCGGCAAAAATAAAGGAAACTTCACTTTGTTTGTCTTGAACCCTGAGCTGGTTAAACTGAGTCTGAGATTTGAATTTTAGCTGAATAAATGCAAACTCCTATGCATTGCTTATATGAAATCAGGTTACATTAACTTAATACACTGCACAAATAAATTTATATTTATGGAATATAATTAGGTTTAAAATTTATTTCAAATCCAGTTACATTCTTTAATATAAACCAGACATGAAATCACTATGACCCAGACAGACTTGTTTGTTTTATGTAACTAAAACAAAGTCCCACATGGAAAAATTAATTTTCATCTGGACTCTTAATTGTGGGTGGGAACCGTTTTCATTGGCATGGATGAAGATGAGATCGCCTCCCTTCTCTAGCTGTCTGTCCAGCCTGTACTGCTTGGGTAGCCAATCCATACCTACTGCAGACCCTATGAAATACCATGTTATAGCCACTGCCTGAAGGAAAGCTGGTGCTACGGCATGTTGCCAGTCAGGAGCTGTTTTCTAAGTAGCTTCCCTATCCCTTTGGGCAGATCAAGTCCCCTCAGTGCCGCCCAATGTTACTCATAATTCAGGGCTTTCAGGCTGATTCTTAATCACCCTAAGTTAAATTGAGAGACCAGTATCAAATGGCATAAGAGTGTCTGTGCAGGGATCTACAGTGATTAGGATAATGCTACACTTGAGCTAAGTCATTTAACTTTCCATTGCCAGTGTTTCACATACCCAGTGCCATCAGACTGATCCCCCCTTCCTTGCATGCCCATGTTCATGGATCCATAGCTGTTTTTTATCCTGTGGCTTGGCAAACACAAGCACTGGTGTAAAGTTGGCACAAAAAGCTGACAGATCTGGTGGACTCAGTTTTAGGTAAGAGTGATGCCAGACAGGCCAAACAGAACTTGACAGAGTGTGAGACATGGAAGGTGAGTAGACTTGCCTTCACCTCTTCTCTTACTTTCAGTTAAGGCCATTTCCCCCACCTAAAAACAAATCTTGTACATGTTATCTGTAAGACCATCATATACTAAATGTGGGGCCTATGATGGTAAAAATATGATCCAAGCTGTATAGGTAATCCCCTTTTATTAGCATATCCAGGCTATCCTTTAGTCTCTCCTTTTATTTCTTCTTTCCAGTTCTCTTTTTTTTCCCTGTTTAATTACTTTTTGACTTTCTGTAGAAGTAGTCATCAACATAAATAAAAATTCTGGGAGGAAAGAGAAAAGAACAGTAGAAAGCTTTCCTGGTTTTCTAATTAAAATAGAGGCAGACACAGTGAACCTGAGATTCACTTAGGTAATAGGAGTAGTTCTAAAAACATCCTTTCGTGGAGATGCTGGCAGTAGTTTGGTGCCTGTGTAAGTATTCTGGAAAAGAAATTAAGCAGCGGTGAGAGGGGCCAGCTGTCTGAGGCATGGCAGTTTTGTCTGCCTCCCCCAAAACAGTGAGCTTTCTGCAAGAGCTGTGGGGTCTGAGAGCCTGTGATGGGAAGACTAGTAAGCCCTCTTACTAGTCCATGCTTCACCACTGGAAGACTCATTCTGAAAAATGACTGGTCAGTTCTGGTGTCCTGTGGATCTTTATCCCCCTTCTGCTTTGCTGGGCTTTCATGGGGATATGTGTTCCTCTCCTGCAATGCCCCGAACACCCTGAGCCTAGCAGAGAGTTTAAGTGCTTTTTCGGACTTGAGCCAGGGTTCTCAGCACAGTGCAGGATCTGACCCTCACAGAGAGGATCATGTGGATGGTTTTCAATCACAGCAGGTACCTAATCTAGTATTCTCATCTAGTGGTGGGGTGGGGAAGAAAATGGGAACTGTAACTTGATGCCATATTGCAGCGTAACCTGTAACCTGATCAGGACAAACAGACACAGCAGGGAAATAGATTCTATCTGCGTGGGAGTAGGGTCTGGTAGATGGAAAGCCTTCCTCGGTCTGGGGCTCTACTGATTCATATGGCTCATTTGATAGCAACAGACTGACCCTTCTCCTTTGTAAACCGTTTGTTTTTCCCACCAAGTATAAATGAAAGATGAATCCAAGATGAACAGTTTCTTGCAAGGCAGCAGAGTGCAAACTCTTGTCTTTCTTCTTAGCTGCCACTTTGGCCTTCAGTGCTATTTTCAGGAAGAAAAAGGCTCCTGTTATGCTCCAACAAAGGTTCATTGATCCAAAGGGCTTTTGAGACCAGGGACACTGAACAAAAGTGGTCAGTATGTTTTGACAGAAGATAAAGGACTGTCATACAGTTAAGACACAGGTGCAAAGGGCAAAGTCTATTGCTTAGGAGGTGAGAGATCTGGAAATGGCAACAAAGCAAAGGTTCTGTCCTGCAGACAACCAATGTCGCTCTGCAAAAATGAGCAAGTCCCTTCTCTGACCCATTGTTGCTCCAGGTACACCCAACTTTTATTAACTCTACTGAGTTAAATTATACCAATTTGTACTGTTGGTCTAGAAGGGTGTCAACTTGTAGTACAGCACAGGTGAGTATCTCATTGATCAGATCCCATGGATTACAGCTGTTAAGAGCTATAGGGCTCAATACAAATTAACCCTATTTTGTATTTTATATACAGCACTGCATAAATATTTTACCAGCTGCTGGGGAAGTCCTTTGGGGTTCTGGGATAATGGGGACAGTGAAAGCCTAAAGTGTTGTAGGTTTGACTAGAGCATTATTCTAACTGCAGGAAAGCAATTAGCCTGGCCAGTATTGTCCAGCACATGGGATGGTGCAAATGACGTATTGCATTACAAGGGACATGAGCCAATTTCAGATTGATTTTTATGAGCGCTGTATGATTTCATGATCATACACAGAATGATGGTATGTGTGTATGTTGCTCCTTTTGTGTGTTCTGGACAGGAAAGCACAGCAGAATCGACGAGGATTTTCAGAAGAGCAGCTTCGGCAGGGACAGAACGTAATAGGCCTTCAGATGGGCAGCAACAAAGGAGCATCACAGTCGGGTATGACAGGCTATGGGATGCCAAGGCAAATTATCTAAAAGCATCTCTGTCTGTGGAGAAAACACTCTTTCTGCAGCATGGTCTGTTAAGGAAAAAAAAAAAAAGAAAAACAAAAACATGCTTATTAGTTCCCTTTCTGCCTGTTTTTTAATAGTTAGTGCTCTCTAAGATTTGGGGTATTTTTGGTTTGGTTTGTTTTCTTTGCATCTGCAAGAGTTCATCTAGGAACTTGGGTTTTTGTGGTGGTGTGTCAGTTCACAGCACGTGCGCACTGCTGCCTCCTACTTTTCACTTCTGAACTATGCAAAGACAATTATTCTGTATTAATTTATTTGCAAAGTATTATCTTCCATATTTGTCTCACACTGCACTTGTATTTCAACCAGTAACCTCGTTCTTCAATTCAGTGATGGTATTGTTTGACTTAAGAATAAAGACAAATTAAAGACACCTCAAAGACTCATTATTTAAAGGAGGTAAAAGCCAAAACCAACGACCACATGGTACAGTGCAGAGGAGTTAAATACTTTCAATGGTCAACCTGTCTTATCTCTAACCCAGAGCCCTCTCTGAGTGACTCCCTGCTATAGTGTATAGTCTGTATTACATGTTCAATTTAGTGTTTGTCTAAAGGCACATACAAAGTCTTTTCCTAAAAAGAAGATGTGTTATCCACCAAGTCTGATTCATGTAGTCCCAGCCAATTTAGCTCAGATTTTTCTTGACCTTGTGTTCTGGGTCATCTGCAGCCCACAAACCTGTGAATAGAGATAAAATCAGTTTTACAGGGAAAGCAAAAGCTGTGTGTAAAAACAAAGCAAAATAAGGAATTAATTCACTATTTCCCATTGGCAGGCAGACATTTAGCCACTTCCTGGAAAGCATGGCCTCAGCATGCATGATGGTTACTTGTCACCACAGTTATTCCCTTCCTCCTCTTCCCTGAGCGTTTGCTGCTGACCATGACATAATATGTATGGGATATCCCTTTGGCCAGGTGAGGTCAGCTGTCCCAACTGTGCCTCTCCCAGCTGTGGGGACAGAATGAAAAAGAGAGGAGACCTTGGCACTGTGTGGGCAGTTTAGCAGTAGCCACTCCTGGTGAGTTATCAACTTCTTTAGCCCTCAGCCCAAAGCACAGCACCCTACAGGCTCCAACCCAGCCAGACTCAGTACCCCCAGCAGCAGGTGAGTCTCCAGACTTGGAGAATTCCCCACTGTGAATGAACAGTCTGTCAGGCAGAGGTGAGAACAGGCTTCATCTTGTGAGAGTTTATACTATACCAAGCAAAGCACAAAACAAAGGTGTGTTTTAAATACAAAGCAAGAAATAGAATAAAAATACCAGAATGCTTCTGACTTGAAAAACACTCACAGTTCAAATTCAAATAATCTGTTATGTTCACCTATGAAGGGCTGTAAATGTGGCTGGTGGTTCATTTGAAGACAGTTGGCTCAGTGTCAGTAGAAGAAGTGGCTGACACAGTCACCTGGCCACCAAAGCTCACCAGAGCATCCTCTGAGTACTTGACTTGCCAGTCAGCACAGCTGACTTGGGGCTGTGCCCCACATACACTTGAGGGGTGCACACTATTTATTGCAGGGTTTACTTGCTATTGACTATTTCTGCTGTCTTCAGTCACAAAGCCCATTCACTTCTTCCTCACAAGCAAGAGAGAAGGGAAAAATTATAATTGAACTCGGTGGCTCTTTGGTTTTTTTCTTTTTAATTCATGACAGTGTTCCAAGAAGACTTGAAAACATAATATCTAAACAGGTAACAAATGAAGATTAATCTGTTCTGACAGCTCTCTGAGTGCCCACATACATAGATGGGGTGATTTCGGTCTGGCTTTGAACCCAGTGACACATACTGACAGTTAGCTGTTCACTAAGTAGCCCTGGGGCCAGCCACACACAGGTTCATGTGGCTTCAAAAATTTCTACCACTGAGTAGACTGAAGGGATGACTCTTTCAGTTCATGGGAAGCTCCACCTTCGCTGTGAGGACAAGAGAATAACATCTCCCCACTTCAGCCAAGCACTGCAGAGAAAGCACTGTGAAGGTCAAGTTACATCAGTGGGGCTGAGTGGATCTGTAGTAGTTACCACTGAAAAGGTCCTGTCCTCACTTATACCTCCTCTTACAGCTGCCAGGGCATCTTGGCTCCTCCTCTGTCCTACTGTCAAATGTGGGGTTTGTGTTTACTACCTGTTCAGGGCAATTCTTCTGTTACTTAGGTGAATTAGTTCAGCAGAGGAGCAGATGACCACTCCAGATGGTGCATCTCAGGTAGGGGAGCTCACCTTTCAGCTGTGGTAGGGCAGTAGCTCAGTGCAAAGTATAGTTCATAACTTCCCCCTAGACATGACATTAGGTGTAGCATGAAGAGAATAGCAGGTTTTGTTACTAAAAACAAATAAGCAGATTAAAGAAATCTGGGCTGATGGCAAGACAAATGCCTGCCACCAGAAATTTCACCTTGGTGAATGTGAACAGCAGCCACCTTCCTCTGATGGAAACTAGAAAGTCGTAGCCACAGCAGGCGACATGGCTGGATGGGAGGAGCTGGAAGAACTGTCTTGCAGGTAGGTAAGAGGTCTGAGAGGTCCCAACCTGACCCTCTGCCCTACACCACTGCCACGGGGGACACAGCCTGCAGGATCCATCCTGAACTTGGTGATCTCAGCCTCCCCTCTCTGGCTGCAGAATTTTCATTCCATTTTCCATTCATATGTCCTCTATGTAAACACCATTTTTAAGAGCTGTATGACAATTAAGTTCCATGGGTATGTTGCTTCTCTATTTCTGATGCTAACAGCCTCATTGAAGTTATAGAAAACATTATGTGCTTGCACATTAAAAAAAAAAGAAAAAAGAAAAAAAGAAAAAAGATAAATGTAACCAACTATATTAGGGAAAAACAGCTAAGTGCTCCAGGAAAAAAATCCATACCATGTAGCTCCAGACACAGCACCTGGTTAGCGTGGGAACAATGGCCAAAAATACCGATTCTTCAGGATCTTATTTTTGGCAAACCAATCCCCAACATCACAACATATTCTTTCATTACCTTAATCCATCAAACTAATCTAGCTGTTAATATCTGGCAGTCAATGCTGCAAAGTATGCTTTATTCTGGGAGTTAGCTTTATCCTTTCATATCCCCATATGATATTTATAGAAAGATTAAGTTTTTTGTTAATTGAATGCTAATATGCACTGGTTGACTAATATTTTTCTATTAAAATATCTTTACTACTAAGTTCACAAACATCCTAAGCTAAGAAGTAAATTAACACAGTACCATGCTAGTTGTAACCAAGTTAGCAGAAAACATCATCGCTTCTCTTATACTAGCAATAAGCCATTGTAAATTTGCTTCTACTGCATCAAAAGCACTTAAGCAGGCCTCCCAGAAAGCTAATTAATTTCTGTGACAACCTTCTGCATTGCTACTACTTAAAAGCCTTGATATACATTAGAATAAAGACATACAGGAGCTTTGAACCCTGAGGGGTAGAGTGTGTGTTTGGGAGGAGGGGTTTTTGTGTTTCCTCTCCCAGCTCTCTAATGCTTAGGGGAGGGTTTCCTCTGCAGATGATGAACAGCATCTCACTGAAGGCTATGGACTCAGTTTGACAGCAAGGATGAGCTACGACAAGATCCCCCACATGCCGCCTATAATCCTGTTTGAAGCCTGGCTGTAACGATGAGCTATCCCTGCTTAAAAATGGAATGGAATGGAATGGAATAGAATAGAATAGAATAGAATAGAATAGAATAGAATAGAATAGAATAGAATAGAATATTTCTGTGATAAAGCACTTTAAATATCATAATATCAACCCCCTTCAGCAGCTGTAACAGAAAAAGCCCCATCAGAGCAGGATGGACCAGAAATGCCTTAAACATTGTCACCCTTGAGCTTCAGTTTGCCATACCTGTAGACAAGTAAATGACACTTGTCTGCCTTTGTAGAGGTTTTGAGACCGTGACCTCCCTATGGACAATTGCTAAGTAAATTCTTTTTAACATTAAGTTGGCATCTAATGGCCTTCTGAAAGGATGCTCAACAGCTGTGTGAGGGAGTAAGAACTACATACATGAGTATGGGATCCAAGTTTATCTCCATGTATAAGAAGAGCAGAAAGAAAATAAAGTGAACAGAAAGTCAGTATTAAGTTCAGCCAGTTCAATTAAGCTGGAGTTTGAGGACTGTCAGGCTAACATAACAGGATGTGTTTAAAATAGAAACTAATGAGGGTGAACGGCATGAAGAGGCTTCACTCTCCAGTATATTAGCCCGCAGCATCACTTTCTGAGATGCCTGTTCTAAACAGCATCTCGCACCTTCAGCAGAGATGAGAGGAGAAAGAAGGTCCTGGCAGCAATGGGCACCAGCAGCCCTGTCCCTGTCACCTGGGAGCTGTCTGTGTGGGCTATTCACAGGCCACAATGCATTCAGACCAAGCTGTCTTCCTTTACTGACTTCTCAGGCCAGAAAAGAGCTCCCAGACAGCAAGGATAAGGACTCAGGACATAGGAGTTTCATTTCTATGTCTGTGATTGCATTTGGCTCTGGCTGCATTGCTGGGATTCACCACCTCCATTGCTCTAATGGGAGAGCTAACACTAACAGTGGTAGTTTGAACAGCTCAGACATTAATAGCTAATGTCTCCCAACTAAAAATAAGCTTTAAATAAGTTGAGAAGGGAAGTGAGCACCTTTAGAGGAAAGAAATTCAGCCATTTACTCTAAGCCTGTTCTGTGATTGCCATGGTAGATCCTGAGCAAGGGAGAGAGGGGTTACCAAGGTTGCAGATAAGCTTATGTACACAGACCTTCCTACAGCTATTTTGTCTTCTGTAAACTTTAAAAGAAACATAAAAGCTGATAGTTTTAATGCACGCATGAACTACCAAAGGAAACAATCTGCAACACCCTAAATTTAAGGCTGTCACCTAACACAGTAACAGACACTTTTGTCAGCATGAGTTTTGTGCACAGTATGCTCTTGATGGGAAACAAACTATTTTCCTCTTCTGTGGGGCTTGCCGTCCTGAAGAAAAGGCAGTCAAGAAGACAACACAAGCCACTAGCAGGAAAACATTCAGAGGCAGCCACTACTCCCCACTCTAACAAATCAATGTATCTATTTTAACTTTGCTGAGGTTGTTCTGCCCACGTGAATCTCCAAAATAAAACTACCACAGTTCTACGACTAAGGCTGAGCAGTATAAAACCATGAGATAAAATGGCAGAGGAGGAAAAAACAAAATATTGTTATCATAGGGAGAAAATCACCACCTTAGATGGAAGGAAATTTTTCTGCTTTCACCTGCATTGTTTGTACTACCACACAGTGCATGCTGCTGTGACATTCAAGTGAAGTTATAATGCCGTTCCTCAGTTGTAGAAATAGATTTGTCTGTGATCCTATTGGATTTATAGGGGAAATTAGAGAGGTGACCTTTCTCCCTAATGAAATTTCTGGTAAAGGGCTCACTTCGGTAGAAATGTTACTCTGTTACTGTAAATCTTATGCTCCAGTGAGTCAGTACTCTGCAGATCATGTGGCAGCTTCAGTGTTTATGTCTAGGTTCAGAAGAAGTGATGTCCAGAAACGCAGCAGAGAGTTCTCCTTTCCTGAGACCTGCAGAGCCCTGCTGGCTGGTGAGGGGGGAGGTGGTGCTAGAGGGAAGGAGCAGGCAGCCCCAGGGATATGGCTCTCTGGGGCTGGAAGCAGCACCTGTCTGAGATGGGCTGGTGACTGCTGCCTAGGATCAAACACAAAAACTTTCCGAACGATATTAAGAGTGATAATATAAAACGCAGATCTTTAATGAAAGCTTTCAGGTGTACAAATATGGCTCTGAGCACATGTACGATTGATTGACTACAAATTTTATACGGTAAATTAATTAGTATATCTAGCAGATGCATCCAGTAAGAGACCAGCTGCCCCAGCAACCCACCCTTGGGTCTGCCCCTTGGAGTTGCCCAGGGGCTTCTTTGCCCTATTTCTTGTTATGTCTTCCAAGTTCTAGTGTAAAACAGTGTCCTTGTTAGAAGTCCTTTTCTTGAAAATAAGACTAAACAGAATTTCAGGAGTGTCTTAGAAGGGTTAGCCTATTGTTGTAAAATGTGAGAAAAAGGGCAGGAAATGTACTAGAAGCTATGTAACTATGTATTAACAGTCTACAAAACTACAAGTATATGAAAAATATATAAAAAGCAAAAAATTTCAGGCATCACTGCTGAGTACTTCCAAACTGAATTTTAAGAAAGGGTATGCACTGTCATCTTGTCAGCAAAGATATGAAGTGCATAGAAGTTTTTTGTTTGCACAAGAATCAACTAAATTCTCTGTTTCTCTCATTTCTTGTCAAGACATGGAAAGGCCAGCAGAAATGAACTGGGTTTGTTTTCAGGAGCAGGTTTTGCGTTAGTGTCATTATGAGTCAACGCTTCATTCTAAGTTTCTTTGTATTAGCTCCCACACATAATGTAAATGCAAGGGTAAGTCTGCTGCTTCCAGCTCCTTCCAGCACACAGCCCAAGGGTTGTTTTGACCAGGTTCTCAAACATGCTGGAGGAGTGCTTGCACCCATGGATATGCCCTAGCACTCCCAGGGCTGCTGAGCACTATATATGGTTTGGTTTGGCTCTTGGTTAAAGGGGACAAAACCCCTTCCTCCTCTTCAGGAGAAGTCACATAAATTCAGGTCTGGCTTTAAAGCGCTTTAGTACCATGGCAACATTAGTTTTCCAAGAGAATAGAAAAACCTTTTGATTCAGGGAGGAAAAAGTAATAATCCAGGTAGCAGTTTGGAAGGTACAAGTGGGATATCAAGGGACCCTTGATATGTGCCATGGAATGCTCATCATCTCCTGGCATCCTTAAATAGACCTTTTCCCTGGCTCTGCCACAACAGCTCTGCCAGTGGTGTTAAATCAAAGCAGGATTTCTTAGATTCCCCTGCCTCAGAAGTATATTTCAGAATATGGATAATGGTCAAACTCAAAGTTCTCAATATAAGGGTCTTTTCCAACCTAAATGATTGTATGATTCTGTGAAGATGAGCTATAGCTGGGTCCCCATGCAAGTGGCAGCTGGAGAGGGTTTTGCTACTGAAAAGCAGGAGCTTGAGCTGTAGCCTGGTGAATTTGGTTGCTAGAGTGCATGAAGGAGCTGCAGCACAAGGTCCGGCATTGCCTGAGGAGAGAGAAGGTGAGCTGAACAACACCCAGGCTCATGTGTGTAAACTGAAGAAAACTTTGTGGGCGATTTTGCTCTGAGGGAGTGTCCCTAATAGGGCTCAGGGAGGGCAGGCGCTGCGGGGACTGTGGCAAAGCAGCTGCTGATCCTTGGCTGGTTGTTACTGAGTGTGTTTTGTTGCTGTTGTTAACCAGGGGCAGCGTGGCCACAGCTGAAGGTGAGCCCTGTAGGCGCTTGTGTGAAGCGTCCCTCTCCTGAGGGCAGGAGCTGCCTGAGGCCAGGAGCTGGCTCCCTTGGGAGAGCCTCAGATGTGCTGGCTGCCACCCTGAAGGTCAATGCAGTGAGTCTGAGGGAACAGACCTGCAGCTTCTAAGTACTGGGAAGTTTTTTTTCAGGCTCCTATGCATTGAATTTCATTCTCTACCTTTTTTCTTGGACATCTCCTTAAGACTTCTTGCTGAAATTAAAAAACATTTCTGCTCCAGTCTCAAAAAGAGATCCACTAAAATGCCGGTGTGTTTTGTAAGAAATTTACTTGGCTCTTGAGGTCTTTATTAAAAACACAAGTCTTCTTTTTGTGCTGTGACATGTTTAATTACGTAAATCCTTCCCCCAGAAGCACTGCCATAATATGAGCAGGATTATGAGGTGCCAAATACAATGGCTAGAACAGAGATGATTCTTTTTTTGGTTGTGGTGGTGGGGAGGGGTATGCATTAATAAATCAAGCTTTTCCATAACCTTTCAAGAAAGAATACGAAGAGAAGTATTATGTGAAAGTGATTGTTGTGGTTTGTTTCTATGTTTTATGGATGTGAGACACCTGTAACCCATTGAATCAAAGTAAGTAGAAAAAAGAGAGTGATGCTTTTCCAGTAATTGGCTATTTTTTTTTCTTTATTCTGTGTTTTCCCTTTTTTCTTTCTACTTGGTGTAGGATGAGAATCAAGAGCAAAATTACTGTTTACAGCCTCTGCATTCTGTAAAATGAATCAATGAATGATTAAACAGTTTTTGTGCTGCTTGCTTTTTAAGTGAGAGTTGTGAAATAAAGCAAGCCATAGCACTGCCATGTCACTGAAACAGGCTGCATGAGCGTTCCTCACTCTGGCAGAATATGTTGTCTATTTAAAATGCCTATCTCCATGTAATATGATGAGTCCCTTAAGAAATACCTTCTGCAGTTGCTCTGTGAATTGCACTCCCACTGGAGTCAAGTACATCCAGGAAAATTGGATTATTAGCTGGAGATAAATGGGCCCAGGGAGCACTTAACTGCAGGAGCAATGATGCTCTTGCCCTTTAGCTAAGCATAAATGCTGGCTCTTACAAAAGCAGAAGGGATCGAGGAAGGAGGTTTTAGTCCTAAACATTGTCTTTTTCCTTTAAGAGCCTCTGTACTAGCTATAATGGGATGAATCATAAACCTTAACATACATCTAGAATGAATCTTTAGTTTTGAACAAAATGAATTTCAGAAAATACTACATTCTTTGCAGTGATTTTGAAATAAAAGGGGCATTTTAGCTTTGTTTAGGAGAATCTCCTTAAAATGATAGTTAGTTTAATTGTACTGTAGGTATAACACCCGTGATCAAGGCCAGCAGAGAACAGTTAGCACACTTTAAACTTCAAAGCCTTGCAGTGATATTTTTAGAGTATCAGAATATCAGGATGGAAACAACTGGATGTATTCAGTTGCTTGCTGTGTCATGGTGGTGAGATGTGAGCCCCTACAGAGTGCTGTGTGGTCAGCAAGGTCTGCAGGGAACTGAACTGCAGTGGTCAGGGCTGGCCTAGGTGGGGGGTGATGAATATAACATCCTCTAATCGGCAGAGAAAACAAGAGAGGGTTTTTTTGTTGGTGGTGTTTTTTTTAGTATTCCCCAGCACTTTGTGTAACTCTGAAAAGGGGAGTGGATGCGGTCTGAAAGCAAATAAAAATTAAATGCAAACATTTCCTACCTGCTGCTAAGCTTCCTGTTTTATACATGCGGTGGGTCTTTAGGAAAAAAAATGGAAATCAGATATAAAAATTAATTAGAAGAATAGATGGTTTTAAAGCTGTCTTTGCTGTGAGCAGACTTGAAATCACCCATGAAATACAGGAAAAGATAACCCATAAAACACAGAAATATATGGATGGAATAAAATAAGTTCTTGGGAAAAAAGGACTACAGTGGAGGGTAACCAGCTGTTCCTTTAGAAAAAAGGAGTATCTCCCTCATTTGGGAGAAGAGGGAAATGAATGACCTTTACAAATGGAAACATAAACCAGTCATATTTAATGTCATCAATACCACCCCTTCTGTCATCAAAGGTCACTGGGGGCCTTAAATTTTAGTTGTTCCTTTGGTCAATGTATGTATAGGCTCAGTTAATACTTCTAATTTAAATCTATATATAGCAAGTGAAGGTGCAAGCCCTGTCATCTTGGCTGGGACTGAGGGAAGGCAGATCTTTATTCACATTAGCAGGAAGCTGTTCATAGCGGAGACCAGTAATGTACATTGCTTAAAGAGAACTGGCATTTGCTTGTTTACTTGGCTGTCTTTAAGACTGAATGCACAGCAAAACACACATGGTCTCTCCAGATCCTCCCCTCTGTGCAGACAGAGCTGCTGTGCTGGGAAAAGCTATTCCTGTGTCCAGCAGGAGCTACTCAAAGAACAAAGAAATAAAAGAAATAAAAGAAATAAAAGGCAGTGCTCTGAGCCAGGTGTTTTTATTCCAATATAGATGAGTGTCTATCCATCAAAAGGCAACCAGGACCTCTAAAAGAACATTTTTAAAAAATTTAATTTTTAAGAACACTGTTTTGCTCCTTGGAGCGAGAAAAACTAAATCCAAAAATAGTTCTTTGTAGAACATTACTTATGAGCTGGGTGGTTGTAACTACACTTTGTCCTTTGAGATTGATGTGGTTATTGCCATTTGCTCAGTGTTTTACAGAATGAATCATGTTTCCTCCCTTAGCATTCATTACAAATGCAAAGCACTTCTGAGACTTATTATTTTGTCTGGGAGTTCTTTATAATCATCATGAGGTGGGCTGCACTGAAAATGCAGGGTATTATGAAGACTCATTGAAAAATACAGCTTCTATAACTATAATTTGAAATCATGTGCATACAGCCATGTGTCATATCATCACCTCCCCATGTCCACCCCCAAAGGGAAATTGGAGTTAAATATATTCTTTAAGATGTTAGGAGAAAAAAGTTTGAGAAATGATGAGGTTGAGGCAAGCTCAGAGATTTGATGTCTTGAACAGGATCCCAACTATGTGATGAGTTCAGTGTGTAATGAATACTCTGGAGGAGAAATATTGACAGCCCTGCATGTCACTTGCAAAACTAAGAGCTGAGACAACATGAGGCTGCACAAAATTCTGAACTATATGAGGAGGGGTCCAGGCTGTCCTGATAGAAACATAGGCATTTTTTGTCTTGTTTATATTGTTTTGTGGCCATGGCAGTAGAAAAGGTGGCTCTGCCAGCATCTCACATGATCCTAAATTAGCCTTCTCCTCCTTTTGACTCCTCAAAACACCATGAGGAATCCATCTGGCCTGTTAAAATAAATCCACTACAAGTCTGGACAGGCAAAAGTTGGGTAGGTAGCCAACATGGAAATGGATATAGGGAGCTCCCTGTGTCTGAAGGTCAAGAGACACAGGCATTCAGCACTACTGTGTTACATGGAGGAAATGCAGTCTTTGCAGGTTCTGCCATTACTGTACACAAAGGATTTAGTGTGCGGACCTTATCCGATGCTTTCCAGACAACAAAGGATACTGAAATTTCGCTGCAGTAGGCAGGTACAGCTTATGTGACCAACTATCCTTACTAGGGACTGTACTTTTTACATGTGTGATCAGCTTGTGTGCTGTGATATCCACCTGATCCTGAAACAAATCTCAGATGATTTGCCTGATTTGCAAAATTGCTGATCAGACTGATTTCCCCTATGGTCTTGATTAGCGAAATTTTATCTTTTACAAGGCGATTGGATCTAACATTGGGAGAGTTGAAGCTTCTTGAAAGAGTATGGAGTAGGACCTGCTTATGGGAAAACACAGTATTTAAATCCCAGGTAGAGCTTTTGTCCAAAAAGCTGGCTCAAGTGGTATTGCTGTGAGATGTCGACTGATTGAGATGGATAACCTGACGGTGCTGGAGAAAGGCTCACAAGCTCTTTGTGTTGAGGCTATATGGAGACCCAACAGCTGGAAAGGGTGTTTCTCTCTGCTGACCTTCCACATGGCAGACATAAAACATAAAAACAAAACCAAATCCATTCAGCTGTAGTTCAAACTATAGTAAATTTTTTTTAAGTGATTATACTGTAAATGGAGCAGATAGGGCTGTAGCTCCCTCCTGCTTATAGTTCTATAGTTCTTACAATTTCTTCGCAGGGCAGTGAATGTATAAGGACACTGCCATAATGCAGAACATGTCCATATCCAACCCTTGAAGTCCTGCTTCTCCAACCAACACACAAACAGCAATCTCCGTAATGCAGAACCTAGAAGCAGGCAGGGAAAAAAATGCAGCTTGTGTGGATCATGGTAACAAGTTTTATATTTAGACTTTCATTTGTTTCCATCAGTCCAGATCCTCTTAACCTCTGTCTGTTATTTCCCTGAGCTCAGCCCAAGGACATAAGCAGATACTCAGCTGGTGATCAACCCCTAATGAAGTTTAGCATCCCTGCAGCTGAGATAAAGAAAGTGCCTGCCAGTGCCCAAAGATGTCAAGGTCAGAGGAGACTGCCATGACCTAGGCAGAACATGAAGAACATCTCTGGAAAAAATAATAGAATTTGAACAGGGCAACTTGGTCAATGGGAGCCAGTGCAATTCTTGGTCAACTGTATTAATGGTTAACAGGCCTCATGAGTGGTTCATCTTGTCAGGCTTTTCTGTGCTTCTGTGTGTTTTTTATTCTGAACACCAGATCTTCTTTGTAAGTTACCTTGTTGCACTGCCCTGCCTCTGCTGGCACGTAAGGTTTTCTTTGTCTTGGTGACGAGCCTGCAAATAGCAGAGCTATGTTATTCAAACACTAAAAATACTTTTGTTTAAACTTTTCTTTGTCAAATTAGGTGGATTAAGTTCCTGGTGCCCCTCTCTGTCAAGCAGGTTTTTTCAGTTCTTGACTTAACCTCTTTAGGTCTTCTGGGTACTCTGCTTATCAAAATCTTTGGTGGGTGAAGGATGACAACAGTAGTGTCAGTCACTTCTAGGGATGAAATATCGAGCTGCCCCATAACTCCTGAACAAAGAAACTGAAACCCCAAACTCACCAGACTCAGTGAAAGAGCTTGTTTAATAGTTGAAAGTGCAAATAATCTGTTTAATAGTAGGTTAGTTTGAGTTACTTGCTTCAAAAATAAAAAAAATCTGTTTTGCTCTTTAACAGTTTGAAATGGTATGTGCTTGCTGTATTCTCACTGCCTGGATGATAACATGGAAGGACTGATAGAGCAGAGATAAAAGTATCACAGGTGACATCAATGCCCTCCTGAAGGTAAAAGTAATAAAGCCAGAAAAAAACTCTAGGGATTGGGGTTTGTTTGGGTTTGTTTGGGTTTTTTCCCCGGATTTTTTTGGTCTGTCCTCTTACTTAGAAGGTGATCAGAGTAATAGAAATGAGGGGAAACATCAAGACTTCAAAGGAAGGGGCATGGATAGGTTTTTGAAAGAAAGCGGAGGGAAAACAAGGAGTTAAACTTCCAGTCCTGGTCTTCTGTCAGGGTATCAGAGATCTTCTCTGCCTAATTGTAAGAAAAATGCAACTGTGGAAAGGCAGAACAAGTAGTTTATACTAGCATTTTGTAAGGGCATTTGTTTGTGGCAAACACTGAGGCTAGGCTGGCGTGGGGCTTTGTGTTTCCTGGGGAGATAAGCATGAGTAAGATATTTTTGGTTCGCTTGCACTAAATATTAGACTCACATCAGCTGGCATCAGTTGTGGAAACAGATCTGACTGCTAAGAAAGTGCTTTCCATGTGGCACACAGGGTTTGATGACAGAGAACAGGGTATTCATTAACCATAAGAGTTTCTGGAGGTCTTAGCCTCATGGACCAGCGTTTTTTTACAGCACTGCCTACAAGCTGAAGCCATGACCTTATAAATCTCATCTTTGTTCACTTTTAACCAATTAAGGAGCAGGTCATCAACTGAAGTGTGATTTGCAGGGACAAGAACACAGACTTTAACCAGTAAAATTCTTTGTCTTGGCTTGTCAGACCCTGCTCTAGCCTGCCTTATCCAAGCACATGTGACTGAGCATTCTGAAAGATTGAAGTTTGCACATCAGCAAATCACCTGAAAAGCTACAAATGTTGCTTTTGCTTGGCTGAAGAGCTGCCCTGACTTGGCCTTTGTAGAAGGTGTTATCATTGGCTTCAGAGCTACTTCAACTGGGTCAACCTCATTATTGTAGAAACTCTACTTTTTATAGTATTTATTTTATTTGAAATGCAGCAGGTTTCATACCACTGTGATTGTCCTAATAAGTCATATTTAATCTAGCAGTATTATTCCATATATGCTGTGTCAGTATTGCTTGACTCGTTCCTTGCCCTGCTACAGATAGCAGTTTCATATAAGCAAGAGGGAAATAGAGAGTAAAATTATCTAGTGGCACCAATGTGCATTGAATAGTGCAAGACCATTAACTGATGGAATAGCAGGGCCTGCTGTCCTTAAAATGGCACAGACTGATAAATGGATGTTGTGTCCAAAAGATGTGTTCACTTAGCGTTTTAAATTTAATTTAAATTGATGGGATGCAAATAACTAAGCTATTTTCAGTACACTGTTGAGATGAAATAGCTCTATTAGCGCTGCTATGCAAGATGGTCAGCTGCTTCATTTGAGGTGATGTGCTCTGCCAATGGCAGTTATGTATTGTTTCTGGATCCTTGAAGACAGCTCAATTGCCTGTAATTTCCAAGGTGATTTTGTCTGTTGAAAAATGTTTTGTTATGTCAGAGACCTCTAGTGCATAGTCAAGCATTGTCAGCAATCAGAAACTGAGAAAGAGCTCAAGGAGAAGAAAAATAAATACAAGCACTGTGATTTCCAGTTGCACCTCTAGAAGACAAAGGTCTGGAAAGCAAGCAACGTGGTACTTGTTCAGTGGGGGAGGGGGAAAGAGGTTCAAAGTTGATACTGAAACATGTGTTAGTAGACAGCTATTAATAATTTAGTATGTAGTAATCAATTGCCACCCACTTCCATACTTTGATAAAAGCGTCACTTCATCTTGCTTACAATTTCAGCTTTCAAATATTGAAATAACATCTATTGTGTACTGGTTCTGTCTTCTCTGGTGGAAGAGATGTACCTAAAATGTTAATGACTTGCCTGTGTGTATGCAGACTTTCGCAGACTACTAGTACCACAGTAGTTATTAGCACATGCTTATTGAAGGTATAGGTGTCTGACCTTCTCTATGTTCAAAATGCAGCTACATAACAAATTTAGCTGGCTTATTAGGAAGGATAGCCAAAACCTTTCCTTCTTCTGTTGGAAGTAATTTCAGCTGTAATTTGAAGAAATCATTTGAGGAACAAAGTATAAAATCAGATAGTGTGATTCTATACCAATGAAAATTGATTGATTTAAGAATGTTTATGAATGCATCCTGAAATGCTATTTTAAATTGTCACTTAAACTCCTGTTTAGTTTTCACAGACACGTTAAAACCTGTGTTTTACCTGAGTTTTGATTAAAGAAGAACAGGTACAAGCAGTATTCAAGAGAATTCTTATAGGTAACAAAACCAAGTTATAGTAGAATTAACATTGCTTTGTGCAGGGACTTTCCTCGAGGATTTCATGCAGCTTGTTAGACATTTCTGGTAAGCAATGGAACATCCTGCAATACAAGCAAACTCTGTCACTTCTTATGTTCACTTTGGAGAAAATGTCATGCTGAGGTTAGTAGCTCTGTGGAGCACCCTGCTGTGTTTGTGGGCTGATGCTGTCAGGCTGGTTCTGGGCTCCCATCAGTTACAGGAGCAAGAAGGGCTCTGAGCTGAGCATGAAGGCAGCTCTGGTCAAGAGGGAAACATTTCTATTACATAGAGATGGTTTTGTAGGGATAGGTTTGGTAAGATAATCCCCTTTTTTCTGTCTGTAACTCAGTGGTGAAAGTGTGATTCATCTCCTCTGTTTTGAATGCTTCTCTGTCACCGTCACATATGGACTCAATCTAGAAAACAAACTTGGATTTATGTGCATAACTTCTAGAGAGTCTGAGACAGGTGAGATGAACCACAGCTCCCCCGAGCACTGCACTAGCTCTGTGCAGCACAAGACAAGCTTTTTGTCCTAGAAGGATGAATTGCTGGCATCCCAGCTTCCTCCAGGATACATCTATGTAATACAGACAGACATCCCTGCTGCAGCTTGAGGCTGCTGCGTGGATCCTCTATAACCTTTCCCTTAATCAGGGACTCAGTGGGCTGGGGGGTTGGGGGTGGTAGCAGAGTAGTTGAGGGAGTGTTCTCAGCCAGGTGTGAGAAGTAGGACACAATCAGTGTGAGAATGATCATTATTAGATTTATTGCTAGTACAGTATATAAATATTGCCAATGCAGCATATAAATAAAAACTTTATGATCTATTACAAGGGATTATAGTATCTAAAGGGTTCTAATATAAAGATGTTTGGCTAGAAATGTGTAAGTTTACGGTCTTTGGCCTTGCAAAATTCTCAATGATAAAGCAAAAAAGCACCTATGTAGCTAATTCAGATTGCATCTCTGTATTTATCAGGATCTTAACACTTTTAGTCACTCATCCAAAAGTGAGTGTTCCCTGCCTTCCCTGTAAAAGGAATCCAACCTGAAGCTGCTGGCAGCTTCAGAACATCAGTTTGCCCAGATTGCCTGGTCTCCATTGGCATATTCTACCCTTTTGCAAGCCAGCGTTCACCCATGTCAGTCCAAACATCACAGTTCCCTCACCTCTGGAATGTATTCATTATGTGAGCATCCAGACTGTTCCTACTGCAAATACGCACCTGGTGTTTTCATCTTAGGACAAACTACATTGCCCATCAGAGTGGAGAGGGGTGTTTGTGTGTGTAGGGGAGGACGCACCAAAGATCTAACTATCTTTTCTTCACTACCTTTTTTTTTTTTTT